>QXDM01000097.1:0-320052 GCA_003730235.1 Pythium guiyangense
GCCGAGAAGATCGCTTGGATGCTCGGACCAGCTTGCCCCATCGCCATAGCCGACGTGATGATCGAGAAGAAAACAGTGAGAACCTTGCCGCCGTCGTAGCAGCCACTGCCTGTGCACCGGTTGCCGTCGAGGTTGTCGTCCGCGACCTTGACAGCTCCGAAGTACATGCCGCACGCGTATGTACAAAACATCGTGAAGAACATGAGACCAGTGCCCCAGCCGACGGCAAAGCCCTTCTTGATCCCGGCCTTCGTCGACAGCGTCAGCGCGTCCTCGTACTTCTTCACAAAGTGCTCGATCGCGTTGAACATGTGCACCGTGCGGATGTTGCTGAGCGACTCTTGCGCGATCGCACCCGCCTTGCCGTACGACTCGATGCCCGACTGCGTCTCAGACGAAAGGACTTTGGTCGAGAGGTACGCCGTGAACGCGATGAACGGCGTGAGTGCGAGCATCACGAGTGTGAGCTCCCAGCCCTTCACAAAGCCGATGACAATGCCCGACACCGCCATCGAAAAGAACCGGAGTGCGTCGCCAATCTTGCTGCCGATGCCCTCTTGGATCGTCACGGTCGAGTCCGCGACGCGCGTCGCGAGCTGCATGGGCTCGTTCACGTCAAACCAGCCGACTTCCTTCGTGATGATCGCGCTCACGTACTCGGCACGGATGTGCTTTGCCTGGCGCGACGCCGAGATCGACCAGCACGCGACTTGCACAAAGCCGCTGACGAGCACGCCGACTCCGAGATACACAAAGTTGAGCGCGACCGTGTTGATGTCTTTGCGCATGGCGTCCGACGCAACTGCGTCGGCAGGGTTGAACGAGTTGAGCACGTCGCCAAAGAGCACGATCTGCAGTGGCTCTGCGAGCCCCGCAAGCAGAGCGCCGATGGAGCCGAACGCCATGAGCACATAGTCCGTCGAGTCCGAGTACGAGAGGAGCTGCGTGAGCGACACGAGCTTGCCGTCAGTGGTCGACGCCTGCTTGGACGCCGAGTCGCCTGTAGGTGCGTCAATGTGCGCAAAGTCGACTTCGAGGCGGTTGTCGCGCTTCGGGGTGTGGAGCGCGTCGTAGTACGGGCGCTCTTGCGCTGGCGCTTTCGACGTCGAGTCCGCCATGCTTGCTGCTGGAGTTCACGGCTCTTTGGTCTGTGCTGTTGCTGTGCTGTTGCTGATAGCAGAAGAAGGAGGAGGAGGAGTGGAGCTGAGTGGAAGCGCGCAAAAGCGGGAATGAGATCGCTGTGCTGTGCTGTGCTGTGCGACTGTTGTTTGTCTTGTTGGTACGTGCTCGCTCGCTCGACGAGAAGCGGATCTTGCTGTTGTTGGTTGTGGCAGTCGCTCAGTCGTCGTTCTGTCGTCGCCGTCGTTCATGCTTGTTGTGAGCTCTTCGTGAGCTTCGAGAGCTCCAGGTCCTTTTGTTTGCGCTCCGACGTGGGCGACTCATCATGGACCACCATTCTTTGTGATTGCGCTCCGAGTGATGATCGAGAGTGACGGCGTGCGTACACAATGGAGTCGCATAGCGTATAGTCCAGGACAAGAGACGATGGCATTTGTTTTTAGTGGCGCGTGGAGTGGACCACTCGATCGTCTTGGCACCACACCGACGATTCGCTGAATGAGCACACTGGGCACTGATCGACTGACTGGCTGGCTGGCTGTCAGTGCGAGCCGACGCCTTGAGCGACTTGAGCTCGCTGAGAACGAGGCGTGCCAAGCAGAGCTGAGCTGCCTCAACGGTAGGTAGTCAGTCACGTGCGACTCGCTCGTGCTGTAGCCGTGCTAGTCGCACTACTCGGTGGTGCGCAAATCAGAGAGCAAGAGATCTGTCTGTCTGTGCAAGACGAATGGCTTGGTCTCGCTCGTTGCCGTGAGCTCTCTGTGCCTGTTGCGCTGCTCGCTTGCCTGCGATGGTCCCCAACTGCAGGGACGGTGTGCGAGTATGTGTGTCATGTATGTATGTCTACTCGTACGACACATCGATAGCCACCACGACGCGACTCAACATGAACATGTTGGGAGTTCGTCGTCGATCCTGCAGTCGCCATGGCGACTAAACTGCATCTGTACAAATAATAGCTGAAACAAGGGGCGACGAAGTACTGAGCACAACATAGTAGCACGTGCAACGCAAAGCAGCACTTGTGGAAGTGGCTCGTCAGGACACGATAGATATGATATCACACTGCCGTCAGCACACCGCCGCCGCAGCAGCATGTGTGCAGGTGGGTGGATGGACGGTCGTCGAGGGGGAACACACACCAATGGGTTTGTGAGCACGTCAATGCTATTGGATATTTGGTGCTGACGTCGACTATTATTGCGACTATTGTAGAAGTGGTGTATTTTGCTGATGTGAATACATGTATTGTCCATTACTATCGGATATTTTGCTGGCATATGTAGTGGATGTTTGCAAGTGCTGGATGCTATAAATCGGGGTGTACGAAAAAAGGAGTACAGTAAATCGGTGTGTACATTTCAAATCTACGACTGCATCTTTTGTTAATGGCTCTCTTTATTGTCCATTACAATGGATATTTCATACTGGCACAAGGATATTGCAAGATTGTTGTGTGCTTTGTAGATGTTAGATGTTATCAATATGTACATTTCAATAACGTAATTGCATGTTTGTTCCTGGCTTTGGATAATATAGTATTGAGTGTTTGCTAATGTTAAGTCAGCTTGTTTATCAAAAACAAAAACATTTACAGACGTATTTATCCAAACCCGTAACAAATAGATTAACCCACATCACAACGGGTTAAATACCCGTTAAAGTACGAAATCTAAGATCGACACATAGCGTCCACCTGAGGTGGCCACGGACACTACCTCTTGACACACTCACTTGTAAATGATAGAGCAGGTGTAACGGGGTACACAGCTGGAGTTATCCGATAATACCCCAGCTCTGCGGAATCACAATTCACGCACTTCTTAAAAGACCGACTGTAATTGGCGGCGGCTCTAATTGGTAGATATCTTAGAATATTAGCCAATCAGTGAACTCGGACTCTCAGAGCCAACCACATTTTAGTTGCCTTAGGTTTAGTATTGCATACTTAGATCTAAAGGCTCACACCAAAGGGTGGAGCCGCTCTTCCAACTCAAATAAACAGTTACAATTTGGAGCACTCAAACCAAGTGTCTTGTTTTGCTTCCGTCTTTACGACTGGAATCCTTGCGGAAGGTGCTCACACACGCTTCCTCACAAAGGTGCTGCGTAACTCGGACACGTCCAGTTACAGCAGCCCATAAAGCAGTAGTGAGCAACAGCTTCTAGTGCCATGCCGCCAAGGCCGGGCAGTACTTGTCGCGCGAGAGCAAGAAGGTCATCCACACCAGCCAGCTCTCACGCTCTTCGCCGCGTGCGATCGCGTGGACACCTATGCCGCAGCGTTCGAGGCGATAGGAGTGTCTATTCCTCTGGACGCAGACTGTGCGTCGATGGAATCACTGTGCGTCGATCGACTCTATCTTGGTGCCTCCGTTGTACAAACAGGCAGGGGCTTGTGCGCGAGCACCGTTCAGAGACCACTCCAGTGGTCTCAAGCGCATACGAAGCAGAGGCGAACTGCCACGTCATCAGCCGCAGTAGTCTATCGAGATTGATGTCGAGCTGACCATCGTCTTCGATGACGTTTGAGGGCGAAGCTCACATCCGAGACGCAAATACCGATGCTCGCTGTGCTCCGAGGTCGGACACAACGCGAGGACATGCCGCGCTCAGCCTGTCGGGGAAGGCTCGGGGAATCCAGCGGAATACGTGTGATGATGCGGCGTGCAAAACCTGGACGGGTCTGGGTTGCACACCGGCTCTGGTGCGCGAAAAGCGAGCTGGGACGCTTGGAACCTGACATTCTGGAGCGATCCTGGGTCGCCTTCGCCCATAGACTAGGGGTCCGGAGTTCGCGCCAAGGGGTGGGACTCTGTCGGGACCCAGCTGGCCAATACCTCACACTGTGTACCCTTGATCGTTCGTTGGATCTGAGCAATACGTAGTCGAAGTCGGCGCGCCTCGGTAATTGGGTTCTTGAGCGGTCATGCGAGACGAACGAGTGGGTGCTGGGGGTGGTCTGTTTTTCCAATGTTCTGATCAAGACCGGCGATAGCTCTGTTTCCTCCAGGTGCGTCGCCGGGCACAACCTAGGCGTCACGTCAAGTCCGGGTCCGAGATCCTGGGACGACGGTTGATCAACTACTGCTTTCGCAGCAGGACCGGAGTGTCAACTGCGCTTGTGCGACATGATGGGGTTTCAACGTGAGTCCTTTCTCGGTACTCGACGGACGGGTGGCTGTGCGAGATGCTCTCAATCGCAACAATGGCGGCACTGTTTGGTGGCCTAGGTCACGTGCGTTTTCTTTCTCTCGAACCTGGCGGGACTTTGTCTCTTTTTGTGTCTTTTTGGTGGCAGTCCTGTGGTCAAGAGACTCGGCGTATGGCGGCTAACCGAGCTCCGTGCGATCGCCAGGGGCACACTATACAATATAGAATACACTCCACTATTGGCCTCGCCTCGAGCGCAGCGCCAAGATGTATGTGTAAATGATACGATACAAAGGGCTTGAACCCCCAAGATGCAGCACACCACAACCACTTGCGCTTAGCCGAGTGTCTCCGTTATCCAGCAAGTCGAGCTGCAGACGTTGTGCCGAATGCAGCGGTCGTTGCTGCGAGTATCTGTTGGTTCAGTCGAGTCGATGGTTGTCGAGGAGACTTGCGCAGGAGCTGGCAAATTGGAGAGTTGATTAATACAAACAAGATATGCATGAGATCTACTTTGACTTGCTTTCACTATGGTGCGACAGCTTGAGCGACTTGGCACGCGCGCAGGCACTCTTCAACACGACCGTCTTCTCGCTCGTGACCCGTGTGTGTTGGCGCTTGTGGGTGCGGTGGCCATTATCGGAGACGCAAGGTTGCTGACGAGAGAAGTCCAGTCGTGTGGATATTCTGTCCCACTCTATGACGCCAAATCGAGACCCAGGTTCGGGTCTGGAGCCCAAAGTAGTGGAACCTGGACCCAAAGAAGTGGAACCCGGACCAAAAGTAGCGGAACATGGATTTTTTTGGGCAACTTGCAGTTCGGTCCAGGACTCGATTCATGTCATTGCCGCAGTGCACGATCACTTGGCGAGGGACGGCTGCCATCTCGACGTCAAAGAGCGTTTTTCCTCGAGCCGTGATCGCGCACTGATCGTCCATGAGCCAGCGCGACGCCTTCCTTTCTCGCGTATCGACGCGAACCGCTCACAGAACGCGACGATCGCTCTTGGTGGAGTGGACGACCGAGCGTCGTTCCAGGTCATCTCTTTGTTCTCGCCCTCGACTTCGTTAGTCGTTCGAACGCCGAACAACGGTACCGGATGACCAAGAGCATTTGCTAGTGACCATCACAATTATAGCACGGCTGCATCCGGCTGAGGAAGAGCCATGTTCCCGAAGCATGCCCAAGCCGTCGGGTGGATGGACAAGAGATAATCGGCGACAGTGTCCGGCCGACTGGAAGACAGCTTCAAAGGAGTGCTGAAGTGTGCTCTCAACACCGCAATGCACTCGTCGTACTCAGCGAGCGTCGTGAATGTGTGGTGGAACGACCACAGCAAATTCGTGTCCTCAGTGTCAGACCCTTGCCGCTCCGTCGTATACCGGATCGCAGGGCGCGATCCGCTTTACCGGCGTGTAGCGTCGACCGTGGAGGTGGAGGAGACGGTCCTCGGAGGGAGAGAGGGACTTGGGGGTCGTGCGGTCTCGCTGTTCCGCGAGATGCACTGCGCGATCGTCGAGGGGTCTTCAACGATCGCGGGTCGTGATCGTGGTTGTGAGGCACGATCACGGACGCACGGCGCGATCAAATGAGCCGTGCGGGGCGCAGAGCTTCTTTAGCGGACGGGTTGTGAGGCCTCCTTGATGCTCTGCTGGGGGTTTGCTGGTGCGTGCGGATGATCGTCGCACGAAGCCGGCGGTGTTCGAAGATCGCAGTCGCGATCCCAAACGGCGCACAAAGATCTGCAAGCGTAGACGCTGCAGACAGTAGCAGGGGACGATCTGGCCAAATCTTCCAGGCTCGTCGCGTGCTCTTGATCGTCGATGATCGCCAAGATCGCCAGACAATCGCCAATGCCAATGCCGATCCGATGACCCCACGTCGGTCGATCGGAGCGGTTCTACGGAGCTTTCAATTCCGGACCTGCGCGTCGCAGGTGCTGGGCGTGAGAGTGAGGACGGGCCCTGCAACGCGCAGGTCCGGAATTGAAAGCTCTGAAGCGATCGACTCGCAGCGAGCGTGCTCGTCCCATCAGCATGATTGGAAGATCGCGGAGCGACAGGGGATCGACCCATCTCCCGACGATCTGGTGAAGCGCAAGGTGAGCAGAGGTCCGCGATAGTGCAAGCTAGTCAAGCATAGTGAGATCAAGTCAAATCGGTAGATAGTTAAGCAAAGTAATTCAGTCCGGAATTCTCCTTGTCCAGCGCACGTCCGATACAGTCGATCGGGGATCGTAAGTGACCAGCCTCGCAGGGCCCGTCCTCACTCTCACGCCCAGCACCTGCGACGCGCAGGTCCGGAATTGAAAGCTCCGTAGAACCGCTCCGATCGACCGACGTGGGGTCATCGGATCGGCATTGGCATTGGCGATTGTCTGGCGATCTTGGCGATCATCGACGATCAAGAGCACGCGACGAGCCTGGTAGATTTGGCCAGATCGTCCCCTGCTACTGTCTGCAGCGTCTACGCTTGCAGATCTTTGTGCGCCGTTTGGGATCGCGACTGCGATCTTCGAACACCGCCGGCTTCGTGCGACGATCATCCGCACGCACCAGCAAACCCCCAGCAGAGCATCAAGGAGGCCTCACAACCCGTCCGCTAAAGAAGCTCTGCGCCCCGCACGGCTCATTTGATCGCGCCGTGCGTCCGTGATCGTGCCTCACAACCACGATCACGACCCGCGATCGTTGAAGACCCCTCGACGATCGCGCAGTGCATCTCGCCGGAACAGCGAGACCGCACGACCCCCAAGTCCCTCTCTCCCTCCGAGGACCGTTTTCTCCACCTCCACGGTCGACACTACACGCCGGTAAAGCGGATCGCGCCCTGCGATCCGGTATACGACGGAGCGGCAAGGGTCTGACACTGAGGACACGAATTTGCTGTGGTCGTTCCACCACAACTGGTGCGCATGCCCAGATTCCTTGATCCAGTGAAGACCAACATGGTGAAGAAGACGCCCCCGAAGAAGAAGGGCAACAGCCCGCCCGCCATGAAGGCTGCGAGCGGTGCTGGACCTCTGAAGCCTTACATCAACTTTCTCGGATCGAGATCCTCTGAGAGCGGCGATGAAACGAAAGAAGAAGATCGTGTTGAAGGATCTCCGACTACTGTCGACAACACGAACGGGGACGAGGATGACGGCTACGGAACGGACGAGTCGATCGCGCTCGACAACCCGCGGCCGGGCGAGCTGGATGTCGACATGATCTCGGTCGTGACGATCGCTCCAACAGTCCCTGACGGATCGCCCGAAGCGGCGGTGGCTGCTGCGCTCAGCTACGACCACGTCATGACGGAGCGTATGAACGCGCTGCCGCCTCGGATCGACTACGCGCAGCCGCCGGTCGACGAGTTTGATCGCCTGATTGCGTACAACCACTTCATGCGACTCATGGGCGCGCGCTTCTACGCCGCGACCGACCGCATGCATGTCCCGAGGTGGTCCGAGCTTACGGACGCTCAGTCGATGGTCGAAGCAATCGTGAAGATGCTCCTGACCGCCGGATACGTCACCCGGATCGTCGACATGGCCCCGCTGATCGCGTTCAACCCGGCCACGATTCGCGTGATCGGCGAGACCGCGACCGGTCTGCTCAGCCTGATCGTGACGCAGCGACGTTCGGCGACGCAACTCCAGCGCGCGCAAGCCGAAGCGGAAGAACAGGCGAAGCGCGACGAGAAGATCCGCGCCGACCAACAGAAGCAAAATCTCGAAGAGGTTCAGCAGCTGATGATCGCCGCAACCGGGATGACGATCGAGCAGATGCGCGCAACCCGCGACGATCACCAGCGCCAGTCAAACACCATCCGCGAGCTTCAACAGCAAGTGGGCCGTCTGGTGCAAGCGAACGCGATGAAGCCGCCGCACTTGGCCGCGGATCGTGCAGTGCCGCTCGGCAATCGCGACGCGAAGGTGAAGCTGGAGCCGATCTCTGATGATGATCACGGCGTCTTCGACGACGAGCTGCCTCTGATGAGCAGCACCGTGGCGGCGACGACCATCCGGTCGTCGGTGGTCTCCGAGCTCAAGGAGTTCAGCGGTCGCGACGATGACGAGTCGAAGGCGATCGCGTGGTTGAAGAAGGCGAGGATGGCGTTCCGGCGCGATCAGCTGACGCGCGACGAGATGTGTTTGACGTTCTCCGAGCTGCTCGCTGGACCCGCGCTCAACTGGTACCGCCAGATCCCGCGTCGGACGCGTGGCAACTGGGACGCGATCGTCGAAGCGTTCAAGGCTGAGTATTGCGGCGAGGCGATCTCGAGCTCGCGCAAGTACTACGAGATGCGCCGCTGGGACTCTGAACGGCCGATCGACTACCTCCACCGGCTGAACGTGCAGGCCGCACGCGCGAAGATCCCGTATCTCGTGGCCTGATCCAAGGAGGCGAAGGAGCACGTCGATCGCTTCATCGACACGGTGCGCGACGACGATCTGGCGAGGATCTTGGTGCCGATCTGCTTGCCACATGTGTCGGCTCTGAAGGACACGCTCGTCTCGATTCGCCGATCGCAGTCGCGCAAGAAGATTGCTGGCGCACCGACAAAGTTCGCCAAGCCGGTCAAGCGCGAGTCCGCGCGCCGGATCCAGTTCATCGCACCACCGAACGAGTCTTGGGCGACGGAAAGTGACGGCAGTGATCGCGAGCGCGAGCCGACCGAGGCATTCTGCATGAGTGGATCGAGCGAGTCGGAGTCGTCGGATCGCCCACCGCGCCGCGCGCCGAACGACCAGTTCGAAGAGCTGATGAAGATCTTCGCCACGATGAGCAAGACGAAGGACGCCAAGCGGGATCCAACAACACCGTATCGTCGTGACGCACCGCCGTGCACACACTGCGGATCGTCGAAGCACCGTGACCTCGACTGCTGGCGCCGTCTCACGTGCCAGATGTGCGGACGTCAAGGGCACCCGACCGATCGCTGCTTGCACATGTGCAAGGGGTGTGGCAAGGTGCACGATCGCGGCGAGTGCGAGTACGAGCAGCTGCTCGTGGATCTCAAGCGCTGGTTCAAGCCCGAAGAACACGCGGCGATCTTGCCGCCGAACGTAGTCCAGTGGTTAAACTAGATCGCTCGCCGACTGGGAAGTCGGTACGCGCCGAGCGATCATCCACTGCTACCTGCATCTACGCATTCATCCAGACGGGCAAGAAGAGCAACGATAACCGAGATGAATCGCACGTACGTTTACTTCAAGACGACTTGAGTCCTACGCGACGGAACGCCGACGACCAAGACTTTGAACGACGACCTGCGATCCAGCGACTGTCGCTGCTCCTGGGCGAACGACGCGGCTACTGGCGATCCCACGCTGGCAAGTCGCACCGCCAGACGATTGTCCATGCGGCGATCAACGATCGACGCGCCAGGATCCTCCTGGACTCTGGTGCCGAGGTCTCGATCCTCGATCCAAGCTTTGCGCGTGAGCTAGGAGTCGAGATCGACACCTCACAGTCGTTGCAGTGCGTCGGCGTTGGCGACGCGACGTATCCCACCGAGGGCCGATCACACGTGAAGATCACGCTTGCCAGCGAGCTCGCGTACGAGTTCTCGCTCTGGGTCGGCAAGATCTCCGGCATGGACGCGATCCTTGGGATGGACTTCATGGCTCCGGCAGGCGTGCGACTCGATCTCGCTGACGGATCGGCGTGCTTGCCCGACGAGGTGCGTCTGCGCTTCGACGGTCGCCGCCAGATCTTCGATGCGATGGAACGTCACGTGGCCCTGCCGCAGGCGACTTGACTTGACCCCGGCGATACGACGTCGATCAAGCTCTCCAATCGCGACCGACAGCGTCTCTGGGTGACGCGCGGAGACGACTGGGTGCCCATGATCACGTATGGCAAGGACGGATCCCCGCGGACGCTCCGGATCACAAACGTCGGCGATGAGGCGCGGACGATCCAGGCGACGGTGACGATCGGCTTGTGGCTCGCGCGCGGGCATGTGCCACGGAAGCCCGGCTTCGCGTCGTCAAGGTCGCGCCGCTACTGCGACTGGCAGGTGTTGGCGTACGAGGCCTCGCCTGACCCAGAGATCGCACGACGCGAGGCGATCGAGCATCGGCGCGCCATCGAGGCGCTGCCGCCGGCGACGTTCAAACCGACGTACATGACGCCGCGTGTGGTCTTGAAGCGTACGACGTGCGAAGAGAAGACAACCGGTGCTGCCCGAGTGTCGATGAGTGATGCTGATCTCCGCGCGCTGCGCGAGCACGAGCAACCGAACGCCGACATCGTGAACGAACTCGATCGAAGCCACGATCGACTGCCACCCATCGCTTCCGGCTGCGCAAACGCCCTCGAAGATAACCAAGGAGGTCCACATGAGTGTTCCCGGAACGTTCCGATAGCCCCGGTCGTCGACAGCTTCAACCCGATCATCGAGCTCGAGGCGTCGAGCAGAGACACGTACAACTCGGACGTCACCACAGACATTGGAGACCGTCACGGCGCTCCCCGGGCATACCGCACACTAGCAACATCGTCACACGGCCGAGGAGCGCGATTCATCGCGGCTGTCCAGCTGAAGGATGTCGAGCTCAACCAAGACGACATGGAGGAGACGGTGTTCGTGAAGGAGGGCAGCGATCTACATGCCGAGAGCGTGTCAAGCGAGTTCGCAGTCATCCCCGAACAAGAGCCGGATGATGTCGCGGTCACTGCAGACGACCTGTGCATCGGAGATCCTGAAGTGAACACGCCAGAGGAGATCGCTCGCCTCCGCGAGATCGTATGGCGCCGCAAGCACCTCTGTATGGGCGTGGGTAACGCGTTGCCGCCGCCTGCCAAAGGGGCGGTATGCGATATCGACGTTGGATCTGCGGCACCGATCGCTCAGCGAGTGCGCAAGCTTCCACCCGAGACGCTCGAGAAGGTGTTCAAGTTGCTCAAAGGGCTCGTCGGCGCCGGGATCATCGAGGTGTCGACGTCGTCGTGGGCATCACCGATCGTCGTGATCGTCAAAAAGAACGGGGTCGACATTCGGCTGTGCATCGACTATCGCACGGTGAACGCTTTGACCAGGCTCATGGTGTACCCGATGCCGCTCGTCGGCGATCTGCTCGAGAACCTCGACTCGATGCTTTGGTTCTGCTCTTTGGATATGGCGAGCGGCTTCTGGGTCGTACGCATGACGGATCGCGCGAAGGCGATCTCCGCGTTCATCACGCCGTTTGGTCTGTTTCAGTGGACCCGGATGACATTTGGCCTCAAGAACGCGCCTCAGATCTACCAACGGCTCCTCGACAACGCGCTGTACGGCTTCTTGCAGCTGACACCTGACGGCCGTCGATCGCCCGACGCAGACGTGTTCCGCGACGGTAATCCCGTGCCGGTGGACCGCAGTTCGGTGATCAGTCGCCGATCGTACATCGATGATATCCTCTTCGGCGCTGCAACCTGGGATGATCTCTGTAACCTCACGGAGCGTCTCATGGACGCCTGCGACGAATGGGGACTCTCGATCAGCGTGCCCAAGAGCGCGTTCGGACGTCGGATCGTCGACTACCTCGGTCACGAGATCAGTGATCGCGGGGTTAAGGCCAAGCCGAAGAACATGAAGGACCTGGCGAGCTTGGAGTTCCCACAGACGCTCAAGGGTGTTCAGTCGTTCCTAGGATCGCTGAACTACTATCACAAGCACGTCGAAGACTTGCGATCTACGCCGCTGCGTTGTACGAGCTGACCGAGGACGATCTGCGTGGCTATCGATCCGATCCGGCCCTGCTGAGCGAAGCGCGCCATGGTTTTGAGACCCTGAAGCAGAAGCTGATCGCCGCACCAGTGCTCAAGCACTTTGATCCCGATCGTCCGATCACGATCGCCGTGTATGCAAACGACTGGGCAGTCTCCGGTGTGCTCCTGCAAGAGTACGATCGCGTGTGGATGCCAGTACGCTTCGCGAGTCGCGTGCTGAAGGACAACGAGTTGCGGTACAGCATGGTCGAGAAGGAGATCCTGGGTCTGCTGCGTGTGATCCACACCAGTCTCAACCTCGTGATTGGCCGACCTCTCCGCGTGATCACACGTCACTCGACGCTCGCATGGCTCTTCCGATCAAAACACCTCGATGGTCGTCTGCAACAATGGGCCGCGATCCTCTCGCCGTGGGAGCTCACGATCGAAAAAGCGCTCAAGGGCGAGACCGAGTTACCAGGCTTGACCGCCGCGTCCGTAACGCCGCGATCGCTTGTGGACCAAGCACTGACGCAGATCCGACCTCGCAAGATGCTGAACAAGGGTCGCATTGTCATGATCCCGCCGACTCTAGCCGCCGACGAGCCAGCCTTCGTCGTGTCGTTTGACGGATCGGCGAAGCCCAAGCGGATCGGCGGCAGCTATGGCGCGATCCTCTGACGACTGCCAAGGTGGGAGGTGATCGAAGCAATGTCCGAGTACTTTGACGACGCTACGGTGAACGAGGCTGAGTACCGTGGCATGATCGGAGCGGTTCAGCTGGCTGTCAAGCACGGTGTCCGAGACGCGATCATCTGTGGCGACTCGAGGATCGTGATCCAGCAGCTGACCGGCGAGATCAAGTGCCATGCATCGGGTCTGAAGCTGTTGTGGAGCCAAGCGCGCAACGAACTGCAGCGTCTGCAGTCTGCTCGGCTCGTGCACGTGAAGCGCGAGTACAACGCAGCAGCCGACCTGATCACCGGCCGCGCGATCCAGCGACAAAGGGGCGAACGTGTGAGCGAGGACGAGCACGACGATTTGCGATCATTGAACCGTCTGGGTGAAGTGCTGATCCGTGACGAGACATCGGCCGTCGCCGAAGTCGCTCGTGTCTTTGCGATGACGCGCGCGACCGCAGGATCCACGATCGCGACTGCAGCGACGACCGGGCAAGTGCGCAGTGATCGGGTCCGCCGTGCCCAAGACGAAGAGCGATGGATGTGGAACCTCAAACGGTACATTCAAGGGGACGTGCAAGATCTCTCGGTTGCAGAAGCCGAAGAGTGCCAGAAGATCGCGCGCGACTACGACGTTGACGCGTCCGGGCTACTTCTGTTCGTCTCAAAGCAGAAGCGATCGAGCGACGATCCTGAAGCGCACTTCCGGCTCGTGATCCCAACGACGCTCCACGACGAGATCTTACATAACTTCCACACGAGCCTCGCCGGCGGTCATCAGGGGATCGCGCTCACGTACGAGAAGATCCGAAAGCAGTGTCACTGGCGCAACATGCACCGATCGGTCACCGAGTACATTGGATCGTGCGTTGACTGCCAGACGGGCAAAGAGGAGCCTCGTCTGCGCGGCAGATCGCCTGGTAACGTGGTGGCGACCTACCCGTTTCAGGTGATCGGCATGGATCACGTGCCGTCACTACCAAAGTCGATTCGCGGCAACACCGAGCTTCTGATCTGGGTGGATCAGCACTCTGGCTTTGTCATCGTCTCAGCGAACGCTTCGCGATCGGCCATGACCGTTGCCGAGAGCTACGAGCGCTGCGTCTACCGTAGGTTCGGTGCAAGCGAGGTGATCCGCCACGATCGCGAGCCGGGCTTCATGTCGGACGTGTTCAAGCAGTTCAACAAGCTGATCGGACAGCGCCGTAAAGCGACGCTCGCGTTCCGACCGCAGGCGAACGGCATGATCGAGCGCATGGTGCAGACTATGACGCGGGCGATCAAGATGTACGTCCAAGACGAGGAGCAACGCGACTGGGACGATCATGCAGAACGCTTGGTGATCGCGCTCAACACCGCATACGATCGGACGCGCGGCGAGACTCCGTTCTACCTCGTACATGGATGGGACCCGCGTACCACGCTCGAGTCAACACTGCCACAGGTCAACCCAGGCGTACGATCGGACGACGCGACGAAGTGGCGAGCCCAGATCCAGCGAGGTTACACGCGCGCGCGATCGGCTGCCAACAAGCTGCTGCAAGACGCGGTGGCTACGCGAGCACGAGTCAACAACGAGCGGGCCGAAGACGACGACAGGATCGCTGTCGGATCGCACGTGTGGCTGTTCATCGATCGCGTGAAGCCAGGATACGCGCGAAAACTCGCACATCTCTGGCACGGTCCGTTTCGAGTGAGCGATCGGGTCGGTGACTTCATGCTGCGTCTCGAGATCGCCGGTACCGACTACTCGTTCTACCCGCTCGTGCATGTGTCAAGAGTAAAGCCACGGCGATCGTCGCCGCTACGGCCAGAAATGGAGCTCACGATCCAAGAGGGCGAACGCTTTGACTTCGACGAGGCGTTACTGCCTGAAGACAGCTGGGTACCAGACGCGAGCACTCACGAGTATGAGGTCGAGGCGATCCTCGACCACCGCGTCAAGAAGATCACGCGTTTCGGCCGCAAGGTCCGGGAGTTCAAAGTGCAGTGGAAGGGCTACGATCGTCCGAGCTGGGTCGCCGAGGACGACCTGTCCTGCGGTGGTCTCATCTACGACTACGAGCAATTGGCGAAAGCACGCGGGCGGTTCCAAGCCATGGTGATGGAGACGTCACCAGCTGGGGAGCGCTAGCGCGCGTCATGACCGGGCGCGCAGCTGAAAAGTGAAGCGCGAACGGCTGACAACGAGTACGGCGCGTTTGCATAAGGACACACAAAGAAGGAGAAGGCAAGGTCAAGAAGACATTGAGCTTAACGACCGCCGTGAGGCTCGACTACACGCAAGCTACGCTACGGGATCAACGCGCGAGATCGCACATGGACGCAGACGATCAGAGGAGAGTCGGAGTTTCAGCGGCCGGTGGTGTGTCGACAGCCGCTTGCTCGACGTCGAGAACCACTGGCTCGTCGGCAGGCGCCGCCGGATCGTTGACAGGCGCCGTCGGACCGTCGGCGATCGTCGCCAGATCATTGTCGGGCGTCGCTGGGTCATCTGGAGCCGCCGGATCTGCGAGTGGAGCCGGCGATCCCGAGGCCGGAGCAACGGCAGACGGCGCAGACGTGGAGGAGCTAGGCGCACCCGGCGTACCGGCACCACTTGCAGCCGCAGCTGGCGTCGCGATCGTCCGTGCCGGAGACGAAGGTCGCGACACGTGCTGGGAGTGCGTGCGCGATCCCGTACGCGAAAACTTGTCGACAAGTCGCGCGTGCACCGCCGGCAGCTGCGAGAAATGCAGTTCGGGGCGCTGCAGGAAGTAGAGGCGCGCCGGATCGCGCTGGTCCTCGTCGCGAACCGCCGCCTCGATCGTGACACCACCAGGCGGGAAGATCGCGTGCGAGACTTGAGGCAGTGGCAGCAGGATCGGCTCAAGCAGGATGTCGATGTCCACCGTACCGTCCTGGATGAGGCGAAGCGCGATCGCAAGCACATCGCGCCAGCTCGCCGCCGCGTGGGAGTTGCGTTGCTTCCGGGCAACCGCGTAACGCGTCGCATTCGCAGCCGTCGACTCCGTCATGACGAAGTAGTGCGTACGCTCCCAATACGTCGCGCCGTGGCACGTGATGTGCGCAACCGCCGCGTCGAGGAGCGCTTGGAGACCGCGCGATGGTCGAGACGCCGTCATGAGACCGTCAGGGAGTCGAGAAACGAGCGACGCCCAGGGTTCGCTCTCGTAGAAACGGATCGCAGCAGACACGTCGAGCTTCGGGCGACCAAGGTGATCGCGTACCGCAGCCAGGCGCGCGACTGGGATCGGTGCGATCGCAAAGTACGGAACACGAGCAATCAAAGCTTGCAGCTCGGCCACCGTCGACGGAACTAGCTCGGCGCTCGGGTCCGCGAAAGGCCACGCGCTCTCATCGAGCCCGGCGTAGCGATTGATTGCCGTCAAGGATCCGGCAGCACGAGGCAGAAGCGCGACCGGCGAGAGGCTCCCGCCACGCCAGATCCGGCGGCGCTTGTTGGTCGATGCTGTAGGCGGAGGTGGCTGTGCCAGCGCTGGCGACGGTGATCCTTGGCGCGAACGGACCACGCGACCACATCGGAGTCAG
Source organism: Pythium guiyangense (assembly GCA_003730235.1). Lineage (NCBI taxonomy): Eukaryota > Oomycota > Peronosporomycetes > Pythiales > Pythiaceae > Pythium > Pythium guiyangense. The sequence goes on from QXDM01000097.1 coordinate 16,188, forward strand.
TGAGGTCGATCCAGGGAGCCGGCGATCGCATGCTCTTGCGGATTGCTGTCTTCACCTATGCCTGATCGTGCTCGTCGCTGGATGACGACGTCTCGTCAAAGTCGATCGCGCGTGCGGGAGGAGGCGTGCCCGGAGCGATATCGTTCGAGCGATCGCCTGCAGCACCCGCCTGATCGAGCGCCTCACTCACAGCTTGGCGAACGGACGGCACGTCAAGCCACGTCGACGCCTCGTAAAACCACTCCGCAGCGGCTTCAAGCGTTGGGATCGTGTGCGGCGCTGACGCGAGCATGTCGAACGGTCGCAAAGGATCGAACGCTGCTGATGCAGCGCCGATCGCAGACACCGGCAGACCAGCGCTCGACGCGATACCAAGATCGTCGATCGTCGCGAACAGCTGAGAGCGCAGCTGGTCAGTGCGATTGGTGAAGTCGCGGAACTCGCCAGAGTCTTCGAGCATGTGAAGGACCGCGTGGAGCGAACGAAGCAGCGGCAAGCCACCGAACGCGACGCCCAGATCGCCAGAAGTCGCAGCGCCCGCGCGCGAGAGGAGAGCTGTGAGATCGTTGTGGAACGTCGACACCATCATCAGCAGTGAGCCAAAGTGGTCGCGCATTGCTGCCGTCTGCTGCTCGCGCGCAGCAAGGAGGGACGCAGTCGGTGTGAAGGCCTCGAACAGCGTCAAGAACGACTTCGCCATGGCTGGGAACTGCTCGGCACGTGAACGATAGTACTCGATCATAGCATCACGCTGAGCGAGCTCGTCTTGGTGGTCGGTGGTCGACGGCGCTGGCGCAGCGACGGGTGGCGAGAGCACAGCTGGTCTTGACGGCGACATGGCGAATCCGGGCACAGAAGAGTCATCGGCGGCACTAGCGCCACGCGCGGGATCGTCGATCAGCTCACAGAACCTGGCCGCAGCGGGAGCGAACGCGTCGAAGGACGCCTGGTCTTAGTCCTTGCGCCGCGCGAGGAACCGGTTCACGGCGTCGAGAAAGCGCGTTTCCAGAGCCGATCGACGCCGACGCTCTTCCAGATCAAGCGAACAATCGGCAACGCCTGGCGCGGACCGCCTGTGAACACCACAAGCCAAAGCAACGCGTCAAACAACGCCTACGATCGCCGCAGTGGGAGCAACAACGGAGCACACGTGTCGACGTACCTTGATCGTCGAATGGCGGCGGCTGTGACATCGCGAGCGGCTGCGATCGTCGAAGTTCGGAAGTGAGAGCGACCAACGATCGGAAACCCGCGATCGTGCGCGAGCGTTAGTGGGTGTCGGCTATCCTGGACCAATCAACGAAGGGCACGGGACGATCCGGAACATCCGGGTCACACGCCTGCGCAATTGCGTTCCTGCGACGTGTGAAAGGGGCTGCTGTGGTAGAACGCGGTCAGAAAAATCCGGCTAGATCCACGATCGTGCAGCGGCGATCGAAAACCGGAAACAGCGATCACATCAGCGATCAGATCGGCATGTGCAAGTGTGCGACAGCGCTAGACGCTCCACCCAGGCAACACGCTACGCGAGGGAGATGGTCGGTCGTCCAAGACAACGTGCGATCATCCAAGCCAACGCGGATCGCGAAGCAAGACGGCATACTGGCGATCGAGTGTGGTGACTGACGATCCTGTCAGCACGAGCTAGCGCGTGACGACGACACGTACGCCGCGAGAGGGACGCGCAACGCGACAACAGTGTCCAGTGGACAGGGACGACAGGCGATCGTCCAAGTAACCCGAGGTCGTGGAGAGCAGAAGCAGTTCGACAATCGAGCACGCCAGCAGCGATCGCGACTACTCAGCATGATGAAGTTCAAGCTGTGAGACATCGGCGTTGTTGCGCACGAGCCACGAAGTCTCCATGATCGTCGTTCGATCACAATCGCCGTCGATCATCGCGCACGGCTGCCATCGGCGATCTTGTGCGGTGCCATCGGCGGTCCTGTGCGGTTACATCGGCGATCCCGTGCGGTCCGGAGCCGAGCAGGGCATCGAACGTGAAGGTGTATGCCGACACCATCGTCAGCGACTGCACCAAGTGACTCAGCAAGCGCGATCGACTCGCAGCGAGCGTGCTCGTCCCATCAGCATGATTGGAAGATCGCGGAGCGACAGGGGATCGACCCATCTCCCGACGATCTGGTGAAGCGCAAGGTGAGCAGAGGTCCGCGATAGTGCAAGCTAGTCAAGCATAGTGAGATCAAGTCAAATCGGTAGATAGTTAAGCAAAGTAATTCAGTCCGGAATTCTCCTTGTCCAGCGCACGTCCGATACAGTCGATCGGGGATCGTAAGTGACCAGCCTCGCAGGGCCCGTCCTCACTCTCACGCCCAGCACCTGCGACGCGCAGGTCCGGAATTGAAAGCTCCGTAGAACCGCTCCGATCGACCGACGTGGGGTCATCGGATCGGCATTGGCATTGGCGATTGTCTGGCGATCTTGGCGATCATCGACGATCAAGAGCACGCGACGAGCCTGGAAGATTTGGCCAGATCGTCCCCTGCTACTGTCTGCAGCGTCTACGCTTGCAGATCTTTGTGCGCCGTTTGGGATCGCGACTGCGATCTTCGAACACCGCCGGCTTCGTGCGACGATCATCCGCACGCACCAGCAAACCCCCAGCAGAGCATCAAGGAGGCCTCACAACCCGTCCGCTAAAGAAGCTCTGCGCCCCGCACGGCTCATTTGATCGCGCCGTGCGTCCGTGATCGTGCCTCACAACCACGATCACGACCCGCGATCGTTGAAGACCCCTCGACGATCGCGCAGTGCATCTCGCGGAACAGCGAGACCGCACGACCCCCAAGTCCCTCTCTCCCTCCGAGGACCGTTTTCTCCACCTCCACGGTCGACACTACACGCCGGTAAAGCGGATCGCGCCCTGCGATCCGGTATACGACGGAGCGGCAAGGGTCTGACACTGAGGACACGAATTTGCTGTGGTCGTTCCACCACAAATGCTTGGAGTCGGTACACGAGTGGTGCAACTCGGTCGATGTTTGAGTCGACAGGACTGAATCGATCAACGACGTTACTGACGATGTGCGCGCTGCAAAACGTGCGGTTGATGTGCAAGCCACGGGACGAAAACTCTCGGGCAGCCGATAGCTGCTTGCCGCAATCCGTGGACAGAGCGCTGGTGGAGAGAGGGACTCCAGCTTTGATAGCGCTTGCGAAGATCCACTAAAAATTGGCCGTCGTCTCCTTGTCGACAGAGCGACAGCGACAGGAACGTTGCAGCAGGCTCCGTCCTTTGCGAGTAGAAGCAGACAAACACCGTTGATGTCGGTAGAGGTCATGTGACACCCATCCGTCTCGTACACCGGCATGAACCGGGCGTGCTGAGCGATCGCGCATCCAAGCGCGACGAACGCACGATGAAATCGGCCCAAGTGATCGAGCTGCAATGAGACCCGAGTGCCGTGGTTGGGCTTCTGTAGCGGGTCTAGGAGCGCCGGCAGCGACGAGTACTCGTTGGCGTTTGTCCTGGGTTGAGCTGCAAACTGCCGAATAGCGCGATACGCCGAGGCAGGTTTGCCTGCAACGTCGACTGCGTTGACTTGTTGGAGCGAGTGAACGACGCGAGTCTTAGCGCTTGAGTGACCCTCAACATTGAGGCTGCAAACCCTGAGAGCTCCATCATCTGGCGAGCGCTGCAGTCACTCAAGCTTGTACACGTGGATGAGTGCGCTGGGTTCATCGAGCCGATGTACCATTTACCCGCAGGAACAGACGAAGCATTCGTCGTTGCACGACGGGATGGTCGCTTGCGTGTCAGAGTGACAGATCAGTCGCAGCTGGAGCATGTGCACTCCTATGTCTTCTGATGCCCAGAGTTCTTGGCCTGCTTGATAGACTTGGCGTCATTCAAGGCTAGATCCTTCAGGAACGCTGTACTGGCTTGACTTGAATCGAAGCAGTCGTACAGATTGAGCGACGTGCCTCCATGAAGGCTGAAGAGGTGAATGTTCTGCTCCATGTCGGACAAGGAGAAATGCCGCAAGAAGAAGCGATCGGCAATAGGCTAGGCGACTCTAAGGATAGCACATTCAACCAACGCAATGTGTTTGGGTGTGTTGTGAGTGCTGTAGGGCTCCAACCGAGCTCAGACTTGGCTCACTACTGCCTTATGGACTGCTCTATCATTTACAAGTGAGTGTGTCAAGAGGTAGTGTCCGTGGCCACCTCAGGTGGACGCTATGTGTCGATCTTAGATTTCGTACTTTAACGGGTATTTAACCCGTTGTGATGTGGGTTAATCTATTTGTTACGGGTTTGGATAAATACGTCTGTAAATGTTTTTGTTTTTGATAAACAAGCTGACTTAACATTAGCAAACACTCAATACTATATTATCCAAAGCCAGGAACAAACATGCAATTACGTTATTGAAATGTACATATTGATAACATCTAACATCTACAAAGCACACAACAATCTTGCAATATCCTTGTGCCAGTATGAAATATCCATTGTAATGGACAATAAAGAGAGCCATTAACAAAAGATGCAGTCGTAGATTTGAAATGTACACACCGATTTACTGTACTCCTTTTTTCGTACACCCCGATTTATAGCATCCAGCACTTGCAAACATCCACTACATATGCCAGCAAAATATCCGATAGTAATGGACAATACATGTATTCACATCAGCAAAATACACCACTTCTACAATAGTCGCAATAATAGTCGACGTCAGCACCAAATATCCAATAGCATTGACGTGCTCACAAACCCATTGGTGTGTGTTCCCCCTCGACGACCGTCCATCCACCCACCTGCACACATGCTGCTGCGGCGGCGGTGTGCTGACGGCAGTGTGATATCATATCTATCGTGTCCTGACGAGCCACTTCCACAAGTGCTGCTTTGCGTTGCACGTGCTACTATGTTGTGCTCAGTACTTCGTCGCCCCTTGTTTCAGCTATTATTTGTACAGATGCAGTTTAGTCGCCATGGCGACTGCAGGATCGACGACGAACTCCCAACATGTTCATGTTGAGTCGCGTCGTGGTGGCTATCGATGTGTCGTACGAGTAGACATACATACATGACACACATACTCGCACACCGTCCCTGCAGTTGGGGACCATCGCAGGCAAGCGAGCAGCGCAACAGGCACAGAGAGCTCACGGCAACGAGCGAGACCAAGCCATTCGTCTTGCACAGACAGACAGATCTCTTGCTCTCTGATTTGCGCACCACCGAGTAGTGCGACTAGCACGGCTACAGCACGAGCGAGTCGCACGTGACTGACTACCTACCGTTGAGGCAGCTCAGCTCTGCTTGGCACGCCTCGTTCTCAGCGAGCTCAAGTCGCTCAAGGCGTCGGCTCGCACTGACAGCCAGCCAGCCAGTCAGTCGATCAGTGCCCAGTGTGCTCATTCAGCGAATCGTCGGTGTGGTGCCAAGACGATCGAGTGGTCCACTCCACGCGCCACTAAAAACAAATGCCATCGTCTCTTGTCCTGGACTATACGCTATGCGACTCCATTGTGTACGCACGCCGTCACTCTCGATCATCACTCGGAGCGCAATCACAAAGAATGGTGGTCCATGATGAGTCGCCCACGTCGGAGCGCAAACAAAAGGACCTGGAGCTCTCGAAGCTCACGAAGAGCTCACAACAAGCATGAACGACGGCGACGACAGAACGACGACTGAGCGACTGCCACAACCAACAACAGCAAGATCCGCTTCTCGTCGAGCGAGCGAGCACGTACCAACAAGACAAACAACAGTCGCACAGCACAGCACAGCACAGCGATCTCATTCCCGCTTTTGCGCGCTTCCACTCAGCTCCACTCCTCCTCCTCCTTCTTCTGCTATCAGCAACAGCACAGCAACAGCACAGATCAAAGAGCCGTGAACTCCAGCAGCAAGCATGGCGGACTCGACGTCGAAAGCGCCAGCGCAAGAGCGCCCGTACTACGACGCGCTCCACACCCCGAAGCGCGACAACCGCCTCGAAGTCGACTTTGCGCACATTGACGCACCTACAGGCGACTCGGCGTCCAAGCAGGCGTCGACCACTGACGGCAAGCTCGTGTCGCTCACGCAGCTCCTCTCGTACTCGGACTCGACGGACTATGTGCTCATGGCGTTCGGCTCCATCGGCGCTCTGCTTGCGGGGCTCGCAGAGCCACTGCAGATCGTGCTCTTTGGCGACGTGCTCAACTCGTTCAACCCTGCCGACGCAGTTGCGTCGGACGCCATGCGCAAAGACATCAACACGGTCGCGCTCAACTTTGTGCATCTCGGAGTCCTTATGGGAGTACATCATGAATTGACCTTGATGTGCAAATGCAGCGGTTGTCTTGGTCATGCGGATCTGCAGTACTAATGCGCGCCAGTCTGCTTCGCCACGAGCGCCTTGTACACGCCGCTCGGCAGCCGCATGAGCTCGTCGTGCGTGCCCTGCTCGACGATCGCGCCGTCCTGCGTCACGGCAATGACGTCAGCGTTCCGGATCGTCGACAGCCGGTGCGCCACGATGATCGTCGTGCGCTGCTTGAGCGCCAGCAGCCGGTCGAGCGACGCCTGCACGACGCGCTCGCTCTCGTTGTCGAGCGCGCTCGTGGCTTCGTCGAGCAGCAGCACCTCGGGGTCGCGCAGGATCGCGCGCGCGATCGCGATGCGCTGCTTCTGGCCGCCCGACACCTGCGCGCCGCGGTCGCCCACGTCCGTGTCAAAACCGTTCGGGAAGTTCGCGATGAAGTCGAACGCGTTCGCCTTGCGCGCCGCGTCCTCCACCTCGGCGCGCGTGGCGCCCGGCTTGCCCATCGCGATGTTCTCGGCGATCGTGCCGGCGAACAAAACGGGCTCCTGGCTCACGAGCGAGATGCGCTCGCGCAGCCACGGCAGACGCAGCTCGCGCAGGTCCGTGCCGTCGAGCGTCACGCTCCCCGAGCTCGGGTCGTAGAACCGCTCCAGGAGCGAGATCGCCGTGCTCTTGCCGCTCCCGCTCGCACCCACGAGCGCCACCGTCTGCCCGCGACCGACCTTGAGGCTGTAGCCCTTGTAGATCTGCGCGTCCGGACGCGACGGGTACACGAACGTCAGGTTCCGGAACTCGATCTCGCCCTCCACGCGCGCCAGCTCCTTGCCCGCGCTCGCCGACGTCGAGTCGATCTCCGGCACGCGGTCGATGATCTTGAACACGCGGCTCGCCGCTTTCTTCGCCTTCGTGCTGTCTGTCATGTTCTGAGCAGCCATGCCAACTGCGAACGTACTGAGCATGATGACCATGATGACCATGAACATGTCTTCGAACGTGATCGTGCCTTTCGAGACCCACTTGCCGCCGAGCCAGAAGAGGAACGCCATGTTCATGAACATCACGCCTTGTGAGAAGCCAAATGCCGCGCCGCCCACGATCCCGACCTTCGTGTCTGCTTGCTTAGAGACGTCGAGGAACCCGATGTACATGGTGTTCAGCGCCTTCTCCATGCTGAACGACGCCACCGTGCGGATCGAGCCGATGGCTTCGGCGAGGATCGATCCGGCCGCGGTGTCGGCGTCGTTGTTCCTCTTGTTGCTTCCAGTGCCGCCCATCTGCTGCGCTTGGATGTACGACGAGAACATGAGGATCGGCGACGTCCCGAGCAGTGCGAGCGTCATTTGCCAGCTAAAGTAGAACGCGATACCGAAGCCAATGCCGAGCGTTGTCATGTTCACGAGTCCTTGGTTGAGCGTGTCGGATGTCATTGCCTGGAGCGTCGCCGAGTCGGTTGCGAGGCGCGAGACCAGTGCACCGGACGAGTTCGCGTCCAAGTCGAACCACCCGATCTCTTGTCGCACCATTGCGCTGAACGTCGCCAAGCGCACGCGGGAGACGAGCTTCTGCGACGCGACAGCGAAGCCATAGTGCTGCATCGTGATCGACAGTCCGAACGCAATACCGAGGCCGATGAAGCCGAGCGACCAGTATCGCGCGTCCACGAGCATCTCGTGCTTGGTGAGGTCGACTTTGAAGAACAGCACAGTGACCTTGGTCAGCAGCACGCCCCAGATCGGGAACACGGACGCGTTCAGGATCGCGCCGATGCCACCGAGCACGAGGAACTTCCACTCCGGCGCACTCATCTTCCAGATCCGGAGCATCGACACCTTCGGGAGGCTCCCATCCGCTTTGCCTTCGTCACTATCGTCGTCGTTGTCCGTTGCGTCCTTGGCGTGGCCATTCTTGTCCAGCTTGCGCTTTGCCGCTTCGTCTCGCTCGTGCAGACTCAACTTGCTCGAGCTCCGTCGTGAGAACGAACCTGCACGGGTCGACTGGTCTGCGTTCACCGCCTCGTCTTCCAAGAGGCGCAAGTCGTCTGCTGAGAGCTCCTTCTCGTCATCCTTGGATCGATTCTGCGCCTCCACGAGCATGCGGTAGCGTCCGTTCGGGATCGCCATGAGCTCGTCGTGCGAGCCGATCTCGACGATCGCGCCGCCGCTGTGCACGGCGATGCGGCTCGCGTTCCGGATCGTCGACAGCCGGTGCGCCACGATGATCGTCGTGCGCTTGGACGCGGCGAGGAGCCGGTCGAGCGACTCTTGCACGATGCGCTCGCTCTCCGTGTCGAGCGCGCTCGTGGCCTCGTCGAGCAGCAGAATGGGCGGGTTCTTGATGATCGCGCGCGCGATGGCGATGCGCTGCTTCTGGCCGCCCGAGAGCTGCGTGCCGCGCTCGCCCACTTCGGTCGCAAAGCCCTGCGGAAAGTCCTTGATGAAGTTGTACGCGTTCGCCATCTTCGCTGCCTCCACCACCTCGGCGTCCGTCGCCGACGGCGCGCCGTACCGGATGTTCTCCATGATCGACGTCGCGAACAGCGCCGGCTCCTGGCCCACGAGACCGATCTGCTGCCGCAGCCACTTGACGTTCAGCGACCGCACGTCCACGCCGTCGACCTTGACGCTCCCGCGCATCGGGTCGTAGAACCGCTCGAGCAGCGACACCACCGTGCTCTTGCCGCTGCCGCTCGGACCCACGAGCGCCACGGTCTCGCCCGCGCGGATCGTGAGCGAGTACTCGCTGCACACCATCACCTCGGGCCGCGACGGGTACGCGAACGCCACGCGGTCCAGCTCGATCTCGCCGCGCACCGCCGGCAGCTGAATGCCGTCGTCGCTCAGCGGGTCGATCAGTGACGCGCGCTTGATCACGCTGAAGACGTCGAACGCCGCCGCGCGCGCCGAGAAGATCGCTTGGATGCTCGGACCAGCTTGACCGAGTGCCATGGCGCCCATGATCACTGAGAAGAACACTGTGAGCACGCGTCCACCATTGTAGCAGCTACTGCCGGTGCACGTATTGCCGTCGAGGTTGTCGTTCGCCACTTTCAGGGCTCCATAGAACATGCCGCACGCGTACGTGCAAAAGACCGTGAAGAACATGATGCCAGTGCCCCAGCCGACGGCAAAGCCCTTCTTGATCCCGGCCTTCGTCGACAGCGTCAGCGCGTCCTCGTACTTCTTCACAAAGTGCTCGATCGCGTTGAACATGTGCACCGTGCGGATGTTGCTGAGCGACTCTTGCGCGATCGCACCCGCCTTGCCGTACGACTCGATGCCCGACTGCGTCGCGGTCGACAGCACCTTCATGGCGAGGAACGCCGTGAACGCAATGAACGGCGTGAACGCCAGGAGCACGAGCGCCAGCTCCCAGCCCTTGATGAGACCGATTGTGATGCCCGAGACCGCCATGGAGAAAAAGTGGAGACCGTCGCCGACCTTGCGGCCCATGCCTTCTTGGATCGTCACGGTCGACTCGGCCACGCGCGTCGCGAGCTGCATGGGCTCGTTCACGTCGAACCAGCCGATCTCTTTCGTGATGATCGCGCTCACGTACGCGCTGCGAATGCGCTTTGCCTGGCGCGACGCAGTCATGGACCAGCACGCGACTTGCATGGACCCGGCGACAATCACAGCTGCGCCGACATAGACGAAGTGGAGTGCGACGTTGTTGATGCTGTCCTGCATCTCGCTGGGACTTGGCATGCTCGTCGGGTTGAACGAGTTCAGGATGTCGCCGAACAGCACGATCTGAATGGGCTGAGATAGCCCTGCGGCGAGTCCACCGATCGTGCCCAAGAGCATGAGCAGCTTGTCCGTGCGATCGGCGAACGAGAAGAGCATCGAGAGTGGCACAAGCTTGCCGTCCACAGACGTCGCTTGCTTGGACGCCGACTCTTGCTGCGGACTGTCCGCGAGCTCGAAAGCGACTTCGAGGCGATTCTCGGTGCCAGGCGGGTCATTGCCTCCTGGACGCGGCGTCTCAGTAGCTGCGTACGCTGTGTGCACTGGATCGTCGTCTCCGAGCGCTACTCCTGACGGCACTACGTCGCGAACCGCAGCCATGTCGCCTGTTGTCGACCGAGTCGAAGGAAGGTCCGGCTTGGACTATGTGCAGCGCAGTGCTGGTTGCGTCGAGTAGTTCCGGCTCGCTGGATCTCTCTGCGGCTGGAGAATGAGTAGCTGACCGGGCGGGCGGGCGGGCGGTGCTGACCTCGCGCGAGGTGAAAGTCGAACTGCGAACTGTGAGCAACCGAGCAGAGAGGTTGCACCGAGATCGATCGACCGACCGCTTGGTCGCGCACACAGGCGATTACGACACGTCGAGCGGCGTAAGCAAGCACCTATAGATAGCCGTCGAGTCCTGCGGCGAGTCGCGTCGTGGGAAGCGGATCTCGACCCGACGCTTGCTTACTCGACTCGAGTCAAGCGCAGGACGTTCAGGATGCAGGGACTGGACAGCAAGCAAGCGCGCTTGCTACCACTGCAGGCTACTGCTGCTGCTGTCGGCCAGCAGTTGTAGCAAGCGCACCTAGCAATGCCATTCATCGACCTTCGTCGCACGATCATAGGTCCTAGGTAACTACCATAGGTCCTCGGATCGATCTAGGACTAGGAGGTAGAATAGTGTGAGTGCTTGGGTGAACACACCCTTGTCGAGGTGCGACCCAACATCAATAACGCCAAAAATCACTCGCAAATCGCACTAAATACATCTGGTTTGTATGAAAGCGTGCGAATCAGGCAGGATCATACTGAGATGCTTTCGTGACACCGTAAATTGAATAAACATATTTACATACAATACGTGTAAGAGAATTGTATGACATATTTACGTATCATAGTTAAGGTCCTACCATATCTTTTGCTCGAGGTCAAACACACGCTCTACCATTCGTCGCTCACACTTTCACAGCACGGATGAGATCGTGGAGGGCCTGTGTGCCAAGTCTCGTCTCGATCAGCACTCAGTTAGACAATAGATCGAGACGCTGGCACGAATGGATGAAGTGATTGGATGTTTGATCAGACTTACTTTCCTGACTAACTTTGTGTGCGATTACTCGCACACACAGAACACAAACGTTTCTCTCCGCCGATCAACCGAGCTCGCGCACCCGCGCCATGCCTCGCGGCAAGCATCGAGGCGGCGCTGAGTCGCAAGACTGGACGCGCTGCACCGTGCGCGTTCGCTGGAACCGCATTCGTCGCGCTGGCGCTTTGGCCGAGGAAGTCGAGCGACGCGTACATTTGCTCAACCGCGTGCGCATCGAGGCGTGGCAACTCGCGTCGCTGCATGTGCTGCGGCTGATGGACGAGTGTGTCAGTGAAGGTCGCGATTTCGAGGGTGCGATCCCGAAGCTCGACCGCACGTTCTTTAGTCGATGCTGCCAAGCCGTTCTCTCCAGCTCCACGAAGTTTTGCGTCAACAGCACTGCCAAGCCAGACGACGACAACGACACGAAAAGCCGCAAGCTTGCTGAGCTCCAAAAGCGATCGCTAGACCTGGCTGCCTTTGAAACGACTGTTCGTTTGTACATCGCGAACCGCGGCGATGCGCACCTGCTCCCGCGCGCTCAGCTTGCTCCACTTCACGGCTCGATCAACGCAATGGCAGGGCAGATGGAGACGTGCGCGCAAGAGCACATACGGAGAAGCGTCCGGCTCGCGATCAAGGCCTACCTACTGGCCGCCTGTGGTACCACGGCGCCAGTCGGATCGCGTTTGTGCTCTCTAAAGGTTTGTGGCCGCGGCGCGACAATGACCAAGCGCTCGCTCAGTCGGCTGTTCGGTTCTTTGGCCCCAGCGTTCACACGCAGACAACTGCTCGAGTCTTGGTCCACACGCGCTCGGTGCTGCGCATAGTCGAAGACCTCGCAGTGAGCACGAACAATAACTTGCCGCGAGGCGTTCGTTTGTTGCGGGTGCTGCCGCAAGCTCAGTCGTTCGTGCCTGCGCACATTGCGATTGACGCGAGCGTGCTGACGGAGATCAACAAGTACGTGCTCGGCGGCAAAAGCTGCGAAGCTGCTGTTCAGGACGCAAAATCCGAGGCTACGTGGGCCGAAGCGTTTGATCTTGCGCGCGTCACCACGTCGCGACGGCTCTTCGCGCGCTACATCACGACCGACGGTATCACAGCCTGCATTCATCTGGTGCGTCCACGCTCGAAGGCTGACGCTCAGAACGAAGCGCTTTGCAAGCAGACACACACTTTTCCAAAGAAGTACGTGCCGGCTGTGGTCATCGGCGTCGACCCAGGCGCACGAGCACTTGCGACGACGTACAGCGGCACGTACGACCTGCCAGACCCTTTACGTCATGAACAGCTTGACGTCCAGAAGCGGCAACATGCAGCGCGAGCGGACCTGCAGCAGAAGCAACAAGCAGCGAGAGTGGTGAAGCAGCAGAAGCGAAGCGCCAAGTCGCGACCAGCGTCGAGCAAGACTCGCGCAAGCACGCGCAAGCGCCGACGCAAGCGCAGAGCACGTCGCCGTGGTCGTGCTGACGGCGACAGAGAGTGCGTCAGCACTCGCGAGTACAGGCACATGGCTCGCATCCACCACGCGACTCACTGGCACAACAACATGCGCAAGCGCGAGTCGGCGTATGCCGCACTCATCGCGGCTGTGCCAATTTTGACAACATCGTCCTCGTCAGTACTCCTGGAGAGACAAGCACTGCTGTGGCAGTCGCTCGCCCAGCTCATCGAGATCTGTGCGTCAAAGGGCTTCCGCAGGTGGCGATTCGCTCAAGCGCGCTTCTCGCGCATTGCGCTGAACGCGATCGCAGCTCGAATCGTCCCTGCGAAGGACGATCGTGTGTGCGTCGCCATGGGCAACTGGCGTAGCAGCGATGGAGTGCGCGGCCATCCGACTGGCCCAGTGCTCGGCTTGACGTTGGCTCTTGCTAAGAGATCGACAGTCGTCCACATTGACGAGTTCCGCACCAATCGCCTGTGCTCTGGTGTCGGCTCGATCTTCGACGCGAACGAGCACGAAGCGTCCGAGTCGTGGTGCTTCAACAAGCTCCAGCCAGTGGCATTCCCGATGGCGAGCAAGGGCGACGGCGTCTGCAAGTGGTCGTTCACAACGAAGGTGCTGCGCTGCAGTCACTGCAACGTGACGTGGGACCGCGACTCAAACGCGTCCCGCAACATCTATCTGTGCGGCGTCCGTGCAGTCTTCGGTATGTCGAGACCGGGTCCGCTGTGTCGCCAGGAGCAGCCATCAGTGCAAGAAGCCGAGCAAGTCTGTCAAGTCGACAGCGGTGCGCACCACCAACAGCAGCAATTAATACTGTGTGGTGTGGTATGTATGCGGCAGGCAAGGCAATCTTCACAAGGTTGTGTCGAGGACATCGAGGACCCACACCATGTTCGATGATGCCAGAGACACTGGTCTTCTGTCGACAATACACCGAAAGACGGGGAGACGGAGAGAGACACGGACAGCAGCAGTCGGCGGCAGGCATAGGACTCGTTAGGTAGAGATAAATAGCGATCGCGAGAGCTGCGGAGGATGGAGAATGGAGAGCCAGCGCGCGACGAAGCCGTCTCTGCGCAACGCTGCACGATGTTGCACACGGAGTGCCATAGTGGAGCGGCGGCGGAGTAGTAGGAGAAGGAGAGGCGGCGTGCTGTCGATGACAGGAGCGGGAGCGGTCGACTGCCGACTGCCGACTGCCGACTGCTGGTGGTGCCGACTACTGCGCGCACAGCCTAGCCGGCATTGCGAGACACGCTGCCGCGTATGTGTGGGTCGGTCGTGGAGACGGCACAGACGCGCGCGCGCTCACACAGACTGGATCGGAACACGCGGCAGCGAGTGCTCGGGTGAGCTGTACGCATTCATCTTGGTGGCGGTGCTGATCGCACTTTCAAAGTCTCGGAGCAACTGGAAGTGTGAGTGGATCGAGCCCTCTTCGCCACCGTAGTACCTGCGGACACACGTCGTATAGGCACACGCGTGAGAACGAGAAGCGAGCCAATGGTTCAGAGTTCACGAGAGAGTTCACGAGAGAGACGACGCACAACTTGAGCTGCACGTCGACGTGGACGCGCCGCATCTGCTGGATGAACTCGTGGATCTCCTCTTTGATCCACGGACGCGCGCTGGACTCGAACTGATACGGCGTCACGTGTACGACCAGCTGCGCGTTGCTATGATCGCCACAGACCAATGGCATCAGTCAGTGACTATTGCGTATGCATCGTCAAGTGGTGGTGCAGTCAGTGCGTTTGTGCAAGCATACATACCTCACGTCGTGCATTGCAGCAAGTGCGCGTTCGTCTGACGGGAGGACGCCGCATCGTGAGCCATTGCCGCCATCGACCCAGTGAATCGAGGACACCTGTGGCACACGCACACATGACAATGAGCAGAAGCCACAGCGCGTGTTTGGGTCAGTCACCGCCTACGCACGAACGCAGAGAGTCGAGATAAGCAGACAGACGTCGCACCTTGGAGAAGAACTTGTGGTAGATCGAGATGTCCGTGAGCAGTGCCTCGCGCCGGTTGTTGGACTTGAAGCCGCTGCGCTTGCAGATCGCGAGCTCCGTCACGAGCTGATTGAGCACGATCGCGCCTTTGCTAAAGCCCACGAGGTGGATCGGGAGGTCCGTCGCGACCGTCACTGCCACCGTCACACATAGCGTCAAGCGCACGAACGAGTCAGTCAAGAGTTCTGTGGTGCGCTACTGCACTGTCAGGTCAGTGAGCAGCTCTGCTCCACGTCGTGACTCGTACCCTCTCGTCTGTGCAGCGTACTGCGTGCGCTCTCGAGCAGCGCGAGCAAGTGCTTGATCGCACACCCCGTGCTCTTGTCTGTCGCATTTGCAAGCAAGCAGAGCAGCAGCAGTAGTGTGTGAGCGACATGTGCGTTCGAGCAGCAGCAGACAGAGGTGTGTGTGTGCGTGAGCGGTCAGTCGTACAGGACGTCGCGGCACCAAACTCGTTCGAGGCGACAAAGTGGTCGAAGCAGCTGAACGCGCTCTGGTGCAGTCGCGCTGGGCGAATGACCCACACGTTGCAGTCGTCGCCAAACTTGTCGCCCAGGACGCTCGCGACGCGCTCGTACGCAAAGTCGCTGAACTCGTGGTACGCGCCGCTCGCCATCGCTGCGCCGAAGTCCATGACGTCGCCTGGGAAGAACACGACGTTGCTCGTTGCTTCGCGCTGCGCTGCGAGCGACACGAGGACGTCGTTGATCCTGTACGACATGCGCGTGAGTAGGCGATCTGATTCGTGTGGCGCGCGAGAGAGCCCGGGCGAGTGGACGCACCTGCTGTCCCAGCCGACGGCGCGCACGCGATGGGATTCGCGCTCGCTGCTGTGAGTGTCGTTGTTGCTGCAGCCGCTGATGTAGTGGTCGCACTCGTCGACGTCTGGAGGCGCAGCGACGTTGCTGCTGCTGTTGTTGTTGCTGTGGCTGTTGTCATCGTCGGTTGGGTCAATGTCGCTGCATGCTGAGGCGCTACTGTTATTGCCATCGTCGTCGTCGTCTTCTGGCTCAGTGGTGTGCGCTGGCGCAGCGTACGCGCGCTTGTCGCCGATGCCGGCGCGCGCGATGCTGAACGTCGCGGCCATGAATCGAGCGAACATACGGCAGCGTCGGCGCGCGCTCGCGTAGTCTCTCGATGTCGGTTCGGTTCGGTTCGTCCAAACCACTTGAAAAATGTGTGTGTATGCTTGGGCGAACACACCCTTGTCGAGGCGCGACCCAACATCAATAACGCCAAAAATCACTCGCAAATCGCACTAAATACATCTGGTTTGTATGAAAGCGTGCGAATCAGGCAGGATCATACTGAGATGCTTTCGTGACACCGTAAATTGAATAAACATATTTACATACAATACGTGTAAGAGAATTGTATGACATATTTACGTATCATAGTTAAGGTCCTACCATATCTTTTGCTCGAGGTCAAACACACGCTCTACCATTCGTCGCTCACACTTTCACAGCACGGATGAGATCGTGGAGGGCCTGTGTGCCAAGTCTCGTCTCGATCAGCACTCAGTTAGACAATAGATCGAGACGCTGGCACGAATGGATGAAGTGATTGGATGTTTGATCAGACTTACTTTCCTGACTAACTTTGTGTGCGATTACTCGCACACACAGAACACAAACGTTTCTCTCCGCCGATCAACCGAGCTCGCGCACCCGCGCCATGCCTCGCGGCAAGCATCGAGGCGGCGCTGAGTCGCAAGACTGGACGCGCTGCACCGTGCGCGTTCGCTGGAACCGCATTCGTCGCGCTGGCGCTTTGGCCGAGGAAGTCGAGCGACGCGTACATTTGCTCAACCGCGTGCGCATCGAGGCGTGGCAACTCGCGTCGCTGCATGTGCTGCGGCTGATGGACGAGTGTGTCAGTGAAGGTCGCGATTTCGAGGGTGCGATCCCGAAGCTCGACCGCACGTTCTTTAGTCGATGCTGCCAAGCCGTTCTCTCCAGCTCCACGAAGTTTTGCGTCAACAGCACTGCCAAGCCAGACGACGACAACGACACGAAAAGCCGCAAGCTTGCTGAGCTCCAAAAGCGATCGCTAGACCTGGCTGCCTTTGAAACGACTGTTCGTTTGTACATCGCGAACCGCGGCGATGCGCACCTGCTCCCGCGCGCTCAGCTTGCTCCACTTCACGGCTCGATCAACGCAATGGCAGGGCAGATGGAGACGTGCGCGCAAGAGCACATACGGAGAAGCGTCCGGCTCGCGATCAAGGCCTACCTACTGGCCGCCTGTGGTACCACGGCGCCAGTCGGATCGCGTTTGTGCTCTCTAAAGGTTTGTGGCCGCGGCGCGACAATGACCAAGCGCTCGCTCAGTCGGCTGTTCGGTTCTTTGGCCCCAGCGTTCACACGCAGACAACTGCTCGAGTCTTGGTCCACACGCGCTCGGTGCTGCGCATAGTCGAAGACCTCGCAGTGAGCACGAACAATAACTTGCCGCGAGGCGTTCGTTTGT
Organism: Pythium guiyangense; assembly: GCA_003730235.1. Taxonomy (NCBI): domain Eukaryota; phylum Oomycota; class Peronosporomycetes; order Pythiales; family Pythiaceae; genus Pythium; species Pythium guiyangense. The sequence goes on from QXDM01000097.1 coordinate 33,445, forward strand.
TGCGGGTGCTGCCGCAAGCTCAGTCGTTCGTGCCTGCGCACATTGCGATTGACGCGAGCGTGCTGACGGAGATCAACAAGTACGTGCTCGGCGGCAAAAGCTGCGAAGCTGCTGTTCAGGACGCAAAATCCGAGGCTACGTGGGCCGAAGCGTTTGATCTTGCGCGCGTCACCACGTCGCGACGGCTCTTCGCGCGCTACATCACGACCGACGGTATCACAGCCTGCATTCATCTGGTGCGTCCACGCTCGAAGGCTGACGCTCAGAACGAAGCGCTTTGCAAGCAGACACACACTTTTCCAAAGAAGTACGTGCCGGCTGTGGTCATCGGCGTCGACCCAGGCGCACGAGCACTTGCGACGACGTACAGCGGCACGTACGACCTGCCAGACCCTTTACGTCATGAACAGCTTGACGTCCAGAAGCGGCAACATGCAGCGCGAGCGGACCTGCAGCAGAAGCAACAAGCAGCGAGAGTGGTGAAGCAGCAGAAGCGAAGCGCCAAGTCGCGACCAGCGTCGAGCAAGACTCGCGCAAGCACGCGCAAGCGCCGACGCAAGCGCAGAGCACGTCGCCGTGGTCGTGCTGACGGCGACAGAGAGTGCGTCAGCACTCGCGAGTACAGGCACATGGCTCGCATCCACCACGCGACTCACTGGCACAACAACATGCGCAAGCGCGAGTCGGCGTATGCCGCACTCATCGCGGCTGTGCCAATTTTGACAACATCGTCCTCGTCAGTACTCCTGGAGAGACAAGCACTGCTGTGGCAGTCGCTCGCCCAGCTCATCGAGATCTGTGCGTCAAAGGGCTTCCGCAGGTGGCGATTCGCTCAAGCGCGCTTCTCGCGCATTGCGCTGAACGCGATCGCAGCTCGAATCGTCCCTGCGAAGGACGATCGTGTGTGCGTCGCCATGGGCAACTGGCGTAGCAGCGATGGAGTGCGCGGCCATCCGACTGGCCCAGTGCTCGGCTTGACGTTGGCTCTTGCTAAGAGATCGACAGTCGTCCACATTGACGAGTTCCGCACCAATCGCCTGTGCTCTGGTGTCGGCTCGATCTTCGACGCGAACGAGCACGAAGCGTCCGAGTCGTGGTGCTTCAACAAGCTCCAGCCAGTGGCATTCCCGATGGCGAGCAAGGGCGACGGCGTCTGCAAGTGGTCGTTCACAACGAAGGTGCTGCGCTGCAGTCACTGCAACGTGACGTGGGACCGCGACTCAAACGCGTCCCGCAACATCTATCTGTGCGGCGTCCGTGCAGTCTTCGGTATGTCGAGACCGGGTCCGCTGTGTCGCCAGGAGCAGCCATCAGTGCAAGAAGCCGAGCAAGTCTGTCAAGTCGACAGCGGTGCGCACCACCAACAGCAGCAATCAACCAAGAGGCAGCGCAAGCAGCAGATCTCGCAGATCGAACGGCGAATCCGTTGGCCACGGCAAGTTATCCTTGCAACGTGCCAACCCTGTGCAAGGCCGGACTCAGAGTAGTGCCTGCATGTGCTGCTCTGTTACAGATACTGGCAGCACACGGAAGACAACCGAGTGGAATGGAGCGTGATGTATGTTTAAGAAGAAATGCAAGAGAGAGAGAGATATCAGAGATATCGAGAGAGAGAGAGAGAGCCTGCGCGCATGAGGAGCCGGCACGCGCGAGTCACCACATCAGCTGCTGCTGTCCTGCAGTGCGGTGATCGACACGAACGCCGACTTCTCGCGCGTGAAGCGGCCCTTGACGCGCTGCCGCTTCGCTGCACACGCGCGACGCGTGTCCGACACGGCAGCGTCCGGCTCGCGCGGCGCGAACGACCGCACTCTGCGCTTCTCTTTCCACCGCTCGACGCGGTCTTCGCGAGAGAGCGCGTTGCTCGGATGCAGCACCGGCGGACCCGCGAGGTACACTGGCATGTCCGCACTCGCACGCGACGACGATGACGGACCTGGAACGAACGGCACACGCGATAGAGCTGCGGCTGGTCGTCTTTCGATCCGAATTGCAAACTGCGGCACAAAGATGCGCGAGTCGACTGCAGAAGGCTTGCGCGCTGGCCCTGGAAGCAGGCCCGCGTCCACATTCAGCGCCTTGATCCAGTCCTGAGGCTGCGTTGGCTGCTGCTGAGCGCGCTGCTCACTCGCGTCCGCCAGATCCGAGAACAGACTTGCGATCGCGTCCACGTTCGCAGCGTCTTCGCGCGCGAGAGCGTCCGCTACGCTCGTCTCATCGAGCGACGCAAACAGCGCCGAGACGTCGTCAACGTTTGCAGCGTCGCTCGCATCCTCTGCCTGCGCAGTCGCTTCGCCCACTGCGTTCGCTTGCTCGAGCAAACCAAAGAGCTCGACGACAGCGTCGACATTCTGCGCGTCGTCCGCGTCTTGCACTGTCTGTGCGTCGCTGGCGCTAGTGCTGATCAAGCCATCGAGACTTGCGAGCGGCGGCAGGTCGGCAATCTCCTCGAGCGCCGAGAACACGTCGCTGATCTCTTCGACATTCAGCGCATCCTCGTCTTCGATGAAGATGCTGAAGTCCACGCGCTCGTCGCCGCCTTCGCCGTCTCGCGGTCGTCTCTCTCGTCCTTCTGTCTCTCTGTATTCTCCATCGTCTTCGTGCGACTGGATGTGCTTCAGCAGCTCACTGAGGTCATCGACGTTCATCGAGTCCACAAAGTCTCCGCTGCAGCTGCCGCCATCGTGCAGCAGCTGATCCTGCGCTGTCTTCTTCACCTTCTTGTTCTTCTCGTTCACACACTCGTCCACTCCAAACGGACTGCTGCTCACGCGGCAGTCCAGTGCCATGGAAGCATCCGCGAGCAGCGCGCCGAGGTCCTCGTCGCTGTCGTCCGCGTCCCACAGCGGAGTCCAGTCGAGTCGGCTGCTCGCGAGCAGCGCCGTCGGGAGGCGCGATGCTTCGCAGGCGGGCATCGAGGCGCTTACGCCTCGATTATCTGCCCCGACTGGGACAGCGGCGAGCGATCCGTCATCAAGCGGATCCGCACCTTGTAGGATAAATGCTTCGAGGCCCGAACGGCGAACATCCTGGTAGTTCTTCGGTTGGTAGAGGCCGGAAGGGAACTGGGTCAGAGTACGGCCGGGTGGCGCGGCGGTGAAAAGCGAGAAGCTTTAGTGGCTCGAGCGGCGTGGGAGTCGGCACTCAAGCAGCACAGAGGCTTCTCGGCTTGACGGACGCGCGGACGGGTGATGGTCGAAGGAAGAGGGAGGGGCTTCGCGGCTGCGGCGGTGGCGCAATGCGAGGCGAGCGGCGACTGCGAGCGGCTCTTTGAAAAGGAGAATGACCACCAGGATGCTCGTGTCGGTCGATGTCGAGTCGACACCCAACACTCGCGCGTCGAGGACCTGCCTCAACATTAGCGTGTGTGATTGGCTGAGAAGGCAAAGTGTCGGTTTCCGGCTTTTCAGCGACGTTGCACACCTCAGTGGATTTTGGATGCATCTAGCATACAATTATGTGATCTCGTATTTAAATGCACTGATAGAAGTGAGGACAAATGATGAGTGAAGGTGCATTACAATCATTCGATCATATCGAAACAGTTGCTGTGCATTCGACTTGTATATACTCAACTCAAGAATAAAGGAGTGGTCGTATACATGTTGCGTACATACTTTGTAGTTGAGACTTCATTGTCCTTTTCAAAGCTCTCCACGCTCCCAAGCTCTTCATCTCATGGCGCTCCTCTTGAACACATGCGCGGTGGTGGAGTCCACGCGATGTAACGAGGTGATTGATGCACGACCAGCAGCACAGCGTGCCACCGAAAGCGCCCAACTACTCGGCAAGCACCTCTCCTTCATGACAACTGGACTCGACCTCAACTGCACAACACAACAAATCGGCGCATGGACCCAACTTGGGCTGCATTGCTCCAGACACACCCTACGCATGACTACTACGACTACTACACAAAGTGGCGAGGGTGAACGAACGAGTCGTCGCATAACCACGCACACACATCGACATGCGCGACTCACTCGCTCTCCTGCTCGCTGCTGCTCCAGCTCGACGCTTTCCGGTGGCGAATGCAGAGCCCGCCTTTGCGTGCTGCCTGGAAGCACTGCGGTGCAGAGCAGCGCTTGCCGCCGCCGTGACTGTAGCAAAAGCCACCAGCTTGCGCGCTCTTGACGCACTCAATCGACGCGCAGCGCTTGCCGCCGCCATGCGAGATGCAAAAGCCACCACCGTGCGCGCACTTGGTGCACCCGTCGACTTTGCATGGCTGGCGTCCGCCGTGGCTCATGCAAAAGCCCTTGCGACGCGCGACGTTGCCGCAGCCTGCAACTCGGCACTTGCTCCCGCCACCGTGCGCCTTGCAGAGCCCGCCGCTCTGTGCCACGGTTTGACAGCCGTCAAAGTTGCAGCGCTTGCCGCCACCGTGGCGGATACAAAAGCCGCCGCTGAGCGCGTACTTGACGCAGTCTGGGTTCCCGCACTGGCGTCGGTGGTGCGCGCTCGGCTTCTCGAGTCGCTTGCTACCTGTGAACGCAGGTAGTGCGGCGTCCGCTGAGAGCAGATCGGCGAGCGACAACGGCTTGCGCGCTTTGGTCGGTGCGATCTCCATGCGCTTCAGGATCGTCTTGGTCGGCGTCATCGTCACGTCAAGCAAGCACTTGCGGTACGGATACGTCGGCGGGCTCCGACAGCGGCTGTCATTGTCGTCGTTGAGGCTCTCGCCATCCGTGTGAGAGACCGACAGCAGTGCTGCTGCCATCGGAGGTGGCGGAAGTGCGAGCACTTGCGTTGTCGACTGCAGCGTCCACGTCACGGCTGAGAAGAGCGTCTGGATGCCTGGAAGAGGTGGTGACAGCGTCGGTCGAGTCGTCATGGTGGTGGTGGTGCTGCTGCTGCTTGGACAGGAGACGTGAGCGAGGCGCTGGCAGTGGTACGCGCTGCTCATGATCGTCACGGAGCGAGTGTTGGAGTCGAGTGAGAAGAGAGAGAGAGAGAGAGAGAGAGGAGGCAACTGCTGAAGTTGATCGACGGACGCTCGAGGCGGCGAAATCGGGAATGAGCTCAAGCGGCGACCAGCTCAGCGCGCGCTGACGACGACGCAGCAGCAGTGTGACTGGAGCGTGGGGCCTTTGACGACCGCAGCGCGAGCGGCAACTTGTCTGCCAGCCAGCGCAGCTCAACGCGCGGTGGAAAGTCAAGAGAGACAGCGACCGAGCGACCGAGCGAGTGAGCGTGTGAACGCGTGAGTGAGTGAGCGATCATGTCCACGCGCGGTCGTTGTCGAACGACTTCCGTCGCGTCAATGCGAGCAGGTGTCTGCTGAAAGATCGCGGCGAGCGGAGCACGGTCGTTGAAGATGTCTGCTCGCGACGCGCTTGATCAGCGATCATCTTTGCGCCGAGACGCAATGCGCGACTTGGCAGCCCCAGACGCGGGTTCCCATGCACGCCCGTCCGCTGCTGCGCGCGCACTTGCTTTGCAATCATGTCTACTGTACCGTCACACTCGGCTTGCTCGAGCGCGTCTCAACACTGCTGGCGTCGCGCTCTGGCGCTGGGCTTCGCTTCGGCGACGGCGACGAGCTCGCGCGAGCTACTCGAGCGCCACGGCAGGTAGCCGTACTTCAGCAGGAAAGGGCACTTCAGACAGGGCGAGTGTCCGCATCGACAGTGGCACGCCTGATCTGGCGACGAACGTACCCCAGAGATCCGTCCACCCGTCACTTCGCTCCATTGCTTCGGTGCTTCGGTGCACCCACTCGACCGCTTGAAGCGCTCATGTGCTCGAGCGAGCGAATGAGAGCGCTATCGCTCCGCGTGACCAATCTGTTCGTGGTTGGTTGTCTATACTCGATCGAGCGTGCGTGCGCGCGTTCATGGAAGCGAGTGCGGGTGTACACAAGTGGTAAGGCGCAGAGAGCAGAGCAGAGCTGAGTGGCGACGGAGTCTGCGCGACGCGGACGGATAGGCAACAGTGGTGGTGGTGGTGAGACCGATGTCGCACGTCGAAGTGCTGACAGACTCGATCGATCGATCGCTCAGAGAGAGAGAGACACAGACACATGCGCGAGTAAGGCGCGCGCAGTTGGATCGCACAGTAGCTGGGGCTCGCATACTCGAGCGATCGAACGAGCAAGCCGCTTTTGAGCAGGGATCGTCATGACACGACACGTATGTGTGAGCGAGAGTGCGAAGGAGCTCTATGGTAATAACTTAGCAGCAGGCAGCAGCAGCTCTAACGCGAGGATCGCATCGAGAGGCGCATTTCTATCGGTCGTGTGGAGCGTGCGTCGCGCTCACGCGAGCAGCAGTCCCTGGAGGAAGTCAATGTCGTCCTCGGTCCACATCTCTTTCTCGCCCATGCACGTCATGATCGGTACGAGGTTCGCGTACGCAGCGTCGCTGTCCTCGTCCGCCGACGCGCAGATCGTGAGGAACGAGTCGGGAGCAAAGTCGTCGATGCCGGTCGGCGAGCCGCTCTCCTCTTCTTTCACGACGCGCTCAGCTGCGGCCATGCGCTGCTTCTTGCGGCGCTGTTGCAACAGCTGCGAGTCTTCCCGCTCGCTCGAAACGCTCGCGCTGCTCTCGTCATCGTGGCCCACTTTGTTGTGGTCGAGCTCGACGCCTGCCAGCTCGCTGATGCTGCGCGACGTCGACGCGAACGACAGAATCGGCGATGCCAAGCCCTCAATGCTCGGCAGAAAAGACGTCGCTGGGCCGTGGCGGTGGTGGTGGCCCACGTCCATCTTGCTCGGGAGCTGGATTGGCGGCGCGAGCGACGCGATCGAGTGGTGCATTCCGTGGTGCGCCGCTGCTGCCGCGTTCGGCGGCGCGAGTGCATTCAAGACAACGTGCCCAGCGCTCAGCTGCTGGATGCCGATGCTCTTCTGCTGCTGGTGCTCGTAGAAGAGCTGCTGCGCGACCGCCATGGAGACTTGCTTCTTGAGCACGGCGCGGCGCTGCGAGCGCTCGCGACGGCGAATCGCGTGCACGGTCTGGTACTTGCGGTCGCTGCGACGCTGGATGAGGTTCTGCTTGATCCGGTGCTCTTCGCAGAGCGAGTGGGCGTCGCCATTGCGCTTGAGCGTGCGCTCGTTGAAGCACTTGCCCGTCTTGTACTGGCACTTGCCAAAGTACGGGCGCTTGCTGTCGGCGCTGCTGCCAGCGACCGACGCCACGGCTGCTGCCGCCACCGCCGCGCTCGCGTGCGACGTCGGAATCGTCGCGTGCGACGCGGCCAGGTTCTCGTAGTTGGTCGTTGCGATCATGTTTGGCTGTGAGAGTGGAGTGGAGCGTGGAGTGGAGAGAGTGTGCGAGACCGAGGCCGAGAGAGAGAGGAGCTGCTGGAGCTGACTGTGTGTGTGTCGCTGACCGGTAGGGTGGTGGTGGTGGGGGGGACCTGCAGCTGTGGCTGGGAATTGCAAACTGCTGCTGCTAGCACATGGCAGTGCGCGCGCGCAGGCGTCCAGGTGGCGGTGCTGCCAGCTAAAGGACTCCTGTTTGCTGCTACTGCTGCTGCTGCTGCAAGACCCTGCACCCCTAATCGAGATCAAGAGCGAGCGAGCGAGCGAGCGAGAGTGGACGAAGACGCGACCTTTTCCTGCGCTTCCTTACGAGCTACTTGCGAGCTACGTTTGCAGCATTCAAGCGCAGCCAATGGACACAACGAACTCACTGATTGATAAACTTAGCAGCAACACACACAAGTTGGCTCGCTCGTGAGATCGAGAGAGACTTCCTGAGACCTGGCAGATCAACAACAAGCGCTGAAGTTGGGGCCAACCCAAAGTGATCCGCTTTGGATGCACACGCGCGTCGGTGTGCACAGCAGTGCATCGCCTCGGTGCTTCATCGCCGGTGCCGCTGTTTGCAGGCGACTTGGCTTGGCTCGGCAACGCCAAGCGCATTCACACCACCACCACCACCGTGCTCTTGCTACTCCTTTTTGGGTTCCATCAAGTCGAGCGGCACATCTGGTAGCGTCGACGGCTGCTACCGATGCCTGCTGCCTGTGGTAATCCGCACACACGCACATTGCAGTCGCTCTGCTATTGTTGCTGCTGTTGTTGCTGCTGTTGTTGCTGGGACCGTCGCCACGCAGCACTTTTGCACAATCAATCCAACACACACACGCACACAACCAGCTGACAGACACATCGTCAAGTTGCAGTCACTCGCTCGAGGACGACAGAGAGGGTGGACTGGGATGGCTGACAGCTCTTTTACGCCGCGTCGTCCTCGCGTGCTTGTCCAGTCGAGCGCCGTCGAGTCAGCGAGCGAGCAAATCGTAAGCAAGCGAGACTCCAACTCCAGCGACGCGCGGTGCCTCTACGCGCATGCTTACTTGTTCAGCTGCTGGTGTCGAAAGTTTGTCAGTCGCTCCTCGACGCAAGTGGCGTCGTGGACGTTCGCTGGCTGGCTAGCTAGCTAGCTGATTCGCAGGGTGGTTGGTCGTCGAGCTGGTTGGTTAGCTGGCTAGTTGGTCGAGCACACGCACGTTCATTCGTTCGCGCTTTGCACTCGCACGTGCTGGCTTACTCGTCCTCGTCAGCTGAGTCCTGAGCGATTGCGCTCGAACGCTCGCGCATCTGTGTGAACGCGTGCGCGTTGTCGTTGTTGACTTGACCCGATGTCATACAAGCGGTGCTTGACGCGATTGCTGCCGCTAGATCCGCCACGCGGACACACGCACGCACGAGTGGCAGTGACGCTAGGAAACACTCGATCTTCGAACGTCCATGCGTGGCGAAGCGGCGTGCACTCATCGCGAGTGCGTTGCGAGCTGGTCGGCTTGCATCGAAGTGCTCGACGTTGTCACGAAGCAACATGGACGGAAATTGGTATCAGTGCTTCGAACAAGTATCGAACAAGTATCAAACACGAGAGAAATCCGTGGAGCTCCAACACCTGACGACTGCCATGAAGACGTTGTTGCTGCGCTGCTGTGACCGCCTACGCACTTCCTTGATGCCTCGCTGCTTCCACCGACGAGCGCACACAATGGTCACAGTAGCAGCAGCGACAACAACAACAAGATCGGCAGTCGTGCCACACCGCTTTGCGCTCTGGCCGCTCTGCGTTGACGCGCACACGACACGCGATGAGCTGCTGCAGCTCGACTGCAAGCTGCTCGCGGCGCTTCCTTCCACGCCTGTGGCGCGCCTGCTGCTGCCTCTCGGCGGACCCACTGCGTCGTATCCGTTCGCATACGCACGAGGCGCGCATGCGTGGTCGCTCCGGGAGCTCTTTGCGTGCGATACAGTCTCGCAAGGACAATTTGCACTGTCGCTCTTGCCGCCTCGCACGTCTGCAGCACCACTCGAGCCAGTTGCTGCTCGCGCGCCACAGCACGAACAGAAGCAAGATCGACTTGCCGGCGCCGTTGCAACGCGGCTGCTGTTCTCGAACGCACTCGTGAACGTGTGGGACTTTTGCGTCGAGCCACAGCACACATGTGATCTGCACGAGCACCTGCTACCGTACGTCTTCATCAACCGCACGAACGGCTCAACGCGCAACTTGGACGCTCAGCTGCGCGAGACTGGCGAGACGGTGTTCCACGCAGGCGAGTGGCGCTTCGTGGACGTCAACCCACACAAACAGCGCTGCATCCACGCGTTCGAGAACACGAGCGCGACTGCGCTGCAGCAGTACGTCATCGAGTTCAAACACCAACACGCAGACACACAGCGATAGCAAGAAGGCGCTACTTGTTTGTGCAAAGTGCGGCGAATACCACTTGCTGCAGCGTGGAGCGCGACTCGGTGCTTCTGGCTGCGCTGCGGCTTGGTCGATCGCTGCTCGAGCTCGCGAGTGCGTCGGTCGTTGCGTGTGACGTGCGTTGATGCGCCAGCGAGTGCAGACGCTTCAGTGATGTGGACGAATGCACTCGACTGCTGCTGCTGGTGCTTCTTGTCCTTGTGCTCGGCTTCTGCTGCAGCTACGTTGTTGCTCCGATGAATCGGATGCACGAGACTGCTGTCGTCGTCACTCACGCAAGTCCACAGTCGCTGCGTCTGCGTCCAAAACGCGCGCTGGAGAGCCCGCACGTCCTCGAGCATGCGCTTCTTCTGGCGCGCGCAGTTCGCGAGGACGCTCTCCGTGCTCAGTGGTTTGTGTCGCTGCGCCACTGGAGCGTCTGTGTCGCTGTCATCTACTTGCGCCAGCTCAGACACTGCGCTGTGCTTGCTGCTCTTGCTATCTGTGAGCGAACTCACAAGACTACTCACGTGAGGTGTCAGGACGTGACCAATGTGCGCCACCTCTCGCTCAAACGCAGCGGCGACAGACTCGATCGCGCTCGTGGTCACGTCCACTGGGACGATCTGCTCTGGCGCGTGCTGCATGAGCGAAGCGGACGGCGCGACCCATCGGAGCTGTGTTGTGGCATGCAATCACGAGTGTCAAGCGAGCACCGAGTGTCGTATAAAGTGTCAGAAGGTCAACACAAAGACTGTCGGTCGCACCTGCACGAGGAACTCGGGGGACCACGGCTTCTGGGTATCGAACAACGTACTCTTCCTGCGTGTTGCAATAGAGCAATTTGGTATCAGCGATGATACTCAACACTCAACACTCTCAGTCGGATGCACGTACGTCGTCTGCGATGTACAGCGTCCCGACTGCTGGGTCGTCGACTGGGAACGCACTGGCACCGCCACTGCTCTCTTGACAAACAGCGGCACCTGCAGTCTTCACGCGCCACAGTCTTCCCCATCACGACGCGACAGAGTGCGAGGTACTGGACACTCGCGTTCGAGCTCTCGCACACAGAGTCTGCTCCTTTAGACCGGAGGCGCTCGCAGAGCGTGTCTCGGCTCTCTTCGAACGTGCTGTAGCGACTGAATCGACGCGGGAACGACAGCGCTGGGGACGCACATACGCGCTCGCGGACCTGACCACGCGTGCGTGACACTTGGCGTGTGTCTGTACTGCGTATGCTACGAATGGACACAGTCACAGACGTTAGCTATGCTGCGTCCCTCAAGCTCCTAGCACACGCACCAGCGCTTGACAGGAGCTCGTTATACCGTACGTCGTGCGACTGAAGACCTGGACATCGTCCTGCGGTGCATGAAGCGCTGCGCGGAAGCTCGACTCGTCGCGGTGCATGCCCCAGACGACGCAGTGCTCGACGCTCGCTGTCGGGACGGTGCAAAAGAGCCCTTTGATCTTCACGTCGGACGGCGCGAGCGACTGCGTGAAGCAGTGGAACTGCTGCAGCAGCGGACGATTCTCGATCTTGTAGACGCTCAGGACTTCGAGCGACGGTGGCGCATTCCGCGGCAGCGACGCGTCTGCAGCCGCGCAAGAGCTGAAATAGTTGCGCTTGACGTTCTCGCGCGCGGGCCTTGACGCACCGCTGGTGCTGCGAGTCGGACGCCGGAAGGCGCCACATGCGAACCTGTCCGCGCGTCTCGTGCTCGAGCTGTGCAGCAAAGCGACTGTCGACACACTGTGAGCGATCGATTGCACTCTCGTTGACCGCATTGAGTGACACACGTACTTGAGATGGGCGAGGCGCTGGGTTTGCTGGAGCAGGTCGTCGCACAGCGCAGCTTCGCGCGTTGCCCACTGCTCAATGAACGCGCGTTCAGTCTCGAGAAGCGCGTAGAAGCGCAGGACGCTCTGCGTCGTGAGCCGCTCGAGCACGCGCACGAGCTGCTGGAACTGCTGCTCGTACTGTTCAGTCTGTTGCTCGTGTGTTGCTGCTGTCGAATTGCGTGGTATGAACTGGCACGACGCGTTTGCAGTGCTGCAGCTGGCGATCGCTGTCTGCACGTGCGTCCACTGGGATATCACGTGCTTTCGTTGCGCCTTGTTGGTCGTGGCGCAGTCGTCCATTGCGTGAGCAGACTACTGACACATATGCACATGACAAGAGAGAAAGCGCCACGCACAGTCTTTTGCGCTCGGAAGCGCCGAGCAAGCGCGATCTTCTCGCGCCATGGCGCCACTTGCTGTTCGACGGTCGGTGTCGAGACAGACAGCTCGTCGAGCAGAAAGCGTCGCGCGCCATGGAGCGTCCCAGACGCAGCGCTGATCGCTGCACCGCTTGTGCGCACAAAGAGCTCACCTGTTGGCGGTGTACATGTTGTCATCGAGGTCGTTGTCATTGAGCTCATTGAGCTCATTGAGCTGTTCCAGCTCTTCTTGTGTTTTGCTTGATACTTGGTATCACTTCAATGACGATACAAATTCCAAGTGATTGATTGATTCGACAGTTTGAGTGTAGATCGCTGTATACAATGTCATTGATGTCGTCCACACGGCATTTGTGATGTGGCACACATCGAGTGTACCATGTCCACTTCAACATGTCACCACATGACGAGCTAGGCTTCGAGGCGCGCGAGGGTGCGCCGGCGCTCTTCGTCTTGCGCGCGCTTCCTCGCTTGCCGGATCCACTTGACGAGGCTAAACTGGAGAAAGAGGCGACTCAAGTAGTGCTGCGTGAGCTTCGCAGTGTGCAGCATCTTCACGCACGCGCGGATCTCCTGCCACGCACACGGAAGTGATGCTGAATGAACGTGTCCAAATCGAGAAGCAGTCCCCAACAATCGTCATTTTATGAATATGACGTCGAGGCTCTCGCCATCCGTGTGAGAGACCGACAGCAGTGCTGCTGCCATCGGAGGTGGCGGAAGTGCGAGCACTTGCGTTGTCGACTGCAGCGTCCACGTCACGGCTGAGAAGAGCGTCTGGATGCCTGGAAGAGGTGGTGACAGCGTCGGTCGAGTCGTCATGGTGGTGGTGGTGCTGCTGCTGCTTGGACAGGAGACGTGAGCGAGGCGCTGGCAGTGGTACGCGCTGCTCATGATCGTCACGGAGCGAGTGTTGGAGTCGAGTGAGAAGAGAGAGAGAGAGAGAGAGAGAGGAGGCAACTGCTGAAGTTGATCGACGGACGCTCGAGGCGGCGAAATCGGGAATGAGCTCAAGCGGCGACCAGCTCAGCGCGCGCTGACGACGACGCAGCAGCAGTGTGACTGGAGCGTGGGGCCTTTGACGACCGCAGCGCGAGCGGCAACTTGTCTGCCAGCCAGCGCAGCTCAACGCGCGGTGGAAAGTCAAGAGAGACAGCGACCGAGCGACCGAGCGAGTGAGCGTGTGAACGCGTGAGTGAGTGAGCGATCATGTCCACGCGCGGTCGTTGTCGAACGACTTCCGTCGCGTCAATGCGAGCAGGTGTCTGCTGAAAGATCGCGGCGAGCGGAGCACGGTCGTTGAAGATGTCTGCTCGCGACGCGCTTGATCAGCGATCATCTTTGCGCCGAGACGCAATGCGCGACTTGGCAGCCCCAGACGCGGGTTCCCATGCACGCCCGTCCGCTGCTGCGCGCGCACTTGCTTTGCAATCATGTCTACTGTACCGTCACACTCGGCTTGCTCGAGCGCGTCTCAACACTGCTGGCGTCGCGCTCTGGCGCTGGGCTTCGCTTCGGCGACGGCGACGAGCTCGCGCGAGCTACTCGAGCGCCACGGCAGGTAGCCGTACTTCAGCAGGAAAGGGCACTTCAGACAGGGCGAGTGTCCGCATCGACAGTGGCACGCCTGATCTGGCGACGAACGTACCCCAGAGATCCGTCCACCCGTCACTTCGCTCCATTGCTTCGGTGCTTCGGTGCACCCACTCGACCGCTTGAAGCGCTCATGTGCTCGAGCGAGCGAATGAGAGCGCTATCGCTCCGCGTGACCAATCTGTTCGTGGTTGGTTGTCTATACTCGATCGAGCGTGCGTGCGCGCGTTCATGGAAGCGAGTGCGGGTGTACACAAGTGGTAAGGCGCAGAGAGCAGAGCAGAGCTGAGTGGCGACGGAGTCTGCGCGACGCGGACGGATAGGCAACAGTGGTGGTGGTGGTGAGACCGATGTCGCACGTCGAAGTGCTGACAGACTCGATCGATCGATCGCTCAGAGAGAGAGAGACACAGACACATGCGCGAGTAAGGCGCGCGCAGTTGGATCGCACAGTAGCTGGGGCTCGCATACTCGAGCGATCGAACGAGCAAGCCGCTTTTGAGCAGGGATCGTCATGACACGACACGTATGTGTGAGCGAGAGTGCGAAGGAGCTCTATGGTAATAACTTAGCAGCAGGCAGCAGCAGCTCTAACGCGAGGATCGCATCGAGAGGCGCATTTCTATCGGTCGTGTGGAGCGTGCGTCGCGCTCACGCGAGCAGCAGTCCCTGGAGGAAGTCAATGTCGTCCTCGGTCCACATCTCTTTCTCGCCCATGCACGTCATGATCGGTACGAGGTTCGCGTACGCAGCGTCGCTGTCCTCGTCCGCCGACGCGCAGATCGTGAGGAACGAGTCGGGAGCAAAGTCGTCGATGCCGGTCGGCGAGCCGCTCTCCTCTTCTTTCACGACGCGCTCAGCTGCGGCCATGCGCTGCTTCTTGCGGCGCTGTTGCAACAGCTGCGAGTCTTCCCGCTCGCTCGAAACGCTCGCGCTGCTCTCGTCATCGTGGCCCACTTTGTTGTGGTCGAGCTCGACGCCTGCCAGCTCGCTGATGCTGCGCGACGTCGACGCGAACGACAGAATCGGCGATGCCAAGCCCTCAATGCTCGGCAGAAAAGACGTCGCTGGGCCGTGGCGGTGGTGGTGGCCCACGTCCATCTTGCTCGGGAGCTGGATTGGCGGCGCGAGCGACGCGATCGAGTGGTGCATTCCGTGGTGCGCCGCTGCTGCCGCGTTCGGCGGCGCGAGTGCATTCAAGACAACGTGCCCAGCGCTCAGCTGCTGGATGCCGATGCTCTTCTGCTGCTGGTGCTCGTAGAAGAGCTGCTGCGCGACCGCCATGGAGACTTGCTTCTTGAGCACGGCGCGGCGCTGCGAGCGCTCGCGACGGCGAATCGCGTGCACGGTCTGGTACTTGCGGTCGCTGCGACGCTGGATGAGGTTCTGCTTGATCCGGTGCTCTTCGCAGAGCGAGTGGGCGTCGCCATTGCGCTTGAGCGTGCGCTCGTTGAAGCACTTGCCCGTCTTGTACTGGCACTTGCCAAAGTACGGGCGCTTGCTGTCGGCGCTGCTGCCAGCGACCGACGCCACGGCTGCTGCCGCCACCGCCGCGCTCGCGTGCGACGTCGGAATCGTCGCGTGCGACGCGGCCAGGTTCTCGTAGTTGGTCGTTGCGATCATGTTTGGCTGTGAGAGTGGAGTGGAGCGTGGAGTGGAGAGAGTGTGCGAGACCGAGGCCGAGAGAGAGAGGAGCTGCTGGAGCTGACTGTGTGTGTGTCGCTGACCGGTAGGGTGGTGGTGGTGGGGGGGACCTGCAGCTGTGGCTGGGAATTGCAAACTGCTGCTGCTAGCACATGGCAGTGCGCGCGCGCAGGCGTCCAGGTGGCGGTGCTGCCAGCTAAAGGACTCCTGTTTGCTGCTACTGCTGCTGCTGCTGCAAGACCCTGCACCCCTAATCGAGATCAAGAGCGAGCGAGCGAGCGAGCGAGAGTGGACGAAGACGCGACCTTTTCCTGCGCTTCCTTACGAGCTACTTGCGAGCTACGTTTGCAGCATTCAAGCGCAGCCAATGGACACAACGAACTCACTGATTGATAAACTTAGCAGCAACACACACAAGTTGGCTCGCTCGTGAGATCGAGAGAGACTTCCTGAGACCTGGCAGATCAACAACAAGCGCTGAAGTTGGGGCCAACCCAAAGTGATCCGCTTTGGATGCACACGCGCGTCGGTGTGCACAGCAGTGCATCGCCTCGGTGCTTCATCGCCGGTGCCGCTGTTTGCAGGCGACTTGGCTTGGCTCGGCAACGCCAAGCGCATTCACACCACCACCACCACCGTGCTCTTGCTACTCCTTTTGGGTTCCATCAAGTCGAGCGGCACATCTGGTAGCGTCGACGGCTGCTACCGATGCCTGCTGCCTGTGGTAATCCGCACACACGCACATTGCAGTCGCTCTGCTATTGTTGCTGCTGTTGTTGCTGCTGTTGTTGCTGGGACCGTCGCCACGCAGCACTTTTGCACAATCAATCCAACACACACACGCACACAACCAGCTGACAGACACATCGTCAAGTTGCAGTCACTCGCTCGAGGACGACAGAGAGGGTGGACTGGGATGGCTGACAGCTCTTTTACGCCGCGTCGTCCTCGCGTGCTTGTCCAGTCGAGCGCCGTCGAGTCAGCGAGCGAGCAAATCGTAAGCAAGCGAGACTCCAACTCCAGCGACGCGCGGTGCCTCTACGCGCATGCTTACTTGTTCAGCTGCTGGTGTCGAAAGTTTGTCAGTCGCTCCTCGACGCAAGTGGCGTCGTGGACGTTCGCTGGCTGGCTAGCTAGCTAGCTGATTCGCAGGGTGGTTGGTCGTCGAGCTGGTTGGTTAGCTGGCTAGTTGGTCGAGCACACGCACGTTCATTCGTTCGCGCTTTGCACTCGCACGTGCTGGCTTACTCGTCCTCGTCAGCTGAGTCCTGAGCGATTGCGCTCGAACGCTCGCGCATCTGTGTGAACGCGTGCGCGTTGTCGTTGTTGACTTGACCCGATGTCATACAAGCGGTGCTTGACGCGATTGCTGCCGCTAGATCCGCCACGCGGACACACGCACGCACGAGTGGCAGTGACGCTAGGAAACACTCGATCTTCGAACGTCCATGCGTGGCGAAGCGGCGTGCACTCATCGCGAGTGCGTTGCGAGCTGGTCGGCTTGCATCGAAGTGCTCGACGTTGTCACGAAGCAACATGGACGGAAATTGGTATCAGTGCTTCGAACAAGTATCGAACAAGTATCAAACACGAGAGAAATCCGTGGAGCTCCAACACCTGACGACTGCCATGAAGACGTTGTTGCTGCGCTGCTGTGACCGCCTACGCACTTCCTTGATGCCTCGCTGCTTCCACCGACGAGCGCACACAATGGTCACAGTAGCAGCAGCGACAACAACAACAAGATCGGCAGTCGTGCCACACCGCTTTGCGCTCTGGCCGCTCTGCGTTGACGCGCACACGACACGCGATGAGCTGCTGCAGCTCGACTGCAAGCTGCTCGCGGCGCTTCCTTCCACGCCTGTGGCGCGCCTGCTGCTGCCTCTCGGCGGACCCACTGCGTCGTATCCGTTTCGCATACGCACGAGGCGCGCATGCGTGGTCGCTCCGGGAGCTCTTTGCGTGCGATACAGTCTCGCAAGGACAATTTGCGCTGTCGCTCTTGCCGCCTCGCACGTCTGCAGCACCACTCGAGCCAGTTGCTGCTCGCGCGCCACAGCACGAACAGAAGCAAGATCGACTTGCCGGCGCCGTTGCAACGCGGCTGCTGTTCTCGAACGCACTCGTGAACGTGTGGGACTTTTGCGTCGAGCCACAGCACACATGTGATCTGCACGAGCACCTGCTACCGTACGTCTTCATCAACCGCACGAACGGCTCAACGCGCAACTTGGACGCTCAGCTGCGCGAGACTGGCGAGACGGTGTTCCACGCAGGCGAGTGGCGCTTCGTGGACGTCAACCCACACAAACAGCGCTGCATCCACGCGTTCGAGAACACGAGCGCGACTGCGCTGCAGCAGTACGTCATCGAGTTCAAACACCAACACGCAGACACACAGCGATAGCAAGAAGGCGCTACTTGTTTGTGCAAAGTGCGGCGAATACCACTTGCTGCAGCGTGGAGCGCGACTCGGTGCTTCTGGCTGCGCTGCGGCTTGGTCGATCGCTGCTCGAGCTCGCGAGTGCGTCGGTCGTTGCGTGTGACGTGCGTTGATGCGCCAGCGAGTGCAGACGCTTCAGTGATGTGGACGAATGCACTCGACTGCTGCTGCTGGTGCTTCTTGTCCTTGTGCTCGGCTTCTGCTGCAGCTACGTTGTTGCTCCGATGAATCGGATGCACGAGACTGCTGTCGTCGTCACTCACGCAAGTCCACAGTCGCTGCGTCTGCGTCCAAAACGCGCGCTGGAGAGCCCGCACGTCCTCGAGCATGCGCTTCTTCTGGCGCGCGCAGTTCGCGAGGACGCTCTCCGTGCTCAGTGGTTTGTGTCGCTGCGCCACTGGAGCGTCTGTGTCGCTGTCATCTACTTGCGCCAGCTCAGACACTGCGCTGTGCTTGCTGCTCTTGCTATCTGTGAGCGAACTCACAAGACTACTCACGTGAGGTGTCAGGACGTGACCAATGTGCGCCACCTCTCGCTCAAACGCAGCGGCGACAGACTCGATCGCGCTCGTGGTCACGTCCACTGGGACGATCTGCTCTGGCGCGTGCTGCATGAGCGAAGCGGACGGCGCGACCCATCGGAGCTGTGTTGTGGCATGCAATCACGAGTGTCAAGCGAGCACCGAGTGTCGTATAAAGTGTCAGAAGGTCAACACAAAGACTGTCGGTCGCACCTGCACGAGGAACTCGGGGACCACGGCTTCTGGGTATCGAACAACGTACTCTTCCTGCGTGTTGCAATAGAGCAATTTGGTATCAGCGATGATACTCAACACTCAACACTCTCAGTCGGATGCACGTACGTCGTCTGCGATGTACAGCGTCCCGACTGCTGGGTCGTCGACTGGGAACGCACTGGCACCGCCACTGCTCTCTTGACAAACAGCGGCACCTGCAGTCTTCACGCGCACAGTCTTCCCCATCACGACGCGACAGAGTGCGAGGTACTGGACACTCGCGTTCGAGCTCTCGCACACAGAGTCTGCTCCTTTAGACCGGAGGCGCTCGCAGAGCGTGTCTCGGCTCTCTTCGAACGTGCTGTAGCGACTGAATCGACGCGGGAACGACAGCGCTGGGGACGCACATACGCGCTCGCGGACCTGACACGCGTGCGTGACACTTGGCGTGTTGTCTGTACTGCGTATGCTACGAATGGACACAGTCACAGACGTTAGCTATGCTGCGTCCTCAAGCTCCTAGCACACGCACCAGCGCTTGACAGGAGCTCGTTATAGCCGTACGTCGTGCGACTGAAGACCTGGACGTCGTCCTGCGGTGCATGAAGCGCTGCGCGGAAGCTCGACTCGTCGCGGTGCATGCCCCAGACGACGCAGTGCTCGACGCTCGCTGTCGGGACGGTGCAAAAGAGCCCTTTGATCTTCACGTCGGACGGCGCGAGCGACTGCGTGAAGCAGTGGAACTGCTGCAGCAGCGGACGATTCTCGATCTTGTAGACGCTCAGGACTTCGAGCGACGGTGGCGCATTCCGCGGCAGCGACGCGTCTGCAGCCGCGCAAGAGCTGAAATAGTTGCGCTTGACGTTCTCGCGCGCGGCCTTGACGCACCGCTGGTGCTGCGAGTCGGACGCCGGAAGGCGCCACATGCGAACCTGTCCGCGCGTCTCGTGCTCGAGCTGTGCAGCAAAGCGACTGTCGACACACTGTGAGCGATCGATTGCACTCTCGTTGACCGCATTGAGTGACACACGTACTTGAGATGGGCGAGGCGCTGGGTTTGCTGGAGCAGGTCGTCGCACAGCGCAGCTTCGCGCGTTGCCCACTGCTCAATGAACGCGCGTTCAGTCTCGAGAAGCGCGTAGAAGCGCAGGACGCTCTGCGTCGTGAGCCGCTCGAGCACGCGCACGAGCTGCTGGAACTGCTGCTCGTACTGTTCAGTCTGTTGCTCGTGTGTTGCTGCTGTCGAATTGCGTGGTATGAACTGGCACGACGCGTTTGCAGTGCTGCAGCTGGCGATCGCTGTCTGCACGTGCGTCCACTGGGATATCGCGTGCTTTCGTTGCGCCTTGTTGGTCGTGGCGCAGTCGTCCATTGCGTGAGCAGACTACTGACACATATGCACATGACAAGAGAGAAAGCGCCACGCACAGTCTTTTGCGCTCGGAAGCGCCGAGCAAGCGCGATCTTCTCGCGCCATGGCGCCACTTGCTGTTCGACGGTCGGTTGTCGAGACAGACAGCTCGTCGAGCAGAAAGCGTCGCGCGCCATGGAGCGTCCCAGACGCAGCGCTGATCGCTGCACCGCTTGTGCGCACAAAGAGCTCACCTGTTGGCGGTGTACATGTTGTCATCGAGGTTGTTGTCATTGAGCTCATTGAGCTCATTGAGCTGTTCCAGCTCTTCTTGTGTTTTGCTTGATACTTGGTATCACTTCAATGACGATACAAATTCCAAGTGATTGATTGATTCGACAGTTTGAGTGTAGATCGCTGTATACAATGTCATTGATGTCGTCCACACGGCATTTGTGATGTGGCACACATCGAGTGTACCATGTCCACTTCAACATGTCACCACATGACGAGCTAGGCTTCGAGGCGCGCGAGGGTGCGCCGGCGCTCTTCGTCTTGCGCGCGCTTCCTCGCTTGCCGGATCCACTTGACGAGGCTAAACTGGAGAAAGAGGCGACTCAAGTAGTGCTGCGTGAGCTTCGCAGTGTGCAGCATCTTCACGCACGCGCGGATCTCCTGCCACGCACACGGAAGTGATGCTGAATGAACGTGTCCAAATCGAGAAGCAGTCCCCAACAATCGTCATTTTATGAATATGACGTCGAGGCTCTCGCCATCCGTGTGAGAGACCGACAGCAGTGCTGCTGCCATCGGAGGTGGCGGAAGTGCGAGCACTTGCGTTGTCGACTGCAGCGTCCACGTCACGGCTGAGAAGAGCGTCTGGATGCCTGGAAGAGGTGGTGACAGCGTCGGTCGAGTCGTCATGGTGGTGGTGGTGCTGCTGCTGCTTGGACAGGAGACGTGAGCGAGGCGCTGGCAGTGGTACGCGCTGCTCATGATCGTCACGGAGCGAGTGTTGGAGTCGAGTGAGAAGAGAGAGAGAGAGAGAGAGAGAGGAGGCAACTGCTGAAGTTGATCGACGGACGCTCGAGGCGGCGAAATCGGGAATGAGCTCAAGCGGCGACCAGCTCAGCGCGCGCTGACGACGACGCAGCAGCAGTGTGACTGGAGCGTGGGGCCTTTGACGACCGCAGCGCGAGCGGCAACTTGTCTGCCAGCCAGCGCAGCTCAACGCGCGGTGGAAAGTCAAGAGAGACAGCGACCGAGCGACCGAGCGAGTGAGCGTGTGAACGCGTGAGTGAGTGAGCGATCATGTCCACGCGCGGTCGTTGTCGAACGACTTCCGTCGCGTCAATGCGAGCAGGTGTCTGCTGAAAGATCGCGGCGAGCGGAGCACGGTCGTTGAAGATGTCTGCTCGCGACGCGCTTGATCAGCGATCATCTTTGCGCCGAGACGCAATGCGCGACTTGGCAGCCCCAGACGCGGGTTCCCATGCACGCCCGTCCGCTGCTGCGCGCGCACTTGCTTTGCAATCATGTCTACTGTACCGTCACACTCGGCTTGCTCGAGCGCGTCTCAACACTGCTGGCGTCGCGCTCTGGCGCTGGGCTTCGCTTCGGCGACGGCGACGAGCTCGCGCGAGCTACTCGAGCGCCACGGCAGGTAGCCGTACTTCAGCAGGAAAGGGCACTTCAGACAGGGCGAGTGTCCGCATCGACAGTGGCACGCCTGATCTGGCGACGAACGTACCCCAGAGATCCGTCCACCCGTCACTTCGCTCCATTGCTTCGGTGCTTCGGTGCACCCACTCGACCGCTTGAAGCGCTCATGTGCTCGAGCGAGCGAATGAGAGCGCTATCGCTCCGCGTGACCAATCTGTTCGTGGTTGGTTGTCTATACTCGATCGAGCGTGCGTGCGCGCGTTCATGGAAGCGAGTGCGGGTGTACACAAGTGGTAAGGCGCAGAGAGCAGAGCAGAGCTGAGTGGCGACGGAGTCTGCGCGACGCGGACGGATAGGCAACAGTGGTGGTGGTGGTGAGACCGATGTCGCACGTCGAAGTGCTGACAGACTCGATCGATCGATCGCTCAGAGAGAGAGAGACACAGACACATGCGCGAGTAAGGCGCGCGCAGTTGGATCGCACAGTAGCTGGGGCTCGCATACTCGAGCGATCGAACGAGCAAGCCGCTTTTGAGCAGGGATCGTCATGACACGACACGTATGTGTGAGCGAGAGTGCGAAGGAGCTCTATGGTAATAACTTAGCAGCAGGCAGCAGCAGCTCTAACGCGAGGATCGCATCGAGAGGCGCATTTCTATCGGTCGTGTGGAGCGTGCGTCGCGCTCACGCGAGCAGCAGTCCCTGGAGGAAGTCAATGTCGTCCTCGGTCCACATCTCTTTCTCGCCCATGCACGTCATGATCGGTACGAGGTTCGCGTACGCAGCGTCGCTGTCCTCGTCCGCCGACGCGCAGATCGTGAGGAACGAGTCGGGAGCAAAGTCGTCGATGCCGGTCGGCGAGCCGCTCTCCTCTTCTTTCACGACGCGCTCAGCTGCGGCCATGCGCTGCTTCTTGCGGCGCTGTTGCAACAGCTGCGAGTCTTCCCGCTCGCTCGAAACGCTCGCGCTGCTCTCGTCATCGTGGCCCACTTTGTTGTGGTCGAGCTCGACGCCTGCCAGCTCGCTGATGCTGCGCGACGTCGACGCGAACGACAGAATCGGCGATGCCAAGCCCTCAATGCTCGGCAGAAAAGACGTCGCTGGGCCGTGGCGGTGGTGGTGGCCCACGTCCATCTTGCTCGGGAGCTGGATTGGCGGCGCGAGCGACGCGATCGAGTGGTGCATTCCGTGGTGCGCCGCTGCTGCCGCGTTCGGCGGCGCGAGTGCATTCAAGACAACGTGCCCAGCGCTCAGCTGCTGGATGCCGATGCTCTTCTGCTGCTGGTGCTCGTAGAAGAGCTGCTGCGCGACCGCCATGGAGACTTGCTTCTTGAGCACGGCGCGGCGCTGCGAGCGCTCGCGACGGCGAATCGCGTGCACGGTCTGGTACTTGCGGTCGCTGCGACGCTGGATGAGGTTCTGCTTGATCCGGTGCTCTTCGCAGAGCGAGTGGGCGTCGCCATTGCGCTTGAGCGTGCGCTCGTTGAAGCACTTGCCCGTCTTGTACTGGCACTTGCCAAAGTACGGGCGCTTGCTGTCGGCGCTGCTGCCAGCGACCGACGCCACGGCTGCTGCCGCCACCGCCGCGCTCGCGTGCGACGTCGGAATCGTCGCGTGCGACGCGGCCAGGTTCTCGTAGTTGGTCGTTGCGATCATGTTTGGCTGTGAGAGTGGAGTGGAGCGTGGAGTGGAGAGAGTGTGCGAGACCGAGGCCGAGAGAGAGAGGAGCTGCTGGAGCTGACTGTGTGTGTGTCGCTGACCGGTAGGGTGGTGGTGGTGGGGGGGACCTGCAGCTGTGGCTGGGAATTGCAAACTGCTGCTGCTAGCACATGGCAGTGCGCGCGCGCAGGCGTCCAGGTGGCGGTGCTGCCAGCTAAAGGACTCCTGTTTGCTGCTACTGCTGCTGCTGCTGCAAGACCCTGCACCCCTAATCGAGATCAAGAGCGAGCGAGCGAGCGAGCGAGAGTGGACGAAGACGCGACCTTTTCCTGCGCTTCCTTACGAGCTACTTGCGAGCTACGTTTGCAGCATTCAAGCGCAGCCAATGGACACAACGAACTCACTGATTGATAAACTTAGCAGCAACACACACAAGTTGGCTCGCTCGTGAGATCGAGAGAGACTTCCTGAGACCTGGCAGATCAACAACAAGCGCTGAAGTTGGGGCCAACCCAAAGTGATCCGCTTTGGATGCACACGCGCGTCGGTGTGCACAGCAGTGCATCGCCTCGGTGCTTCATCGCCGGTGCCGCTGTTTGCAGGCGACTTGGCTTGGCTCGGCAACGCCAAGCGCATTCACACCACCACCACCACCGTGCTCTTGCTACTCCTTTTTGGGTTCCATCAAGTCGAGCGGCACATCTGGTAGCGTCGACGGCTGCTACCGATGCCTGCTGCCTGTGGTAATCCGCACACACGCACATTGCAGTCGCTCTGCTATTGTTGCTGCTGTTGTTGCTGCTGTTGTTGCTGGGACCGTCGCCACGCAGCACTTTTGCACAATCAATCCAACACACACACGCACACAACCAGCTGACAGACACATCGTCAAGTTGCAGTCACTCGCTCGAGGACGACAGAGAGGGTGGACTGGGATGGCTGACAGCTCTTTTACGCCGCGTCGTCCTCGCGTGCTTGTCCAGTCGAGCGCCGTCGAGTCAGCGAGCGAGCAAATCGTAAGCAAGCGAGACTCCAACTCCAGCGACGCGCGGTGCCTCTACGCGCATGCTTACTTGTTCAGCTGCTGGTGTCGAAAGTTTGTCAGTCGCTCCTCGACGCAAGTGGCGTCGTGGACGTTCGCTGGCTGGCTAGCTAGCTAGCTGATTCGCAGGGTGGTTGGTCGTCGAGCTGGTTGGTTAGCTGGCTAGTTGGTCGAGCACACGCACGTTCATTCGTTCGCGCTTTGCACTCGCACGTGCTGGCTTACTCGTCCTCGTCAGCTGAGTCCTGAGCGATTGCGCTCGAACGCTCGCGCATCTGTGTGAACGCGTGCGCGTTGTCGTTGTTGACTTGACCCGATGTCATACAAGCGGTGCTTGACGCGATTGCTGCCGCTAGATCCGCCACGCGGACACACGCACGCACGAGTGGCAGTGACGCTAGGAAACACTCGATCTTCGAACGTCCATGCGTGGCGAAGCGGCGTGCACTCATCGCGAGTGCGTTGCGAGCTGGTCGGCTTGCATCGAAGTGCTCGACGTTGTCACGAAGCAACATGGACGGAAATTGGTATCAGTGCTTCGAACAAGTATCGAACAAGTATCAAACACGAGAGAAATCCGTGGAGCTCCAACACCTGACGACTGCCATGAAGACGTTGTTGCTGCGCTGCTGTGACCGCCTACGCACTTCCTTGATGCCTCGCTGCTTCCACCGACGAGCGCACACAATGGTCACAGTAGCAGCAGCGACAACAACAACAAGATCGGCAGTCGTGCCACACCGCTTTGCGCTCTGGCCGCTCTGCGTTGACGCGCACACGACACGCGATGAGCTGCTGCAGCTCGACTGCAAGCTGCTCGCGGCGCTTCCTTCCACGCCTGTGGCGCGCCTGCTGCTGCCTCTCGGCGGACCCACTGCGTCGTATCCGTTCGCATACGCACGAGGCGCGCATGCGTGGTCGCTCCGGGAGCTCTTTGCGTGCGATACAGTCTCGCAAGGACAATTTGCGCTGTCGCTCTTGCCGCCTCGCACGTCTGCAGCACCACTCGAGCCAGTTGCTGCTCGCGCGCCACAGCACGAACAGAAGCAAGATCGACTTGCCGGCGCCGTTGCAACGCGGCTGCTGTTCTCGAACGCACTCGTGAACGTGTGGGACTTTTGCGTCGAGCCACAGCACACATGTGATCTGCACGAGCACCTGCTACCGTACGTCTTCATCAACCGCACGAACGGCTCAACGCGCAACTTGGACGCTCAGCTGCGCGAGACTGGCGAGACGGTGTTCCACGCAGGCGAGTGGCGCTTCGTGGACGTCAACCCACACAAACAGCGCTGCATCCACGCGTTCGAGAACACGAGCGCGACTGCGCTGCAGCAGTACGTCATCGAGTTCAAACACCAACACGCAGACACACAGCGATAGCAAGAAGGCGCTACTTGTTTGTGCAAAGTGCGGCGAATACCACTTGCTGCAGCGTGGAGCGCGACTCGGTGCTTCTGGCTGCGCTGCGGCTTGGTCGATCGCTGCTCGAGCTCGCGAGTGCGTCGGTCGTTGCGTGTGACGTGCGTTGATGCGCCAGCGAGTGCAGACGCTTCAGTGATGTGGACGAATGCACTCGACTGCTGCTGCTGGTGCTTCTTGTCCTTGTGCTCGGCTTCTGCTGCAGCTACGTTGTTGCTCCGATGAATCGGATGCACGAGACTGCTGTCGTCGTCACTCACGCAAGTCCACAGTCGCTGCGTCTGCGTCCAAAACGCGCGCTGGAGAGCCCGCACGTCCTCGAGCATGCGCTTCTTCTGGCGCGCGCAGTTCGCGAGGACGCTCTCCGTGCTCAGTGGTTTGTGTCGCTGCGCCACTGGAGCGTCTGTGTCGCTGTCATCTACTTGCGCCAGCTCAGACACTGCGCTGTGCTTGCTGCTCTTGCTATCTGTGAGCGAACTCACAAGACTACTCACGTGAGGTGTCAGGACGTGACCAATGTGCGCCACCTCTCGCTCAAACGCAGCGGCGACAGACTCGATCGCGCTCGTGGTCACGTCCACTGGGACGATCTGCTCTGGCGCGTGCTGCATGAGCGAAGCGGACGGCGCGACCCATCGGAGCTGTGTTGTGGCATGCAATCACGAGTGTCAAGCGAGCACCGAGTGTCGTATAAAGTGTCAGAAGGTCAACACAAAGACTGTCGGTCGCACCTGCACGAGGAACTCGGGGACCACGGCTTCTGGGTATCGAACAACGTACTCTTCCTGCGTGTTGCAATAGAGCAATTTGGTATCAGCGATGATACTCAACACTCAACACTCTCAGTCGGATGCACGTACGTCGTCTGCGATGTACAGCGTCCCGACTGCTGGGTCGTCGACTGGGAACGCACTGGCACCGCCACTGCTCTCTTGACAAACAGCGGCACCTGCAGTCTTCACGCGCACAGTCTTCCCCATCACGACGCGACAGAGTGCGAGGTACTGGACACTCGCGTTCGAGCTCTCGCACACAGAGTCTGCTCCTTTAGACCGGAGGCGCTCGCAGAGCGTGTCTCGGCTCTCTTCGAACGTGCTGTAGCGACTGAATCGACGCGGGAACGACAGCGCTGGGGACGCACATACGCGCTCGCGGACCTGACACGCGTGCGTGACACTTGGCGTGTTGTCTGTACTGCGTATGCTACGAATGGACACAGTCACAGACGTTAGCTATGCTGCGTCCTCAAGCTCCTAGCACACGCACCAGCGCTTGACAGGAGCTCGTTATAGCCGTACGTCGTGCGACTGAAGACCTGGACGTCGTCCTGCGGTGCATGAAGCGCTGCGCGGAAGCTCGACTCGTCGCGGTGCATGCCCCAGACGACGCAGTGCTCGACGCTCGCTGTCGGGACGGTGCAAAAGAGCCCTTTGATCTTCACGTCGGACGGCGCGAGCGACTGCGTGAAGCAGTGGAACTGCTGCAGCAGCGGACGATTCTCGATCTTGTAGACGCTCAGGACTTCGAGCGACGGTGGCGCATTCCGCGGCAGCGACGCGTCTGCAGCCGCGCAAGAGCTGAAATAGTTGCGCTTGACGTTCTCGCGCGCGGCCTTGACGCACCGCTGGTGCTGCGAGTCGGACGCCGGAAGGCGCCACATGCGAACCTGTCCGCGCGTCTCGTGCTCGAGCTGTGCAGCAAAGCGACTGTCGACACACTGTGAGCGATCGATTGCACTCTCGTTGACCGCATTGAGTGACACACGTACTTGAGATGGGCGAGGCGCTGGGTTTGCTGGAGCAGGTCGTCGCACAGCGCAGCTTCGCGCGTTGCCCACTGCTCAATGAACGCGCGTTCAGTCTCGAGAAGCGCGTAGAAGCGCAGGACGCTCTGCGTCGTGAGCCGCTCGAGCACGCGCACGAGCTGCTGGAACTGCTGCTCGTACTGTTCAGTCTGTTGCTCGTGTGTTGCTGCTGTCGAATTGCGTGGTATGAACTGGCACGACGCGTTTGCAGTGCTGCAGCTGGCGATCGCTGTCTGCACGTGCGTCCACTGGGATATCGCGTGCTTTCGTTGCGCCTTGTTGGTCGTGGCGCAGTCGTCCATTGCGTGAGCAGACTACTGACACATATGCACATGACAAGAGAGAAAGCGCCACGCACAGTCTTTTGCGCTCGGAAGCGCCGAGCAAGCGCGATCTTCTCGCGCCATGGCGCCACTTGCTGTTCGACGGTCGGTGTCGAGACAGACAGCTCGTCGAGCAGAAAGCGTCGCGCGCCATGGAGCGTCCCAGACGCAGCGCTGATCGCTGCACCGCTTGTGCGCACAAAGAGCTCACCTGTTGGCGGTGTACATGTTGTCATCGAGGTCGTTGTCATTGAGCTCATTGAGCTCATTGAGCTGTTCCAGCTCTTCTTGTGTTTTGCTTGATACTTGGTATCACTTCAATGACGATACAAATTCCAAGTGATTGATTGATTCGACAGTTTGAGTGTAGATCGCTGTATACAATGTCATTGATGTCGTCCACACGGCATTTGTGATGTGGCACACATCGAGTGTACCATGTCCACTTCAACATGTCACCACATGACGAGCTAGGCTTCGAGGCGCGCGAGGGTGCGCCGGCGCTCTTCGTCTTGCGCGCGCTTCCTCGCTTGCCGGATCCACTTGACGAGGCTAAACTGGAGAAAGAGGCGACTCAAGTAGTGCTGCGTGAGCTTCGCAGTGTGCAGCATCTTCACGCACGCGCGGATCTCCTGCCACGTGCGCGTGAGCGTGCCGTGGATATCAAACTTGGGTTGCCCTGCTACTAAGACTCCGCTGCTCATGCGCGCAGCGTGCTGCTGAATATCGCCCAGAAGACGCTCAACGAGTGCGTTCTGTTTGCGCAGGAGCGTCTTCGTCGCTTTGTTCTGGTGCGACGCCTCGAGTTGAGACGCGAGGTCTTCGTGGACGCTGCGCCAGTACCGGACAAGGTCTTCCACTTCCTAGAGCCATCGATCCCATACACGTAAGCCGCTCAAAGTAAGTCACTAGTGCTCATATGCACAACCGTAGGTCGAGAGACTCGACGTCGCACCCGCTGAAGCGACGAGATGTTGGTCCGTCCGACTGACAGCCGCAGCTCGTGCAAGTCTTGCTCCTGGAACGGAACCTCTGGCAAGTGGACATTGAAGAGCCGCAGTTGGTACGCGCGCGTGACGCGGAGGAACGTGTCGAGGTCGAGGAACTCGTGACCGACGTCGCCAAACACGAGGCGACACTCGCGCGGCGAGATGCGGTTGTTCGTGACGCCAGTGACGATCTTGATGAACTGGTCCAGTCCGATGCGGTTGCTCCCTGTGTCTGCAGACTCGAACGCTTGCTTGTAGCGCTGTCACGAGCATGTACACGTGCTGTGAGGCAACAGCACGATACTTCGAGAGAATCTGAGTACTAGACGTACCTCGTCGACTTGCAAGATCGCGGCGTTCCATCTCGACAGGAAGATCGCCATCGCGTCGTCGAGGTCCACGAACTTGCTCTCATCGACAACGACATCGACCATTGTGCTCTTTGCCTGTGTGCCGAGAGCTGGTGGCGCAGGTGGCGTTGTCACTGCAGAGGTGCTGCCACTCCTCGCAGCAGTCGCGCCTTCGATCGTTGGATGTGGTGCTGCCACAGCTGGCAGCGCGGCGATCTCGTGGTGCAGGAGGCGTTTCTCAGAGCTCGTGAGCGTGAACCCAAAGAGCGTGCCCGCTGTCGCGGTGATGTGTTTGCGCGGCACCGGACACGAGCCGTCTGGCGTCTCCTCGAGTCGGTTCTCAGCCTTGAAGATCTTTATCTGCCCAAAGAAGATGTGGCCGAGCGCGTGGAGGTAGTAGAGGAACACGTCGTAGCCGAGACACGTCATTGTCGACAACGCTGGCGCTGCAGACGACGAGGAGCCGCTCGTTGACAAACCGGACGCAGCGCAGAAGAACGCTACTCGTTGGTCGTCCTGGAACGCCAGGAGCCCCTCGACAAAGCTGAAGAGCCAGCACCCGACGAGCGCAGGCGACTCGTAGCGCGCGATGAAGTAGTCGCACACGAACGGCGCAATCGTCCAGAGGCAGACAGTGTCAAGCTGGAGGTGGTCGGCTTTGAGGAACTCGAGGCAGATGTCGAGGATGAGCGTCTTGACGTGCGCTCGACTGAGCTTGAGCGACGCAGGCTCGCGCTCGCTCTGCTGCCGAAAGAATGCGCAGAGGTACGTCTGCCACACGGACGGGAGCTCCACGCCAAACTGGAACGCCACGACGTGGTCTTGCTGAAGCGGTGGCACTGGCACAGACAGTGTGTCTGAAGCGAGCGCAGCAGTGGCTGCAGCATCAGTGAGCTCGTCTTTTGTCGCGCTGCTGCTGCGGTGCAAGCGTCTCTTGGCAGACGGAGCTGGAGCGCGCCGCCCTCGTGTACCACGCACCGGCTGCGCACGTGCGGCTTTGGTGTCTTTGCTCGGCTTCTCGTGGATGTAGAACTGCGTGCCTTTCGTAGTTGACGAGGCAGAGCTGCTGCCTCCAAGAGCGTCCATGAGGCGTCGAGGGTCGTACCCAACGCTTGCGATCTGCACCGAGAGGAACGCGCGGAAGACCGTCGCGATGCCGCGCAAGTAGAGACACTGCTGCATCTTGCGCCGCGTGGACGACTCGCGCTCTTTCGCGCGTGCGAGGTCGCTCGGCGACGCGGAGAAGTCAATCGCTTGGAGGTTCAGCGCCGCAGTGGAGCCGTCGACGACTGCGTCAAAGATCTTGACGAGCGCTTCGCCGCCTTCGACGTTCTCTGTCTGCGCTCGTACAGGTGCGTAGCGACAGAGAGAGAGAAGAAGAGAGTGAGTCGCTACCACCACACACACACAGAGCTACGCTAGTACGCTAGACGCACTCGGAGCAGCAGGCTCTCGCGCAAGATCGCGTCGTTCGACGCCGCCGTGTCGACAAAGTAGTGCTTCCACGTGTCGATGTGCGACGAGAGGATGTCCTGGAGCGCCGTGGGGTGGAACTCGCCGAGGCACGTGACGAGATATTGCGACGATCGGAGCTGGTCGAGCAAGTCGCGGTTCGGACCGCTCGCGTCTTCGTGGAAGACGTCGCGCAGGAGCCGCAGGATCTCGCTCGGATCCTCCTGCGCAATGCGCTCGAGCGTCGCGACGGACGCGCGCCGCATGAAGTTCTGTACGCCGCGAGCGGTCTGGAGCTGCAGCATGAGGCGATAGAACGAGCTCACGTCCGCGCGCTCGTGCATGTCGACGAAGAGCTGCTTGAGGAGCTCCGGCTGGTTCAGGAACAGCGCCGAGAGCTCGGTCGTGTGGGACGTGAACCAGTCGACCAAGTACGAGCTCCCGCCAGCAGTAGTCGTCACTGTCTCGGTGCCGGCGCTCACGAGGAACTCGTCGCCACCGGAGGCACCGAGGCCAAGTGCGCTGTCTGCGCCGGACGCGTGCGTGCCCCAGAGCAGCTGAACGCCTCGGTTCTTCTGCACGAGCGCGTCGAGGTGGTCGCACGCCTTCGCGTCGAGACGGAGGAAGCGCTTGACTGGACCTGCGAACTTTGTGATGGCGAAGCGCAGGATCCCGAGGTTCTGCGCCACGGCGCTCAGCAGGATCTCCGGACTCTGGTTGATCGCGCTCACGAGCAGCGACGGGTCCTGCTTCTGGCGCTGGATGATCGTTTGCACCAGCACGCTCGTGTTGCTCGCGTCGATGCTGTTGGCGTCAGCAGCGCCGCGCTCTTGCGCTGTGCGTCGCTGTCGCTCACGCGCAGCCTCATACTTCGCAAGCGCATCGAGAAAGCTCGTACTTGGCGAGAGGTGCGCGCACAAGAGGTCGCACAGCGCACGCCTCGCTTCGTCAAGGTGGCTGTCGCTTTGGCTGGCTCCAGGAGCCGCGACTGAGCTCAGTGGCGCTTGTCCGTGTGCACGATCTGCTACTTGCTCAAGCACCATATCTCGCGGTGGTCGCTGGTGCTTGCCAATCGTGCCATCCACACGGTCGCTGTCGCTGTCGTCGTCGTCGTCGCAAAGCAAGTCAAAGATGCGTTCGCACACGCGGAGGATGCTCTCGTGCGCGCCTCGCAGCTCGTCAGGCGACAGACTCTCGCTTGCTGCCACGAGCGTCGTCGCGCACCGTGCGCTCTGCTGCGGCTGCGACCGGATCACACCGAGCAGGACGTTTGAGATCGAGATCTCTTGCGGCTCGCCTGGAGCTGGAGCGGAGAGCGCACCGCCGCGTGGCGAGAGCTGGCGCTGCTGCTGCTGCTGGTGGTGGTTCATGAACGCAAAGTTGGACACGAGACGCTTTCGTGTGATTGCGGTCGGTCGTCGTTGCGCTGCGCCGTCACCGCTGCTGCTGCTACTACGAAGCGCATCCGGATCGCTCGGGTCGCTCGGTCGCACTGGCTGCAGGAGCACGTTCCGCTGCGTCGCTTGGCGCTGATGGTGGATCTGCTCGGCCAAGTACGTCTCCTCGAGCGCACGCAGGACGGACTGGAGCTTCGCGCCGTCCGCGTTCGCGTCGCTCGACTGGAACGTCTGGAGCAGCAGCTTCTGCTCCTCGTTGCTCAGCGCCTGCCAGAACGTGCACACGAGCCGCACGCGCTCTTGCAAGACGAGGTTCGCGAGCGCAGCCGCGCGCTTTCGCGTCGCGTCAAGCGCAGTCGTTGCTTCAGCTCGCTCTTCGTCGTCCTCTGACGCGTCAGTGTCGAGCTCCGGGGCGACTGTCGCCTCAACGGTTGCGCGTGCGCGCGCAGTCGCCATCGTGTTCCAGAGCACGAGGAAGAGACCGTCGTCGAGGAACGGCGAGGCGAGCTCTGCGATCGCCGCAACGCGGAGTGGCGCGTCCATCTTCTTCAGCACCTATGCACACATAGCATCGCGTCTATGAGGCTCCGATGCTACGACTCTAGCGCAAGTGACTGGAGCCACGCACCAGCGCTGCACCGACGAGCTGCTCGTTCGCTTCGCCTTCTCTCGCTCGCTGCTCGTCGCGTAAGTCAGCGAGCTCTGCTTGCAAGCGCGCGATCTCGCTCTGCTGCGAGGCGACTACGTCTGCGAACTGCGTCTGCACTGTGGACGGCAGACTCGGGTCGTACTGCGAGTAGATCGAGTTCGCGAGTCCGTGTACGAGCACGTCGCAGAGCAGCACGGACGCGCCGCACGCTTGCAAGACCTGACAATGGCACGTGGCTGAGCGTGAGCAGTGCTACCTCGCGCTAGAGTACGCGGTATGGCAGCGCACGTATGCACCTGGAGGACGATCTCGAGACACAGCGCCGAGATGACGCGGTTCGGACTGCTGTTCGCGCCGCCAAAGCGTCCCAAGTCCGAGTGCCGCAGCATCGCCTGCCACACGCGCGTCGTCTTGCTGTCGAGCGAGCTGTCGAGCGCAGGAGAGCGTCCAGAGAGATAGAGAGCAACATGACCGAGTCAGGTGTTGTCGTTCTGCATGTCGTCCATGACGATGATGCTACTGTCGCCTGCACGCACAGACTCGGCTCGTCCATCTGCGCTGCCCACTGCCCGATCGTGTGGTACATGATCTCGTCGCAGTCGATACCGCCACTGCTGCTGCTGCTGTTGGACGCATCGCGCGCACGCGTACTCGTGTGCGGCGCGCTGCTGCTTGATGCGCGCAGCTGCGGCAGTGCGCCTGCGTTCTGGTTCGACAGTGCGCGGCGCGGCGGCGCCTTTGGACTCGCAGCAGTCGCTTCGACAAAGTTGAACGGCGGGAGCGCGAGCCCGACGCTCGTCGCGCGCTCGAGCGCCTCGCGCTGGACGCTCGTCCGGCGACTGCGGCGCATCGCGAGTGTGTCTGGTCGTCGTCGCCACGCAAGAGGCGAATGCGAGCGAGTCGTGTAACGACATGATGAACAACAGTGTACTACGCACACGGCGCGTCACCTCCGACTCTCGCTCGCTCTCTCTTGTTCTCTCCTACAACTACGACCACGACCACCGCCTCCATCGCCACCACTGCTGCTCCTGTAGCACTGCGTGAGCTCACAAGTTGGCGACTTGCCGCGGCTTGAGGCGCTTCTTGAGCCGCGAGAGCTCCGACTCGACGAGCTCGTGCGACCACGTGCGCAGCGTCTCGACCATCTTCTTGCGCTGGACGTCGTCTGCGACACGCTCGTCGTCGCGGAGCGTGTCGTCGACCAAGTCGGTGTACGACGCAACGACGGCGCTCGCAGCGTCTGTGCTAGTGCTGTTCGTGGCGTCGCCGCAGTCCTTGTCGAGGAACGTCGCGAGGTCTTTGAAGAAGCTCGAGAGGTCCTTCATGCCGTTCGGGAAGACCACGCGCATGCGCTCGATCGCCTCGGCGTCCTTCTTGACCTTCTCGCGCTCAATCGCCTCGACCGACATGTTGCGCGTCTGGCTCTCCTTGCGGTTCCGGAGGCTCCGGACCCAGCCGTTCGAGGCGCGGAAGTCGTCGATCCCGAGCTCTTCGGCAAAGCGCTTGCCGACGTCGCGAATGAGCGTGTCGGACACCGCTGCCTTCTTCTCGCGCGTCATGTCGAACCAGTTCTCCACAAGGCGATTGAGCTTCTCGAACTTGGACTTCTTGTTGATGTGCTTGGAGCAGCCCGAGATGTTGTCCTTGTAGTACGCCTTCTTGTACTCGTCCTTGCGCTTGAGGATGCGGCTCACGGTGCTCTTGTTCAAGCCAAACTGCGCCGCGAGCCGAATGCCGCTGATCTGCTCTTTCGCACTCGCGGCACCGCTCGCTTCGCCTTTCACGCGCACGGCGGCCTTTGGGTCGTACTGGTACTCCTCCGCGAGCTCAATGAGCCGGATCTTGGTCTGCAAGTCGATGCTCACGTTCGCGCCGCCTTTGCGCTTCTTGAGCTCCGACTTGGCGGGCCCAGCGCCGTCGAGCTTGTCACTGATCGCGTCGGCGAGCCGGCGCTCGTCGAGTCCCGCGACGCTCTTCTGCAACTCGCTGAACTCGCGCGAGAAGTTGGTGACGCTCGCAGCGAGCGCAGCGTCTGGGTCGTGCTGGAAGTACGCCTGCACGACATTGGCGTCTGCGAGCGCGCTACTCCCGAGGATGTTCATTGAGAGCGAGCCCAAGATGTGATGGCTCTGCCGCGCGTGCTGTTGTTGTTGTTGCTGCTGATGGTGCTGCTGCTGCTGCTGTTGATACTGGTGCTGCTGTGCGTGCTGCTGCTGCGCCATTTGGTGGTGGTGCTGGTGCATCGGGTGGTGGTGATGGTGCTGGTGGTGCTGGTGCAAGCCACTGGACGTCGGCGACCCCGTGAGCTGCAACAGCGACGGCGAGCTCGGCATCGCGAGCGGCGTGAGGTCGTCGTGGCTGTGGTGGCCCGTCTCGGCTGCTGTCGAGAGCCCGTTCGCGGCCGCGAACGACTCCATCGAGCTCTCAAAGTGGCTCCGGTGCCGCGCGCTCTCGTGCGCACGCGCCTCGGCGTCGCCGTCGACGTCGACAACGTGGCTGCTGTCGTCGTCGTCGCTGTCGTGACGGTCGCCTGTAGCTGTCGCTGCCGATGCGGCGTCGTCTCCGCACTCGCTCAGCGACAGCGAGAGCATCTCGTCGTCGTGCGGCTGACCGCCTGGAGCGTGGTGCTGCTGCTGGTGGTGGTGCCCGTCATTGCCGCTCGGACTGACAAGCATGGCTTGGCGTGCCTCGACCGCCTCAGTCACTCGCGTGCGTCCGTCGTCGTGGTTGCTTCTTCACGACGTGTTCGCGGGTGTTTCGCTCCCGAATCGCCCCTGCATTGGTTGGAAAGGAGCAACTAAGAATCACGTGTTCAAAATCTGAATTTGGATACGTTAAACAAGTCAAACTTGTGTTACACTCGACCAATTCCCATTCTATCTCATTCGAATTCAATCCGTTATTTTGAGTTTACATGTCGAAATGAACTTTGCTCCAATTTTCAAACTTGAAGTCTAGCTCTCAAAGCTGACTTGCCTCTCTCATGACGATCTTGCAGGTCTCGATCAAGACGCTCTCATGGTGACCTTAGCTGCTCTTGCTTCGCCTTCCTCTCTCGTGTCGATCTAGCAACTATGCGTGAAGCACCTGCACCTGAACAGTACTGCTGCCACGAGTCGCATCAACAGAGCTAGCCGTCAATCTCCCAGCCGCTTCTTCTACCGCTCGCTTGATGGCGCTACCGATGCAGGTTGACACTGCAGCAGCCCGAGGTACTGCATCATCAGTCGCTGGAACTCGGCTTGGTGCGCACGACTCTTCTTCGTGTCTTTGCGCTTCGTGCTTGGCGTCCTCTCGGACTCTCGACGCTTGTCTTCTGATGCGAAGTCGCCGCGTTCACCATTAGTGTCGTCAAGCCCAGTCGCACGAGTACGCAGTGCTTTCGAGACCCGAGAGCGACGTGATCGTGCAGGACGCTCAGCTCCTGCGTCGTTGCCTCGAGAGCTGCTCGCTGCGGCTGTTGTATCGCTCTCAGAGTCACTGCGGACGCGTTCGTCTGCACTCTCGTCGTTCTGATCGAGTACAGCAAAGCGCACTTTGACGCGACGCTTCTTGGACGCGACTCGCGAACGGCGACTCGTGTGCTCACGGGCACTTGGGTGGTGGCGATGGGACGCTTGAGCATGACTGCGCTGTGGTTCAGACGCGTCCTTGCGCTCTGTTGTCATCTCACCCAGGCTTACGACTTCATGAACGGCTTCTTTGGGATCGAGCGACGCCGCGCTCTCAGTATCGCGTCGTGTAGTGAGTGCATCGCTGCGATTACCAGCAGTCTTGAGCTCCACGTCACTCAGATCAGACGCAGCGTCGTCAGTGTCACTCGCCTCAACCTCGCCCTCGCTCCACTCGCTGTTTGATACAGATGATCCGCTGCCACGACCCGAACTCGCGCTCTCCGTGCTGTCGCTCCGATCAAACACGTCAGTTGCGTGTGCTCGCTCGTCGAGTGTCGTGTACTCTTGAGCAAACACAGACGCACTGGTGGAGCGAGCGCTCATCGTTCGGACGCAACTGCTGAGCGCTCGAGGTTGACGCCGGCACGACGAGTGCGCAGTCGCTGGCACTTCAGCTGTGCTCGCAGTGCTGTCGCTGACAACTGAGGACACGTGCACCTCAGCTACAGCGTCGCCACTGACCGCCGTCGCATGCGCTGGGCGGTCGAGCGTCGGCAAGAACCGTTTGAGTCTTCGCTTGGGTCCACGTCGGTGTTTGCCAGGACTCGAGGGTAGTGCCACATCCGCTTCGGATGTCTTGCTTCCTCCAGGTCGCTGCGGCGTGTGCAGCCGAGGCGGTGGAGGTCGCGGCGATCGAACGACAACTTGGTCGAGTCCCATGGACTGGAGCCACTCTGCGTGCGTCCCAAACTTCTTGACCGTCTCGCGTCTGCTGCTCACAGCGCTAGTGTCAGTGGTCGCAGTCGTCTGACTCGCTACGAGTCCTCCCGGCACCTGCGACGCGCGCCGCATCACGACTTCTCTGCGAATGTCGAGCTCTACAACACGCAACAGCACACAGCAGAGCCTCTCAGGTCTCCGTCCTCTGTGTGAGCACCAGTCAGGAGCACACGCGATACGCACTTTGAACTGGGTACGTGAACCGCTCGCTCGGTTCGTCGGTGCGTCCTCGCGACTCGCGCTCTCTCTGGTCTGCGGGAATGAGTCTGCGCACACTGTTCGCTGTTTGGTGCGACTCGCGCTTTGCTGGCGCGTACGTGATGTTCTCTGTCTCGCGCGCAGTGATCGTGTGCTTGAGTCTCTCGACGCGCCGCTGTCGCGTTGATCCTTTGCGACGCACAGGCACAAGTGGCGTCTGTGGATTGTGGCGAGACTGCTCGTTCCTAGGCGTCTCACCATCGCTCTCGTCGCCACTGCGAGACCGATCGCCACTGTCTGTATCGTCGTCATCCACGAGCGGATCAGCGAGCTCGAGCAGCGCCAAGTGCGTACTCCCACGTCCAAAGTCGATGTTCTGCAAGCGCACGCGCGATGGCTTGCGGGACTTGCGTCTCGCTGCTGCTGCTGTTGTTGAAGCTTGGCTCTCGCTCGCACGAGCCGAGTCCAGCTCGGCGAACGGAACCATGCGACTCACGGTCCCGACGCAGATCTTCTTGGCGCGGAACCGGTCGACGTCGTCGCCCAAGTCGATTGCAAACGGAGATACAGGCGGCGATACCGGCTCGCCAGCGGCGTCTCGAGGCGCTGTGGACCGAGATCCGTGGCGAATCATAACTTGTGGCTCGCGCACTGGGTATGCACTGCTGCTGCTCGTGGTGGCGAGTCCATCGTCGCTATGGTCAGTGAGCAGTGCGAGCTCAGTCGCAGGTGTGGACGGTAGCGCAGTGCTGACTGCGAGACGGAGCTGCCGCGCGATCCTCTCTTCTGCCTCGAGATCGGCCTCGTCGTCAATCAACGCAGCGCTCTCGTCGCCGTCCGACCAGTTGCGCCAATCGTCCTCGTTCAGCTCGGGCATGACTGTGTGTGCCACTGGTGCTTGGTCGTCGCCGTCGAGCGTGCTCTCGCCCATAGCGTTCGAGACCTCTGTCACTGGCACGAGCGCAGCGTTCGCGTCTGCAGCGGTCGAGTCCAGGAACGACTGCCACGCAGACTCAACATCGCGCGTGTCGCCGTCATCGTCGTCAAAGCGGCTGCTCTCGCTGATGCTCTTGACTTTGTTCAGCTGACGCCGTCGCTCATGTGCCGCCTCGCTCACGCCACCGATACCGCCACGCGACTTGGACGATGACGAAGACTCTTTGCGCTTCGCCGCGCCTGACACAGACGCGCGTGGGCGAGGACTCTGTGGCGTGGACGGCGTCGATGCAGTCTGCTCGTCGCCTCGTGACGGAGCGCGGGACGACCCGGTCGAAGGCGGCGTGCTCACAGGCGGAGGACGAGTCTTCTTGGACGATGAAAGGACGCTCCGGCGCTTTCCGTCGCTCGTGTCAGGCGTGCTACTCGCGCTCGCATTCAGCAGGAGCTGCTGCGCTCGCTCATCTTGCTCCTGCTGCTCGCACTGGCGCCGCAACTCCTCCACGAGCTTGCGCATGCGGCGCGCTTGAAACGCTTTCCGAGCTTTACGCCAGATCGTCTGGAGCTTGAGCGCGCAGCGCGTGAGGAAGAGGTACCGCTTCATCTCGAGGTCCTCGATTGTCCGGATCGCTTGATCAACAGAGAAGAGCGCGACGTGCTTGGCAAAGTGCATGAGGTCCGTGAAGCCGATGCTGTGAGCGTACAAGCCGTCGCGCTTGACCTTGACGAGGTCGAAGATGTCGCTCGGCGGGACGTCAGCAGACGGTCGCCGCGCACTCGCAGTGCTCGTGAGCTCCTTCATCAAGCTGCTCGTGGTCTTGCCAAAGATCTGGATCTCGTCCACGCGGTCGCGGAAGGACGCCTGCGATCGAGCCCAGCGCAGCACGCAACGCTTGATCATGTTCGCTGCAGCGCGCTGGCGCACAGTCTCGTACGCGTACGAGTGCTGGAGGTGGCGCCGGTCGCGGTCGCGGCGCCACTTGACACTACGCGCAAAGTGGCCATCGTCGCCATCGCCATCGCGCGCGTCGCCACCACTGCTGTCGTCCTCTGTGATCGCGTCAATGCCGCGGCTGCTGTCGAGGCTGTCGTCGTCGCTCGAGTCGCTCGTGTCAAAGATGCCGTCGCGCTCCCAGCGCTCGAGCAGTGCGCGCGCATCGACAGCGACTTCGGCGAGACAAACGTGACCGTCCTGGAGGAACTGGAGCTTCCCGAGCATGTGCACGATCGGGTCGTGGTCGTGGTTCTCGCTCGGCACGAAGGCGTACACGACCTTTTCAACGTCGTCGGCCCATGCAAGGAGCTTGGCTTTCTCCATCGGGCTCAGCGGCGTCAAGCTCGCGCGTGCAGACGAGTAGACCTCGGCCAAGTCGCGCACGCGGTCGACGATCATGTCGATCACCGACTTGTTGTCTTTGCGCAAGAGGAACTCGTGATGGCGGCTCTGCGCTTGCCGCTCCTTGAGCCGCGACGTCGGCACGCGCACACTGAACTGCTCGAGCAGCGACGAGCGCCGTCGAATGTTCATTTGGTTGCGCCGGCGCGCACATTCGAGCTTGATGTATTCTTCCTGTAGGACATGCACGCATGTACGTACGTTCGCGTTGCAATGAGTACGTCAGTGTGGACTTGAGAGGTAAAGCACGTCTACGACGCAGAGAGTGCTCGACGATTCCAGACGCACCGCAGTCTCTGCAAGTGTCGAAAGCGTATGTGATGGTCGCTTTGCCATCGCCACCGCGTGAATCCCAGCGCACAGGTTTGCTCTTGCGTTTCGAGAGAGCTGTGACTCGCCTCTGATCGTGCTCGGCGTGCTCAGCAGACGACTTGCGCCTCTTGGAAGACGAGGCGGTGAACGTAGACTAGTCGACCCGTGCAGGTTCGTTCTCACGACGGAGCTCGAGCAAGTTGAGTCTGCACGAGCGAGACGAAGCGGCAAAGCGCAAGCTGGACAAGAATGGCCACGCCAAGGACGCAACGGACAACGACGACGATAGTGACGAAGGCAAAGCGGATGGGAGCCTCCCGAAGGTGTCGATGCTCCGGATCTGGAAGATGAGTGCGCCGGAGTGGAAGTTCCTCAAGGCTAGACGCTATCAATGGTACGGCAAGCATCTGCTGTTTTCAGAAACAATTTGGCTCAAACGATGCTATTGGTGTGTTTGTTTTTCTCGTTTTGTATTCATAAACAATTACAGTCAGTTGTTTATGCAGAATTCCTTCTGAAAGTGCTACCGATCCGTTACAAAACCGTTGACAACCGTTATTTTCCGTTACTTTCCGTTACTTCCGTTACAATTGAACATTTTCGGTGTTTTTGAGCTCTGAACATATTTGTTCTTGTGGACCACTTACGATAGGGAGGTATTCCTAATTGATGTACAGACACAATTCAGTGTGTTCTAAGTGAGTGATTAGACCGTTAGCCTGGCGCAAACCCTGCTGCTGCAGCTCACTTCCAGTTTCGATGCCGCGCACGAAGATCAAGCGATAGGTCAACAACGTCGCAACTACAGTGCAGTACACCGAACAAAGCCACAGTTTTTTGTTATAAACTGTATTTGTTTTTTACTCTGTTTTATATTCCTTTTTGTAAACTGCATGTGTTTTAGTTGCGTATTTTACCGCCATCGTATATTCATAATATATAGTACTTTGTCTGCACAATTTGCACAAACGGATTCTTACTTTGTTGTATAACTATATCGTTCTTCGCCTGCACAATTTGCACTCAAACTGATTGACTTGATGTGCTCGAATGGTAACCCATGTCGAAGCGTCACATGTCTGTTTGAAGTTGTCCACAAAAGTAAGTATATGTTTGCTAGAAACTTCTTGTCCAGCTCAAATGTATATATATCAAATATTGGTATATAGTTTTGTCGAGCTCATATATCTATATATATATTTGGGAAGTGTAACCAAGGTTACATGAGTAGAAAGAAAGGAGACAATACGATGTTTTGTACATATCATAACCAAGCTGCAACAATGAAATGTTAAACTTGAGACAAGCAACAACACCAACACACCAAAGAACACTGTTGCCGCAGCTAAGAACAAAATGGTATGTCCGGTTTGTCATAACCTTCTGCGCACACAAGAGTGCGTGTTCTGCGCGTTTTGTGATCTCGCTAATAGCCGAATACAGGTACGCTTGGGCTTGGTGTGATGTGGTCCGCGAATACTCCTACAAAAGAAATCGAGATGAATCAACAACATTTTGGTGTGCACCACTCAATGTTGAAGACAAAACAGCGTGTTCAAACAACATTGAGATGAAAAACCTAAGGTTTATTGCAAATATCTTCATCCAATCAGTCGATGAGTTGGGATTTGTGGACCGCGCAGCACTCTTGCTTTTTGCACAAGTACGCACCTAGCTATTCCCGTGTACGCAAATGTGCGCTGTCCTTAATAGAGCTTATGTATTGCAAAAAACCGAAGCGATCAATTTTAGCGCACTTGAACTGCGCAGACCTATGCGCGTCAGCACAGTACACTGACCCAAGGTCGTTTTGCGAGCTTTTGGAGTTGCACCACGCGTGCCACACATACGCTCAAGACTCAAGCGACTCGACCTCCGCTCGCCGCCACCAGCCGCGCACTCTCGGACTCGCGCGCTTCCCCTCGCTCGCCAGCTCGCTCGTCCTCGTCGTGCCACTCGAACGACCGATCGCCATGTTCCGCAGCACTGCGCTCCTCAAGCGCTCTCCAGCGGCTGCGCAGCTCCGCACGACGACGTCGGCTAGCGCTCGTCGCGCGTTCGCGGCGTCGGCTGGCGACCGCTTCCAGCTCCCAGACACGTTCCTGCACCGCCACCTCGGCGTCGGCGAGCGCGACCGCGACGCGATGCTCAAGACGATCGGTTTCCCGACGGTCGAAGCGCTCATTGACGCGACTGTGCCAAAGGAGATCCGTCTCGCAGAGCCCCTGCAGCTGCCGGAGCCGCTCACCGAGAGCGAGGCGCTCGCGAAGCTCCGCGCGATCGCGAACAAGAACAAGACGCTCAAGTCATTCATCGGCATGGGGTACTACGACACGCTCACGCCGTTTCCGATCCTGCGCAACATCCTCGAGAACCCGGGCTGGTACACGTCGTACACGCCGTACCAGGCCGAGGTGTCGCAAGGGCGTCTCGAGATGCTCCTCAACTTCCAGACCATGGTCATGGACCTCACGGGCATGGACTTCTCGAACGCGTCGCTCCTGGACGAGGCCACTGCGGCCGCAGAAGCCATGTCGCTCTCGCACGGCAGCGCTGGCGGCAAGCGCAACGCGTTCTTCGTGTCGTCGGACGTGCACCCGCAGACGATCGGCGTGATGCAGACGCGCGCGGAGAACGTCGGGATTGACTTGGTCGTGGGGAACCCGCTGACGGACCTCGCGCTCGGCTCGGATGCCGCGAAGGCGTACAGCGGCGTGCTCATCCAGTACCCGAACACGTTCGGCGACATTCACGACTACCGCGAGTTCGTCGCGTCGGCGCACGCGAGCGGTCTGCTCGTGACCGTCGCAGCGGACCTGCTGTCGCTCACGCAGCTCACGCCGCCGGCGGAGATCGGTGCTGACATTGCGATCGGCTCGGCCCAGCGCTTTGGCGTGCCGATGATGTACGGCGGTCCGCACGCCGCGTACATGGCGACGACGAAGAAGCACCACCGCAAGCTCCCGGGCCGCATCATCGGTGTCTCGAAGGACTCGCGCGGCGAGAGCGCACTGCGCATGGCGATGCAGACGCGCGAGCAGCACATTCGCCGTGACAAGGCCACGAGCAACATCTGCACGGCGCAGGCGCTGCTCGCGAACATGGCGGCGGCGTACGCGATCTACCACGGCCCAGAGGGCATTGGCCGCATCGCTGAGCGCACGAACCTCTTCGCTGCGACGCTCGCTGCCGGCGTCGAGAAGTTCACGCGCGCGACTGTGCGCAACGCGCACTTCTTCGACACGCTCGACATCGACGTGTCCAAGACCGGGCTCTCGGCGCAGGACGTGCTCGACCGCGGCTACGAGCTCGGCGTGAACCTCCGCTTGATCGACGAGACGCGCGTCGGCGCGGCCATGGGCGAGAGCGTCACGCTCGACGACATCAAGAACATCGTGCTTGCGCTCGGCGGTGACGGCGTGCAGAGCGCTGCGGACATCGAGGCGCTCTCGGCGCGCGCGCTCGAGCTCCAGGAGTCGAGCATCCCCAAGTCGCTCCAGCGCGAGACGCCGATCCTGCAGCACGGGATCTTCCACAAGTACCGCTCGGAGACGGAGCTGATGCGGTACCTGAAGCACCTCGAGGACAAGGACCTGGCACTCAACCGCTCGATGATCTCGCTCGGGTCGTGCACGATGAAGCTCAACTCGGTGTCGGAGCTCACGCCGATCACGTGGAGCGAGTTCACGAACGTGCACCCGTTCGTGCCGGACAACCAGGCCGAGGGGTACTTGGAGATGATCGAGACGCTCAACGCGACGCTCGCGGAGATCACGGGCTTCAGCGCCGTCTCGACGCAGCCGAACTCGGGTGCGCAGGGCGAGTACGCGGGTCTGCTCGCGATCCGCAACTACCAGCGTGCGAATGGCGAGGGCCACCGCAACGTGTGTCTCATCCCAGTGTCGGCGCACGGCACGAACCCTGCGAGCGCAGTCATGGCCGGCATGAAGGTCGTGGTCGTCAAGTCGGACGAGAACGGCAACATTGACCGCGCCGACTTGGAGGAGAAGGCGAAGAAGCACGCGCACGAGCTGAGCGCGCTCATGATCACGTACCCGTCGACGTTTGGCGTGTTCGAAGAGGGCGTGAAGGACATGTGCAAGCTCATCCACGACAACGGCGGACAGGTGTACATGGACGGCGCTAACATGAACGCGCAGGTGGGGCTGTGCAACCCGGGCAAGATCGGCGCGGACGTGTGCCACTTGAACCTGCACAAGACGTTCTGCATCCCGCACGGCGGCGGCGGCCCGGGTGTCGGCTCGATCGGCGTTGCGGAGCACCTGGCGCCGCACTTGCCAGGTCACGTCGTTGCGCCGACGGGTGGTGAAGGCGTCAAGACGGTCAAGAAGACCGGCTCGGCCGTGAGCGCCGCGCCGTTTGGCAGCGCTGGCATCCTCCCGATCTCGTGGATGTACATCCACATGCTCGGCGAAGCGGGCTTGAAGCAGGCGACGTCGACTGCGATCCTGAACGCTAACTACATGGCCAAGAGCCTCGAGGACCACTTCAACATCGTCTTCCGCGGCAAGAACGGCACGTGCGCGCACGAGTTCATCATCGACATCCGGCCGTTCAAGGACATTGGGATCGTCGAAGAGGACATTGCGAAGCGCCTGCAGGACTTTGGCTTCCACAGCCCGACGATGTCGTGGCCCGTGGCCGGTACGCTCATGATTGAGCCGACGGAGAGCGAGAGCAAGTCTGAGATGGACCGCTTCTGCGACGCCATGAAGGTCATTCGCCAGGAGATCGAGGACGTGCGCACGGGCAAGATCGC
Source organism: Pythium guiyangense (assembly GCA_003730235.1). Lineage (NCBI taxonomy): Eukaryota > Oomycota > Peronosporomycetes > Pythiales > Pythiaceae > Pythium > Pythium guiyangense. Next base: position 77,865 of record QXDM01000097.1, read on the forward strand.
TGCGGCGGACTCGCCGCTCAAGCACGCGCCGCACACGGTCGACGTCGTAACTGCGGCGGACTGGGACCGCAAGTACTCGCGCCAGCAGGCGGCGTTCCCTGCGGCGTGGCAGCTCGGCGGCAAGAACAAGATGTACTGGCCGACAGTCGGCCGCGTCGACAACGTCCACGGCGACCGCAACCTCGTGTGCAGCTGCCCGCCGCTGAGCGACTACGAGTAGACGACTGCCTATGCATGTGCACAGACGCACGCGAGAGGCTTTCGAGTCGCTGCGCTCGCTGCTGCGCAGCTCCGTCCGCATCTTCATCGTCGCCTGTAGAGACTGAGAGAGAGAGAGAGAGAGAGCGCGCGCTAGTTGTCGCTGTCCAGCGGCGATCGCGTAGTGTGCAAGTAGAAACCCTTTCACGTGTGTACACTGCTCCTTGTGCATGTGTCTCTTGCTCATGAGCCATTGGTACTGGCGCTAGAGACTCGGAGCAAAGAGCAGCGTCGGGTTCGACTGGAAGAGCAGCTCCTGCACGGCGAGGTACTCGAAGCTCTGGGACTGGAGGTTCGAGAGCACGCGCGCGATGCTCTTTGTGAACTGCGGCACTTTGCTCGTGTCGCGCTTGCGGCCATCCTGCCGGACCTTGCCTTCCCAGCCGTTCACGCCACAGAGCGTGAGCCACTTGGCTTCTTTCAGTATGAGCGGGTTGTACTTCTTCTTCGTCACGGGGTCGTCGAACGACGTGAGGAAGCTCGAGAGCTTCTCGTAGCTCTTCTGCGGCTAATGGCCAGTAAGAGAGTGAGAGAGTGACAACAAGCGAAGCTCGTCAGTGTGGTGGTGCACGCTCAGATAGACCGACGAACACAGACGGCGTCTGGACGTACTCGGAACCAGAAGACCATCCCTGCCTCCTCTTTCAGCGTGAGCATCTCGAGGAAGTCGTTCTCAAAGCACATGTACTTGTAGTCGAAGCTCTGCTTGAGGAGGTCGTTGTGCGCACCAAAGACCCACTTGCGCTCGGTGTCAAAGATGAAGATCGCTGGCTCGAGCACATCGCGCGGCACGAGCTGGTACGTTCGCTCGAGCTCTGCGATCGAGAGGAAGATCGTGCGGTTTGGACACGGTAGATGCGGCCACTTGAGCGACGCAGGTCGCGCAAACTGAGCCGACGCGCTCGACGTGAGCAGCTCGCGCTTCTTCGCGTCGACGCGCTGCTTTGCTTGAAAGTCTGCGAGCTCTTTCGTGATCGCAACGACCTGCCCGACCTCCTCTTTCCGCGTCGCTTGCTGCAGGCGCTGCATGCGACTCTCACGCATCACGTGCTCTTGGAGCTGCAGCATCTGTTACGAATAGCACGTCGACGGCGAGGTTGATGTGAATGATGTAGCGTGTGCACGATTGTCAATGTGCAGCAAAGAGAATGAAGACGACGTACGAGCTCTTCAGGCTGCAGCTTCGTCTCGTACGCGCTTCGCGCTTTGAGCTCTGTGCGCAGCTCGCTCGTCGACATTGCCCACGGATCGCAGATCTTGCCCATGGACGAGAAGCGGAGGTAGATCGTGTCGTTGTTCATGATGTCTGCGTGCATGGACACCAAAGACGTCACAATCGCAATAGGAGTCGTCGCTCATGAACATCTCGCGCGTCTATGGAGGTTTAAACATACGCATGTGCACATGCCCAGATCACTACGCATTGCAGACGCACAGTACGCATCGAGTGTGCCATCGAGCCGTAACAGTCGACCTTTAAACGTGAAGAACTGCTCGTCGACAGGGAGCTGGATGAACGGACTCTTTGTGATCGCCCACTGGTTCCGGAGAAAGCGCTGGAGCTCGTCGAGCGTCGCAGTTGGCGCGACGTGTGTTGGGAACTTTGTCGCTTTGAACAGCGCTGGCGCTGTGTATTTGGTGTCGTCAGTGCTGTCGTTGTTGTCACGCAGCGCAGACGGGAACACTGTGAGCTGGCATGTCGACACAAAGACTGTGATCAGCGTTGGAGCTGTTGCATTTGCGGCGGTCTTGCTGCGCTCGAGTGGCATCGTCGTCGCGATGAGTGTGAGCATCCGTCCGTTCAGGCGTCACTTCAACAAGGTACTACCATTGTAATTTATGACTTTGTATCCTCTACTTGATGTTTTTAATGAGGTTGAGATGCACAATTTGTAACATAATGAAGTAGTTATCGACTAATTCCCGATTAAACCAAACAAAAAAGACCGTTTTCGTAATAATTTTCAAGTTGACGTGGCAATCGCGTGGCCAGTTTCGCAATTTCGGTGAATCTCGAGCGAGCCAGCGAAGCGCCAGAATGCTTTGCCGCTATTGCATACAATTGCGTCGAATGTATTTCGGATGCTCACACTCTCCCCCTCGCTCGCTCGATTCGCATTTCCGAGCAAGCAAGCACCGAGTCACGCGAGCAGAGCAACAGTAGTAGTAAGCGAGCTCTTCGCGTCTCCCTTCCTCGCACTCGCGACGACTGCGCACACGCGTGCACACGCACACACACCTTACCTGTATCTATCTACGCAGTCGAGCTTTGACGCTCCACGGACGCTCCACACGCTCCTGAGACACAACAACAACAACAACAGCCACAATGGACAAAGCGCTGCTCACTCGCGCGACGAGCAAAGAGGACTCGCCCACGCCCGGGTATCTCTACGGCGAGATCGCGCGCATGACGCAGCACTCGTACGACACGTGCTCGAAAGTGCTCGACTTCCTCATCTCGCGCGTCAAGAACAAGCACCACACGATCAAGTTCAAGGCGCTGCAGGTGATCAAGCACGTCTGCCGCGACGGCCGCGTCGACTTTAAGCGCGAGATGCAAAAGCACATCCCGACGATCAAGGAGTGTCTGCGTACGTCCGCTCGTCGATTGCGCGTGCGTCTGCTGTGGATCATACACACTGACACTGACAGTCTCGTATGTACGCTTGACTGGCATGAACCACAACAGAGTTCCGCGGTCCGCCAGATCCGCTCAAGGGCGACGAGTACTACCGCCGCGTGCGCGACTCGGCCAAGGACGTGCTTGACGCGATCTACGACACGGACTCGGCGCCAGGCTTAGGCGGCATGGGCATGTCGGCGCGCATCCAGGGTGTGGGCAACCCTGCAGACAACGCGCCTGGCAGCTCTGGCTGGAGCGCCAAGATCTGGGGCAAAGGCTCGAGCAGCGGCGACAACTTGCCGACTGTGCCGACTGCAGGCGGTCCGATGCCTGGCTACGGCGGCGGTCCTGGGCAGTACGGGTACCCGAGCGACCCGCACCAGGGCGGCTACGCTGGTCCACAGGCGCCAAACGCCTACGGTCAGCAGCCGCCGTACCAACCGGAGTACCCATCGACGTACGGCGGTCCAAGCGGACCTGGTGCGCCTCCTGCGCCATACGGCGGCGGTCCATCGCAGTACGGCGGTCCGCCAGCACCGTACAACGACCAAAAGTTCTCGGGCATTGGTAACCCAATGTACCAGGACGCAAGAGGTACGCCACTGATCCAACGACACTGTAGCTGTGCGTGCTGAGCACTCACACTGAGCGAACCATCGCCTTGCTCCTGCGTGATGATGATGTCAACAGACGAGAAGGGCTTCTTCCAGGGCCTGAAGGAGAAGGCGGCGTCCAAGTTCATCAAGTCGGACGGGCGACCAAGTGGCAACATGAACGGCGCGCCACCTGGGTCGACGAACGCGCCGGATGGCTGGAGCTTTGCGACGAACCGCGGTCCAACGAGCGGCAACTACGGTCCGTCGCCCGGCGCGTACAACCCAGAAGAGACGTACCGTCCGAGCAACTTCAGTGGCGGCGGCTACCGTGCCGGTTCATCTACGTACGGCGGCGCTCCTGACACGCGCGAGATCGTGAGCACGCAGCTGCGCGAGAAGTCGTACGGTGCGTTGCAAGTCGCTCGTGTGCCTGTGCGTTGTCAGTCAAGAGCTCGCGACTCACTACTCTCTTGTTGTGTGTGTGAGTAGATGGCGACCGAAAGAAGGGCCGTGTCGGCGGTGCGTGGGGTGACTCGGTCGACACTGCGCCGCCACCGCCGCTCGCGACAGGCTCGAGCGGACGTGAGAGCCGCCACACGAGCTTTGGCGGTGGCAGCAGCAACATTCGCGAAGCCCGCGCGATGTCTCGCGGTGGCGGCTCGGACTATGGCTACGACGCGCCGCAGCAAGCGCCGCTTGCGCCGCCAACGTACTCGCAGCCAGCGCTGACGGGACAGACATCTGGCGCACAGTCGGACGGATCTTACGAGCGCAACCTCGTGACGGCGCTGTGTGCGCCAGGCGGCATGCGCGCGATCCCGCCGAAGGACAAGCTCGACGCGTTCGTGAAGAGCGCACTGACGCTCGACGCTGAGATCGTCGGTCCGATCCTCGAAGACTGTCTCGCAGACGCACAGTGGACTGTCGTGTCAAAGGCGCTCGCGACGATCGACACGCTGCTCAAGGCCGACGGCTGCGACGACTTCTTTGACTACTTTGCCGAGAACTTTGGCGAGATCGAGTCGTGCGTGCAGTCGGACAAGGCCGCAGTGCGCGACCGCGCTGTCAAGATCTTGAATGCGCTCGGCCAGTCGACGAACGTCGCGGCGGCACCGGCGCGCCAGACGGCGCCGCAGAAAGCGCGCGGCAGTCGCCAGTCGACGTCGTACCAGCAGCAGTCGCAGCCGCAGGGAGACCTCCTCGGCGACTTTAGCGACCCACTGCCAGCTGACAACAGCAGCGATATCTTCTCGGGTCTCCAGACAACGGCAGCGCCTGCGCAGCACCAGCAGCAGCCGGCTGCTGCGCCAGCGTCGAACGACGTTGTCGACATGTTTGGTGGTCTGAGTCTGCAGTCGAGTGCGCCAGCGATGGCGCCACCTGCAGTCGAAGCACCAAAGCCTGCAGCACCAGCGCCGGCGCCAGCGCAGACGCTCGTGCTTGACCCGCTGCTCGAGCCCGTGCCGCTCATTGCGCCAAACTACGGCAACATGAACATGAACATGATGGGCTACGGCGCGCAGCCGCAGATGGCGCCGATGCAGATGCAGTACATGCAACAGATGCAACAGATGCAGCAGATGCAGTACATGCAGCAGATGCAACAGATGCAAGGCGCCGTGCCAATGGCGCCGGACGCCCGTGCGCGCATGGGGTCGCAGGTCATTGGCGCTGCGATGACGCCGACCGGGTACATCGCGAAGACGATCCACGAGCCATCGGACGAGTCGAGAGGAGACTCGGGCTTTGGCTTCATGAAGAAGAAGGACGACTCGTTCAATTTTGTCATGGACGCGATGAAGAACAGCTGAAGCGGCAGTAGTAGTACCCCATGGGGTCGTACGCGCCGTTGACAAGTACGACCAAAGGGACGTGATCGCGCGAGTGACACTTGCAGCCAACAGACGAAGTCGGACGTAAGGAGCGCAACCAAGTTGTTCTAGATGCGTGTGATGGCGCGAGTTGCTGCTGCTGGTGTGCGGGGGTGACTGACTGACTGACTATGCGAGCTGCGACGTCTCGTTGAGCACGAGGCCAGTGGTCTGGCCGCCGATGTGTCCGACGCAGTCGACCGAGAGGTTGCGCTGGAACGCCGAGCCCACGAGGTTCATCGCAGTCGTGAGCTTGAGCGCGTCCGCTGCCGTGATGTCCACGAGTCCGTAGAGCATGAGCTGATGCGACGAAAGACAGCACGGCGTCAGCACATCCACATGAACAATCACATGCACACGCTCAGGCGACGGACGCACCTCGCGCTCTGGGAAGAGCAGGCAGTAGACTGTGAACACGCCCATGACAGCACCGCTCGCGCCGATCGTGAACACGCCCGGCGTGCCGCGGAGACCCGAGACCGCGACGCTAAGTGCAGACGATGCAATGGCGGAGCTGAAGTACAGCAGCATGAACTTGTCGAGCTGCAGGCGCGTGGGCGACGCGCCACTCGTGCGAAAGTACTCGACGACGCGCGACTTGGCGACTGCGCGGCTGTACCACGAGTCCCCGCGGTTGTTCGCTGGCGCGAGGATGTGGCGCCCGAACTCCCAGAGCATGAACATGTTGATGCCAAAGTGCGGCACAGTGATGTGGCTGAACGCCGACGTGAGCAGCGTGTGCACGCGCTTGCCGTGCGTCACAGCGGTGTACGAGCACGCAAAGTGGCGCCACATGATGCGCTCGAGGCGCGGGTGGCGGAACGACAGGCGCCAGAGCCCAAACACAGCGGTGTTCGTCGCAATGAGCGCTGCGAGCGCTTTCACGTTGTCGTCTTCGAGCTGCAAGCGCAACGGCATGGCGTTCAATCACTCAGTAGCAGCTCTGCCATATCAATATTGACGACACAATCACGCACCCCTCGCTTCACGGATCGCTTGATGCTATCGATCGACGAGCGGAAGAAGCCGCTCCACGAGTCCTCTTCGTCGTCGCCGCGGTACAAGCTCACGATGCGGTCGCCAATGCGGCTCTGCGTGATGCTCGAGACCGCGACACCGCCGCCGATGACGCCCATTGTCGCACACAGCGCGCGCTCGCTTCGACACAGTTGTGGCTGGATGCTTGCACGTGTAGAGCTGATGCGCGATGCATGTAAAGCGCTCACGCGTCCGTGGCAGCGCAGCGGCGCTACTGCTCGCAGAGATGACACATGCCTCGCGACGCGACCAACCTGCGCGACCCGCATCATCATGGTTTTCGACTTCGATTGCCGTCTTTGTCAATGCTTGTTCAGCAGCTCCATTATGTGTGCATACATTAATCAAGTATATCATAAGTCGGTCATCGAAAAATAATTGCTTGTATTAATACAGATATATCATATTCGGTAACCGGCTCGCATAGGCTCACGAGGTGTGCGAGAAAAAGCGCAGCCATTTTCAAAGTGACGCAGCAGACCAGCAACAACAATCCACCAAGTCTAGATGGAGCTGCCTGCGCCGTCGGCTGCTGCGCTCGATGCGAATGCGAGCACCGCTGTGCCGCTGCTGTCGCAGCCGATCCCGTTCGTCATGCTCTCGGACGACAGCATGTTCGAAATCGCGCCGGAGGCAGTTGCGTACCTCAAGCAGATCAAAGGCACAGTCGCTGTCGTGTCGATCGCAGGGCTCTACCGCACCGGCAAGTCCTACATGCTCAACTTGCTCCTCGGTCGCGACCGCGCCGAGGCGATGTTCAGCGTCGGCGCAACGATCAACGCGTGCACAAAGGGCATCTGGATCTGGGGACAGCCAGTGCAGCTCTCTGCAGTCGCAGACCTCGCCACGGAAAGTGCATTCAAGCACTTGCCAAAGGACACAACGATCGTGTTCATGGACACAGAGGGACTCGGCTCCGTGCAGCGCTCGCAGACACAAGACACGCGCATCTTTGCGCTCGCGTTGCTGCTCTCGTCGCTCTTCATCTACAACAGCCGCGGCGTGATCGACTCGAGCGCGATCGAGGACCTCTCGCTCGTGGTCAACTTGACCAAGTTCATCCAAGCAAAGGCACATGCGTCGACTGAAGCAGACGAAGGCAGCGACTTGGCGGCGTTCTTTCCAGACTTCCTCTGGGTCGTGCGCGACTTCACGCTCAAGCTCCAGGAGGAGGGGCGGAAGATGACGCCGCGCGACTACTTTGAGAGCGCGCTGAAGCACCAGCCGCCCATGACCGAGGAGATCGCGCAGAAGAACCGCGTCCGGACGCTGCTCTCGACGTTCTTCCCGACGCGCGACTGCGTCACGATGGTCCGACCGCTGAACGACGAGACGCTGCTGCGCGACTTAATCAACCAGCCGTACGAGTCGCTCCGCCCCGAGTTCCGCGAGCAGATGGCAGTGCTCAAGACCAAAGTCTTCTCGTCGCTCAAGCCCAAGAAGATGATGGCGAGTGCGCTCAACGGTCCGATGCTCGTGGCGCTCGCGCAGAACTACGTCGACGCGTTCAACAGCGGCTCGAGCCCTGTGATCGCGACGGTGTGGGACCGCGTGATCGAGAGTCAGTGCGACGAAGCACTCGAGAGCGCGAAGAGCTCGTTCATCAAGCACTTTGGACACGCGATCACCAGTGCCTCCGGTGTGTGTGCGTGCGTCCAGTGACAGTGTTTGTGGACACCAATGGACTAACAACTGCTTGTGCTTGCGCTTGTAGACGCTGTCGAAGTGAACCACGAAGTCCTCGCGCAGCCACTAGACGAAGCGACGCTGTACGAGCTCTACGAGAGCGCTCGCGCAGTCGCAGCGAAAGAGCTCGAGCGAGAGGACCTGTCTGCGAACGCGTCCATGTCAACGTACTACGAGCAGCTCTCAACGTTCATGCTCGAGTCGCTCCACGACGCGTTTGAGAAAGCGCAACGCGAGTCCGCCGCGTTCAACCAAGCGCTCTTGGCCGAGCTCTATCAGCCGAGAGCCAAGACGTCAGAGACCTCTTCACCACGCAGCAGCTCTGACAGCGCGCAGAGCCTTCAGAGCATTCTCACAAACTCGCGCGCGCGGATCGAAGAGGCCGTCGCAGCGTACAACGTGCGAGCGCGCGGCATCGCAAAGGCCGCAGTCCTGAGCGAGTTCCTCTCGCACCACCTCGTCGAAGGACTCGTGGACTGGGGCACGTCTGTGAAGACGTCGTTCCGCGCACGCGAGTCGCAGCTCGAGAGCCAAGTGAGCGAGCTCAAGCAGACGCTGCGGTCGATCGAGAGCAAAGTCCGCGCTGCGGAAGAGCTCCTTGTGCAGCAGAAAGAGTCGTACGAGCGCGCGCTGCAGGCGATCACAGAGCGCCGCGACGACGAGCAGCGCACGCTCCAGGACGACATTGAAGCAAAGCAAACGGAGATCGAACGCACGGAGCTGCAGATCGAGCGCCTCGCGTCGCTCCACAAAGAGGCGCTCGCTCAGCTCGATGCGCAGCTCGTCGAGTCGAAAGCCGAGCGCGCGCGCCTCGAAGCGTCAATCCGAGAAGCACGTGAACGGCGCGAGCGCGAGCGACAGGAAGCGAATCGGCGGCTGCTCGAGAGCGAGCGCAACTTCCATCGCGAGGAGAAAGACCTGCTCCAGAGCCAGCAGCAGTACCTCGAGCGCATCATTGAGCTCGAGCGGCAGCTCGGAGAGCTCGACACGGAGCACATGAAGGAGATCTTCCGACTCGACAAGGCGACGCAGCAGCTGTCGACTGAGCTGACGCTCAAGTACCAGGACGAGCGCGAGGAGCTCAAGGACCTCGTGATTCAGGTGCGTTGTGTATCGATCGATCACTTGCTAGTTGATGGCGTCTCACAGTGTCGGCTCTTGTGTCTGGTGTGCGCTCTGTAGGAGATCCGGTTGCTCAAGAACGAACAGGACGAAGAGCTCGCAGTGCTGAACGATGCGCTCAATGAGCAGCAGGCGACAGTGTCAGCACTGCGCGAACAAGTCGAAGCGCGCGTCGCGATCGCAGAGATGAAGCGAGCAAAGGCGAACTCGTTCTTTGGCGGCAAAGAGGACTGCGTGCTGCAATAGAGCATGAGCTTCCTGACTGACTGACTGGTGCTTTGTGTGAGCAAGTGTGAGTGTGCGTGTGGTGGTTGTTGCTCTTGTGTTGCTCGTTGGCAAGAGATTTGTTGTTTGTTTGACTTGCCAGTCTTGCAACTCGAGCGAGTTGAAGTTGCCGTGTGCAAAGAGCAACTTGCGTCAAGGAGAGCAACGACAGCAGCAACAGCGATGGAGAGCGCGGCAGGCGACGCAATCTTGCGCTTTGCGCTCGCGACGCTCGCAATGAAGCGCTCAGTGGTGCCGCACGCTTTCCAGCGCAGCGACTGGCAGTCACTACATCCGCATGTATCAGCAAGAGATGGCGCAGTGATGCCACCACAACTCGCAAGTGCCATGTACACGCAGACTGCTCATGTCGAGACCGCTCTGCTTGCAGCGCTCGACGAGTGTCTGCAGCACAGTCCAGAACACAACGCAAGCAAAGGAGAGGAAGCGATCGCGCAGCGCGTTGTCGGTCTACTCAGTGGCGTTCTGTGCGACCTCGAGCAGCGCACGTGTCTCGTCGAGATGCTCGTGCAAGCGCTCTTGAGCTGCGAAGACGGCGAAGAGGACTCGCCAGTGATACAGAGCGTCTCGCGAGGTACTGCGCTTGATTGTCGTTTGAGAGCAACCATGGGAGACTGACGCTACATCGTGTTGCCTCAGTCGTAGTCTACGTGTGCTTTGCCAGTCTCGCAGCAGTGGACGACCCGCAACAACAGCAGCACGAGCGTTTGGACAATGGCGTTTGCGAGCAGGTGCGCACGGCGTGCATGCGCGTCAGACAGCAAGCATCAGCACGAACAAGCCACACGTTGCGCTGACAATACGAACGCAGATGTGCAGTGCAATGGTCGCAGTGCTCGAAGAGATGGACGAAGTGGACGAGCAGCGCTCGGCTGGAACGACGATGCTCGCACAGACGCTCGCGCAAGTGCACGAGATGATGGTCGCTGCTGCGAGTGCGAACGACCCAACGCACGTGTAGCAGCGAGCGAGAGAAACGTTGACGACGCAGTCAAAGACGCAGGGTTCGTATTTGTTGGTCGTCCTTGAGATGGAAGCGACAGAGTGGCTGCTGATCGCGTCAGTCGAGTGTAAGAGCGCGACACGAGCCACTGCAGCTTCATCCGCTCGCTCTCGTGCAGTAGCACCTGCAGCAGGAGCTCCGAGCGCCTACTCGGCCTGCTCCAAGTAGTCCTTCACCTCTGCGGGCGTCAGCACGTGGAACGTCTTGTCGTCCTTGATGATCCCGACCTCAATGTTGTTCTCGTCCATCTACAGACACACACGTCATGTCATGTCGTGTCAGTCGCGTCTCTCACGCGCCACTGGCACTGCTGTTGAGCAGGACGCACCTCGCCCTCAAAGCCTTCGCGGAGCGTGAGCAGCGCCGTGTGGATTGCGTCTTCGATCTCGAGGTCGTCATTGTAGCGCTTTAGACACGACAAGACATGGCAGCAGCAGTCAGTACACACGCATCGCTGTGCGCATTGAGCGACAGGAGCAGATGACGTACTCGCTCGAGGAACGTCTTGGCGCTGACCGAGTCCTTGCCAATCGCCGTGGCTTTCCAGCCAAAGTACGCGCCGGACGGGTCAATCTGATAGAGCTGCGGCCCGTCGTCGTCGTAGCCTGCAAAGAGGATCGAGACGCCGAACGGACGCACGCCGCCCGACTGCGTGAACTCTTGCATGATCGCAGCGAGCTCGCGCACGAGGATCGCTGCTGGCGCGTGCTCCTTGTACTTCTGGAAGTACGTCTGCGCTTTCTTGCGCGCCTTGCGCACGAGCACGCGGTAGTCCGGACCGAGACCGCTGTACACGATGCCGGCGTTCTCCGACAGGATCGCGATCTTCTTGCTCGACGACTCGTCCACGAGGATCGTCGGGAGCTTCTTCTCCGTTGCGATCACGACGCCGTTCTTCGCTGCAATCGACAAGCGAGTTGTCGTACAGCGTGCACATGGAGCGTGTCCAGCAGCAGTCGCAGCAGTAAGAGAGCGAGAGTGAGCATGCGTGGCAGATACACAGACGAGCGAGCAGCTACAGATACGAGCGAGATTCACGCGAGACGGACGTACACTTGATGCCGAGCGACGTCTTGCCGCCCGTGTTGACTGCGTTGAGCGCATACTCGATCTGCAGGAGCTTGCCGGACGGGTTGAACGTCGTGAGACTGAACGAGTACGCAGAGTCGGCCATGGTCGTGTCGTGGATCCTCAGGAACTTTGTGGACACACACAATGAGCGCATGGAGATCGCGTCAGTAGTCGTACAGTGTATGCAGGAGCCACATACACACTGTAGAGCAAGCAGTAGGTGACATGTGGAGCAGCATGTACACACACAGCGCGAGCTCGATGCACCGACACATCATCGTCGTCGCGTACCTCGTGCGCAACGATATCTTTGCGAAATCCTTTCTTCGTCTTGTGTGGAAGGGGGGAAGCTCGTTGGATCGATTACGCTTGTATTGAGTATAGTGTTCAATAATTGGATAGTGATGAAACCGAGAGAATCACAATGCTATCTGTTTGACTTGCTTAAAGTATGATTAAGGCTAGTACTAAACACACTACAGTGCTACAATATGATGTAGCACACACCAAGTTGATTGTGCCATTGCAACTCAAAACTCACTCTTGTTCAGAAAACACGCACATCATGACGAAGGCGATCTCGAGCAACGCTGACGAGGTCGGCGCGCTGCGGCGCGTCGTGCGCTACGTCTTCTACGAGCGCAACCCGATCGTGCAGGTGCTTGCGTGCTATCTTGCTCTATGCTGCTACTATTCGAGTACACTGACTCACAAACACGCGTCTCGCCAGTGTCTCTATGTCGCAGTCATGTGCTCGTCATACTACCTCTTTGTCACGGAAGCGCACCCGCAGATCCCAAACGTCTACGTCGACGCATACCACAAGTACGACACTACCTCTAGATCTCTTGCTGCGCTGGCGCGCTTGAGCTTCTCTGAAGCGTGAAACACTCACACCACTGCTCGTTATGCAGATGGGTCGCTGGCGCACTCTTCATCGTGTGCTTTGGACTCTACGTCTTCATGTGTCAGTCGGACCCAGGCGTGATCACGCCCGACAACATCAGCGCATGCGCAAAGTACCCGACGCATCCTGTGCTCTTCCCAGAGGGCAAATACTGCCGCACGTGCAAGACGCTCAAGTGAGTCTCGCGCTTGAGTCAGTCACGCACCAACTAAGCTACCGAATGGCTGAAGGTCCACGGTACTGACGATGCTGTCGTGCGCAGGGTCCCTCGCTCCAAGCACTGCAGCATGTGCAACCACTGTGTCGCGCGCTTCGATCACCAGTACGTCACATGCGCTTGCGGCTCCTCTTGATCTCCTGCGGTATCGTATTGACTCGCTTGTGTCTGTGGTGCTCGTACTCGTGCAGCTGCAGTGCGTCTCTGTCTCTGTGTCTTTCTGCGTATCAGTCGTAGTGTGGACTTGTGTGCTCACACTCTCTCACACACATGGACAGTCTGGTTCAACGGCTGCGTCGGCGCGAACAACTACCGCCACTTCCTGCTCTTCCTGCTCGTACGTCGTCGCGTCTTCTGCCGCTTTGGTCCATGCGCTCGTCAACTGATCTCACACATGCTGCCGCTCGTGTGCGTCTCTGCTGCAGGTCCAACTGGCGCTCTGCGTCTACGTCTTCTACCTCTCGAGCAGCGTCTTCCTCGTGATGGTGCGCTCTGCGTCGGCATCTTGCGAACGTCATGACTGCTCTCACTGACACGAGCACTGTCGCTGCAGTCGGAGCCGCTGATCGCCAAGCGCAAGCTCGCAGCCGACGCTGCAGAGCAGAACGAGCGCGTCGAGATGGCCGCTGCGCTCCAGCACATCATCGCAGTACGTCTCGGCCTTGCGTCCGTCTGTCCTTGTTGCCTCTAGCGCACACACTGACGTCTCTCTCTCTCTCTGACTGATGTGGCTCGAACACACAGACAAACCAGTCGCTCGGGTTCGTCGCGGCGATCACGCTCATGATCGGCCTCGTCGTGTGGGCGTTCCTGCTCATGCAGCTCCGGCGCATTGCGCTCAACACGACTGCGAACGAGTCGTTCAAGCGCGACGACCTGTACGACGCCGCCGAGCTCGATGGCGAGACGACAGGGCGGCGCATGCTCAGCATGCTCCTGCAGCAGCTGCGGCGCAAAGTGCGCAACCCGAGCGCAGCGCCGCGGAGCGTGCGGAAGAAAGCGCTCGACGCGTCCTGGGGCGGCACGTTCTCGCCAGACGTGATCCTGAACACTGAGGAGTCGTTCTCTGCGAGCGACGTGCGGTTCAATCCGTACGACCTCGGGAGCTTCTGGCGCAACGTTCAGGACGCGCTGCAGCTCTGTGCGACTGCATCGACGAGCGACGCCTACAGCCACAGCGCAGCGTGTGCGTGCAGCACGAACTCCACTGCGTCCAAGAAGAGCAAGAAGGCGAAGCAGAGTTGAGGACACAGACGATCGATGCTGTAGAGAGAGACTATGAGGCATGCGGGTGTGGTATATGAACAGTAGAGCTTCGTGTTTGGCTGGAGCGCTTGGTCTACGAGCGCTCTCGACGACGCAGTTCGACTGGAGGCAGAGGCGAGAGAGAGCGCGCGCGCACATGGGCGACTGCTGCGCTCAGACCCAGTTCTCGCTCGCAATCGAACTGCTCTGGCTTCAGAGCGAGACTTCGCTGTCGCTCACGCGGAGCTTGTCGCGCGACGCCTCGTTGCCGCTGCTGCTGAGCGACGACGACGAGCTCGAGAGGATCTTGTTCATGCTGATCGTCGCTTGCACCGAGTGCACCGCGGCTTTGAACTTCTTGCGCGCGTGGAAGCGACGGAGCTCCGTGAGGGCGCTCGTGAGCGGCACGTTCGCCACTTCGCTGTCGAGGATCCAGCGGTGCTCGAGCAGGTCGGTCGCAGTTGCTCTGTTCCACACAGTCACACAGTCATACGTCAGTCGTCTGGGACGATCACAAGGCGACGCACACAGCGAGAACGCACCTGTTCTTCGGGTTCACGACGAGCATCTGGCTGATAAAGTCCTTGGCGTCGTCCGAGACGTTGTCCCAGTACGGCGAGTCGTACTGGTACTTGCCCTTCCGGATCTTCCGGAACAGCAGCGGCTGCGAGTCGTCGTGGAACGGCGGGTACCCCGCGAGCAAGATGTACGTGATCACGCCGATGCTCCAGATGTCCACGGGCTTGCCGTACGGCGCGCCTTCGAGGATCTCCGGTGCGACGTACCCGGGCGTGCCGCACGTCGTCACGAGCCCAGCGTCGTCTTTCGTCACGGTCTTGGCAAAGCCAAAGTCCGCGAGCTTGATCGACGCGTCGTCGTCTGCAGACGTGAGCAAGAGGTTCTCAGGCTTGAGGTCGCGGTGCACGACGTCCTTGTCGTGGCAGTACTTGATCGCGCTGAGGAGGATCTTGACGAGGTCGCGCGCCTCTTTCTCGCTGTAGAACGTCTTCTCGACGATGCGGTCGAAGAGTTCGCCGCCGCTCACGAACTCGGTCACGAGGTAGTAGTACTCTGGCTCGACGAAGAACTCGCGCAGCGTCATGATGTTCGGGTGGTTCATCTACACGCACCATCACATGTGAGCTCTTCATGTACATAGGAGTGATGGTCTGTCACGCGCGACAAGTAGCGAAAGTACCTGCTGAAGGATCGCGACCTCAGTCATGATCGCTTCGTCGTCCTCCTCCGTGAGCTCCGACCGCTTGATGCACTTGATCGCAAACTTCTCCTTCGAGTGCTTGTGCACGCCCTCGCGCACGACCGAGTACGAGCCCGAGCCAATGACTTTTCCAAGCGTGTAGTACATCGTGACTTTGCCCGACTTGGCGCCAGTCGTCGGCGCTT
Organism: Pythium guiyangense; assembly: GCA_003730235.1. Lineage (NCBI taxonomy): Eukaryota > Oomycota > Peronosporomycetes > Pythiales > Pythiaceae > Pythium > Pythium guiyangense. The sequence continues at coordinate 93,194 of QXDM01000097.1, forward strand.
CGCTCACGACAGAGCTCGTGCCCGTGTTGGAAAACTCGGACGCTTTCGGCTGCGGACTGCTTGGCGAATTGCCCTATTGATGCGCATAGCGAGTGTGTTGGTTAGTATGCCGTGGTGCAGGATGTTCATGCATGCGCATGCGTGAGGAGGGGACATGACGTTGTCTTGGAGAGTCACACTGACATACTGCTCGCTATCGAGTGCGAGCGCGATCGATCCTGTGAAAGACGCACTGCAGGCAACGCACCTTGAAGCAGCAGAGCACAAAGTCAAAGCAGCCCATTGTAGCGAAAGAGAGTCTGCGCCACGTCCACGTGCTCGAGCGATGCGAAGCGAAGGAAGGCGACACGTGAGAGCGATCGACAGGAGCAGCTCGAAGGTGGATGTGTGAGTGAACGCGTCTGTTCTGGCAAAGACAAAGGCTCGGCGCAAAAAAATCAGCGAGCTTTGGCTTGGTGGCACTGGTGAAAGGCATCCTGCGACATAGCATATCAGTCTGTCAAACAGCCTGACTGAACCCACGAGAACCATGTGGTTTATTACATATATAAACAGCTATTTATTTGAATATTTCAGAATTGATATAAATAAAGAGTAAATAGCAAGTATATAGACGCACAATTATTTTAATACACACCAACTAGACAGGTGGATATTGTGGCTGATAATGTGGACCACGTCATTAGCCTGTGATACAGCCTTTGACACCCTTTCAAAGCGACTGCACTGACAACCAGTACATTGACGGCGACGACTTGATCTCGATTGACAGCACTGACGACTGCAGCATCATGGCGTGGGGACAGCGCGCGGGCGTCCAGGACCTGCTCGATCGGCTGCAGCAGCCGGCGACTGCCAAGAGCCTCTACGTGCTCAGCACGCGCAAGATCACGGACGCGGACGCGAAGCGCCTCGCAGACACGATCGCGCACAACACACAGCTCGAAGAGCTCTACCTCTCTGGCCACCACTTGAGCGCCGATGCGCTCCAAGCGTTCGCCGACTGCATCGCTGTCAACAAGACGCTCAAGCACCTGTGCGTCGGCAACGACGCGCTCGGCGACGACGCTGTCGCGACGCTCTGCGCTGGCATTGCGCGCAACAGCAGCTCGGCGCTGCAAGTGTGGGACCTCGAGCACAAGTCCGTCTCGAGCGCTGGCGCTGCGGTGCTCGGCAAGCTGCTCGAGAGCAACACGGCGCTGCGCACGCTCACGCTGTCGCGCAATGCGCTCGGGGACGACGCAGTTGGCGCGCTGCTCGCGGGCCTGCGCGCGAACCCTCACGCAGCGCTCGAGACGCTTCAGATGACCGACGCAGGCATCACTGGCGCGGCGCTCGAGCACTTTGCAGCGCTCCTCGCGTCGCCGACGTGCTCGCTCCAGTCGCTGCAGCTGTCGTTCAACGCGCTCGACAGCGCGAGCACTGCGTTCTTTGACGCGCTCGCAACAAACGCGTCGCTCAAGACGCTGTACGTGAAAGACTGCAAGCTCAGCGACGCGCACGCGACGGCGCTCGGCCAGGCGCTCGCAGCAAACGCGACGCTCGAAGAGCTCGACCTCTCAGACAACAGCGTGACGGCAGTCGGTGTCGCAGCGCTCGCGCAAGGCCTCGCTGCGAACACGTCGCTCCGGTCGCTCACGCTCGGGAACACCCAGTGCCTCGACGCTGGCGCCACGGCGCTCGCGCACGCACTCGCGACGAACAGCACGCTCTCGTACTTGGACGTGAGCAAGTGCGAGCTCACGACCGTTGGCATCAAGGCGCTGCTCGAGCACGCGCGCGTGAAGGAGCTCCACGTGTTCAACAACACGATCGGCAGCGGACTGCACGAGCTCCTCCCTGCGCTCGTGGCGAACGACCGCCTCACGCACTTGGGCATCGGCGCGAACCAGCTCCACAGTGACCTGAGCGTCGCGCTCTTTGACGCGCTCCACGCACACGCGGCGCTCACGACGCTCGAGATGGGTGGCAACAGCCTCGGTGAAGTCGGCCACGCGGCGCTCGAGCGCTTGCGGCAGGCAAAGCCTGAGCTCGATGTCGCAGTCGACAAGAACGCGCAGGACGAGCACGGTCACTTTGACTTTGGTAGTGCGCAGTAGAGAGAGAGTGTGAGAGTTAGGACCCATGGCATCTCCATGTTCATACGATAGAGCGACTGCGTGTTGCGTCTGGAAGCCTCTTGCGCTCACTCGGTGCGGTTGAGAGCAGCAACGCTGGCGTTCTGGAGCAGCGGCACGAGCGCCGCGTCGACAATGTCGATCGCCAGCGCCTGCTTGAACTGCGCGAGGTCGTGCTGCATGTCCACTTGCCACTGCTCGACCTCGCGCTGGATCGTCTCGAGCAGCGACAGCGCGTGCGTCTCGTCTTCGTCCGCGAGCAGTCGGACGTACTCGCGCCAGACGCCGTAGTTCTCCTCGAGCTTGCGCACCGCGGCGTACGACTCGGCGATGCTCGCTTCAAAGAGCCCGATGCGCGCCTTGAGCGCTTCGTGGTAGTCGTGTGTGTCGCGCACAGTCGTCGCAGCGCGCAGGAGTCCGGACGCGCCAAAGACGAACCCGAGGAGCAGACAGAACCACCCGATGTACGACGACAGCCACGACTGTCTCGGCGCGTCAGGAGCGTGTCGCTGTGCGTGCGGACGACCAGTTGCGACGTCGTGCGGACGGCGCGCATCTGTTCCTGGAGGCGCAGAGAGCGGTGCGCGGTGCATCGTAGTGTCTGCGGGCTTCACAGCGAGAGGGATCGGCGGCTCGAGCGTGCCGTTGTTTGTGCTGTTGACGTCGCTCCGTGTGGCTGGCGCAGACAGCGTCACGCGCGCTCGACGCGTTGGTTCGTCGCTGCGAGCGGACGCTGGCCGCGCTTGACTCGCGACACTCGCGCGCACGAGCGACTCAAACTGCCGCTCGACATCTTCGCGCGCAGCGTCAGCGCTCGGTCGACGTCGCGGAGTCACAGACGCTGCTGGCTGACGATGCTCGGCAAAGTCGGCGGCTGGCGGCAGTGCTACGCTGCGTCGACCGCTTGGCGGGCGAACTCCGCGCACAAACGCATTGCGACGGCGCTTGTCATTCTCCTCGTGACGAGCCTCAGCGCTGCGTGTGTCGATCGAGCGCTCGTCTTGCACGTGTGCGGCGTCCGAGTTGTGCGTTCGTTGCCGAGCAAAGTACGCGCCTGGCGAGTCTGTGCGCTCGCCTGCGCTGTCGTACTCGGTCGTGAGAGGACGAGGAGACGTCGCAGGGACGTCTGAGCGCGTGCGGCCGGCGCTGTGCGGTCGAGCAACAGGCGATCGTGCAGGTCGTTCGGCGCGGTGCTTGAGCGGAATGCCGCGGGCGTCGACCTTCGCGAGCTCATGGAGCTTCATCATCTTGTGCTGGATGCCAATGAGGTTCTCGAGCGCATTGCGCGGGAGACTGTCGGGCTCTGCGTCGTTATGGCGTGTGCGCTCGTCCGCTGCCGTGTCGACAAAGTCGCTGGCGTCTCGACTGATGAACATCGTCTCGTCAATGTCCAGGTCGTCGTCGTCTGGCACTGGCGCCGCCGCCGCTGCAGCGAGGACCATTGCGTCCACGACTTCTGTATGTTGCAGCTCAATGTTGCTCGATGTGTCTGCGGCGTCGTCGCCGTTGCTTAGACCGACGTTGCTCTCGTCGAGACCGACTGCGTCTTGGAACGAACCTGCCGAGTCGTTGACGGCGCTGCGCTCTGTTGTTTCAGGAAGCGGCTCAGAGTCAGCGACTGCAGACGTGAGAGCAGTCGTTCGTGGCTCTGGCTCGTCAGCGACTGCGGCTGCTACTGGTGACAACAGCAGCGGCTCCTCTGCTACAGTCGCAAGCGCAAGTGGCGGCAACGGACTCGGTGGAAGCGCTGGCAGCGGATCAGACGCAGCGACTTCGGCGTCCTGCACGCATGCAGCCGAGTGAGAGGACGTGACTACGTGCGCAGCCACAGCGTCTGAACTCGATAGCGCAGTCGCAACTGCCGCATGCTCGTGCGCAAGTGGTGCACTGACGCTCTCGCGCGGTGCAGCAGCGCTCGCAGTGAGGAACGCGTTGTCGATCGCACGCGCAATGACTTTGCGTCGTGCGCGCACTGTGACGTTGCTATCGGCGCGAAGTGGCGTCGGTGACGGTCCTGAACTCGGGATCGGACTGTCGAGGAACCGGTCTGGCGCATCGAGCGCTTGCTCCTTTTGCTCGCTCGTTCCGCCGCTTGAACTGAGAGCCGCACTGACGCTCGTAGTCGTCGCGCGCCGCAATGGACTCGTGCTCGGGAGCTTGAAGCTGCTGATAGGCACTGACGTTGTTGAGCCTGCGCGTCGGAGAGGACTCGTGCTTGGCGCTTTCAAGCTCGTTGTTGGTGCTGTCGATGTCGAGCCTCGCCGTTGCAGCAGCGTCGGACTTGGGGCCTTGAGCACTCCTGTTGTCATCGACGTCGTCGACCCGACGCGCCGTGGAATGCGACTCGGCGACTCGTTCGACAGCGTTGGCGAGTCGTGCGAGCGAGACGTGCCGCCAAAGACGCGCGGAATCGACGTGTGGCTCCGCGGCATCGGACTTCGCGTCGACGGCAGCGGGATCTTCGTGTCCTCTGGGCTCAGCTCTGCGTGCAATCGACGGAACACATCGTCAGATCGTGGCGCTGTAGGCGGAACTGGAGCGCTCGAGACAGCGCTGTCAGATGTGCTGACTGCAGTTGCATCGACTGGTGCCGATGCTTCTGTCGGCTGATCCTCTGCTGCACGTGAAAGCGGCATGACACTGTCGCTCTCGTCTTGGAACAGCCGTCGCGACGGCGCAGCAGCGAGCTGCTCTCGTGCATTCGCGTCGCTCTCGCTTGGCGCGTCGCACCGCGTGATGCGCGCCTTCTCGGGCGGCGTCGCGACGTGGATCTCGACTTGCGAAGCGTCGACGATCGGCGACAGCGCGTTCTTCTGGAACAGCGAGCGCTGCTTCGCGATCGCTTTGCTGCTCACAGCGGCTGCTTTCCCGACCTTGCGCTGCAGCTCGGGGTACTTGACGAGAACTGCGCGCGCGATCGCACTGCGCGGCTTCTCGCGCAGCAGCAGGTCGCGCGCTGGCGGCGTGAGCAGGTCGACGAGGTCCGGTGCGCGCTCTTCCCTGCAGATGCGCGTGTCAGTACGTGCACGTGACACTGAGCGCGCGCCACTTGCCAGTCAGATGCAAGGCAAAGAGCCCAACGCACCAGAGATCGGCGAGCAAGCAGAGGACGTCGCGACTCGTGCTTCGGACTTGCAGCGCCGGGTCGAGGAGTCCGCGCCGGACGATCTCGACGACGTCGCTGTAGTTGGACTCGACTTCGTCGGTGCGCCAGGTCGTGAGGACGACTGTGACTTGCTCGAGCATGAGCACGCGGCACTTTTCTATCGACGACAGTGATGCCATGAGCGAGAGAGAGAGAGATCGTGAGTGCTATGGACATCGTTACAAGGGATGCGAGTGTGCGCTGACACGCGCAAGGACGTACCGAACTGCTGCTGCGCGTAGAGCTTGCGGAAGAGCTGGAGGTCGTACCGCACGAGCTCAGACACGACCTTGAAGAGCTGCGCGCCAGGCTGCCGCACGGCAGTGGACGCGCCTTTCGCTGTGCGCACGAGCGCTGGCAAGAGCTCATTCGCGAGGTCGCGGAAGTCGCGCTGCAGCACTTTGACAATGCGCGTCACGTGCTCGCACACTTGCACGACGAGCTTCGATCGAAAGCCTGTGATCTGCACGCTGAGCTCACTCTGCATGCCATTCGTGTGATCGTAGCATCGTCTCGCGTTGTCAGCGTCCAGCGATCGCACGCTCAGCAACACATGTGCAAAGTCGCACGTACAGATAGCGGATGCAGCAGACGCGCGACGTCGCGCAGCGACTCTTGCAGTCCGAGCGTCTCGATCGCGTTTGCGAGTTCGTCGAGCGAGTTTGCGATCGCCGGCCATTCAGTGTCTGGCGTCGACAGCACTTGCTGCGTGAGCTGCGCCTGTTCAATTGGTAGTATATGCAAGGTACCGTGTAGACAGCGAACGAATGCTTGCTCGTGTGAGCACATGAAAGCTTGTTCGTACAAAGCCACGGACGCATACAGCAGCACACATGGACACAGGCGCCGCACCTGCCGCGCGAGGCGCTCCATGCTTCGACGTTGTTGTTGCAGCACGCACAAACAACACTACCCCGATACAAAACGTTGTTCTCGATATTGACTTTGTTTCAGTAAGGAATACAAAGCACCCTATAGTAGGATACAATCGAGAATAATATAGGCTTTTGACTCGCACTAAACCTATTTTAGTGTAGACACGTTGAGTAGGTACATCGGGCCGTGGCAAGAGCACCACCAGCGCCAGCGAAGACGCTGCTCACTCGCAAGCCAACCTCTAGCACGCTGCTCGTACGTCGCTGGTGCCTGCAGAAGACTTTGACGTGGTGCGTGGTGCCTGCTCTACTGCAACTCTCGGATTTGTTGCTACAGCGTGTGCTCGCACGTCTACAGCTCCTGCCATTGCACATTCAAGCCTCTGCGGCTCATGCCAAAGCCAGTGTTCGCACCACCAGCTTCGCTGCACATTCCTGCTCCTCTTCACGTTCTTGTCTAGCGTCGTTGGTGCTCAGCAGTATGCGTCGTAAATGTGTGGTGATTGAAAAGCTTATTAAGCGCTCGATGCTCGATGCTCGAGTGTTGTGTCGCGAGTCATTGCCTCAAGCTGTTGAAAGCGACTGAGAGATTGGAGGCGAAACGAGCTCAGGCGATCGACGCAGTCGACAAGCGACCGCACGAGTGCCTTTGCGTTTGCGCACGATGCACAGCTTGAACTGAGTGCGAGCGAGTGAAAGCGCTCTGTCTGCTCCTTCGTGGCGACCAATAGCCCAGCATTGCGCGCCGCGAGCTCCACGAGCTTCTCGAGCAGCGCTAGGACGCGATCGTCGCAGCTCTGATCGAAACTGAATTGTAGCCAACCTCGTGCGGCTGTGCATCTACATGAACGAACGAGCACATCGCGTACCTCACTTTGAGCGCCGAGTGCTCTCCTGCTCCACTCCTGCTTTGCACAGGATCCTCAACTCCAGCGTGAGCACAGCCAACAAGCACTCGCGCTGTTCACGTCATATTGCGCATGATCGCTTGAGACACACACAACAACCTCGATGCGAACCATGTTTGCATCAAGCACGCGCTTTTCCTAATCACATTGCAAGGCGTCTGCACACGTCGACATGCGCACACTTCGTGCTCGTGTGAAGCTGCTAGTCCAGCGCGGCGTGCGTGGCAGCAATGAGCATGACGATCGATCGTGTTGCTTTGACCAGATTCGTTCACATTTTGCCGTGTTTTGCCGTGTTCAAATTCAAATGCAACAACTACATTCGAGACCAGATAATAGAAAAATCAAGGCAAAGGGATTCCCGACTCTAGTATTCCTTTTTAGATCATGGAACTCGCTTGTTTTATGCGCCTCAACACGCGGTTGCGTTTGCGTGTCAATATTTACCGATTTGAGGTGCATTCCGCTTTTTCGATCGCTCGGAAATCCGCATTTGCAAATACCTATCAAACCCTGCAGCGCACATTGCGACGTAAAAGCTCTAAACTGAGGTTTGGCGTGTTTCTTTCGTTTGTGTGAGGTGCAATATCGCTTCGCCCTTCCATTCGACACTTCACTTGGCAATTCTAAGCATTCGGGTAAAACCAGCGCTCAATGCACCTCAAGTACAAGGTGATTTGAACGGCGCTCTATTCGAGGTGTCCTGCATGTTGTCGGGTGCAACACGTGCACAGGCACAACTCATTCCCCAACTCGCCAACAACAAACACGACGCGCGCCCACGGCTTCTTCCTCCAACCAAGCACTCTCGTACGTCGTCCTCAGCTCTCAACCTTGTGCAGAGTGCATCCATGCATTGCAATCGTTGCAATGCGCTCGACTGCACGCAAGCACTCGCTGTGCTGCACCTTGCAGTTGTGATTGGCAGCTTGCTGTCTGCACGCGCACGCATGCGCTCGATCTCGTGACACCAATGCTCACATCCTCTCTGCTGTCGTACTTGCAAAACTAGAATCTACGCACAATGACTGTCGACCTCACGCGCGAGCAAATGAAGACGTACTGGGCTGAGCACAGGTGCGTGCGTCTTGCACTACTCAGTCCATCCAACTGTGCGTGACACGCAGCCACTAACGCCACTTGCATTGCTGTCCACTTGCAGTGCGTCGACGACGATCGAGACAATGATGCTCGACACGAACGCCCAGACGCTCCACGAGCTCGAGATCCCTGAGATCCTCGAGAAGGCGCCGTCGATGGAGGGCAAGGACGTGCTCGAGCTCGCTGCTGGCATCGGCCGGTACACGGGCATCATCGGCAAGGTCGCCAAGTCCGTGACAGCGGTCGAGTTTATCGAGGACTTCCACAACGCAAACGTCAAGACGAACGGCGCGCTCGGGAACATCACGTTCCTGTGCCAGGACGTCGTGCACATGGAAGCCGAGCCGAACTCGTTCGACGTCATCTTCTCGAACTGGATCTTTATGTACTTGAGCGACGACGAGGTGAAGGCGTTCGCGCAGAAGGCGGTCAAGTGGCTTCGCCCAGGCGGCAAGCTCTTCTTCCGCGAGTCGTGCTTCCGCCAGTCGGGCGACGTCAAGCGCGGCATCAACCCGACGAACTACCGCCACCCGAGCTTCTACGTGAGCGCGTTTGGCTCGGTCGTCGCCGACGAGCAGGACGGCGTCGGGTACCTCAACCTCGACTCGTCGAGCAGCGTGTCGGTGTACCGCAAGATCAAGAAGAACAACGGCCAGGTGTGTTTCAACTACACGAAGGTCGTCAAGGCCGGCGACGCGAGCTCGGTCGCGACGTTCCAGAAGTTCCTCGACGAGCAGCAGTACTCGAACAAGAGCATCACGCGCTACGGTGCGTCTCTCTGTGCTTGTGGTACAACAAGAGACTGATGGTCGCATGATGACTGACACTGCGCTGTGTGGATGCTGCGAACGGACACAGAGAAGATCTTTGGCCAGGGCTACGTGAGCACGGGCGGGCAGAGCACGACGACCGAGTTTGTCGAGAAGCTCAACCTGAAGAAGGGCGAGCGCGTGCTCGATGTCGGCTGCGGCATTGGCGGTGGCGACTTCTACATGGCGCGTCAGTTCGGCGTCTCGGTCGTCGGCATCGACCTCTCGACGAACATGGTGCACCGCGCGCTCGAGACGTCGATGGGCGACGCAACGACGGACGTCGAGTTTGAGATCTGCGACGCCACGGTGCGCGACTACCCGGCCGAGTCGTTCGACGTCGTGTACTCGCGCGACACGATCTTGCACATTGCGGACAAGAAGGCACTGTTTGCGAACTTCTACCGCTGGCTCAAGCCTGGCGGCCGCGTGCTCATTTCGGACTACTGCTGCGGCGAGCAGGAGCAGACGGACCGCTTCAAGGCGTACGTCGCGAGCCGCGGCTACCACTTGCTCTCGCCGTCGCAGTACGGCAAGGTGCTCGAGAGCGTCGGGTTCACGGACGTCGTGGCGGAGGACCGCACGGAGCACTTTGTCGAGGTGCTCAAGGAAGAGCTCGAGCGCACGCTCATCAACAAGGACGAGTTCATCAAAGAGACGTCGGAGCAAGACTTTGACGACATCGTGAACGGCTGGAAGGCGAAGCTCGTGCGCTGCGGCGAGGGCGACCAGAAGTGGGGCCTTTTCATCGGCAAGAAGCAGTAGACGACGCTCAGCTCAGCTCAAGAGAGAGAGAGAGCGAGCGAGCGGCAGTATGTGTCCATGTCCCGATATGAACGTCTGTACGTGCGGGAGACACACGGAGCGATGCGGTCGTCGTCCGTGTGGTCGTGTTAGAAGCGGCGCGCGACGCCGTCATCCATGCGCTGGTGAATAGAAGACGAAGACGTTGCGTGTGCGTTTGCTTTTCTACGTGACGATACGAACAAGAGGCACTGTGCGAATCGTGTTGCGCTCTATCGACAGGATGCGCTCACTACGACTGCTACGACTGCTTCCTTTCATGACGCTCGAGTCGAATGTGCGCTATGAGGTGCGCGATTGGCTCAAGAGCTTTGTGACGTTCGCTTGGTACGTCTGCTCGACGAGCGCGAGACTCGCCTGCCGCTGCTGCTCCAAGCGCGCGAGCTCTGCGTCGACAGTCGGCGCATGCAGCGGTGTCGCTCGTCCGCTCTTGTCGTCTTTCAAGAGGAGCTGGTCGAGCGATAAGTGCACGACGTCGACGTGACTTGGCCGCATGATGTCGTGCGCTGACGGCGTCCGGTGGAACGACTGCGCGTCGTCAAAGCGAAACATCTCATCGTCGTCGTCGTCGTCACTTGCGACGTCATGGCGACGACTGCCACTGCTACGACGTCGGTCGACTGTCGCAGCGGCAGCTTGGAGGCGCTGGACCTTGCGGCGCCACTTGGCGCTCTCCTCGGCGCGGATCTTCTCGACGCGTTCCTGGAGCGCGTCAAAGCGCAGGAGCAAGTCGCGATGGAGCGTCTCGACTTCGATGCTCGCGTCACGACCAAAGTTCGTCGCCGGGTCCCAGCGCAAGTAGTAGCGCGTCCAAAAGTGCAGCGCGCGGATCGCGCAGCACGGGATGATCACGTCTTCGAACGACCCCATCTTCCCAATGCGACTCTGCTCGTCGCTTTCAGACGTCGCGTCTGCTTCCGACGCGTTCCACATCGCCTCGGCGGCTTCTGACGCGCGGCCACTCATTGGCGTGAACAGCGACGACAGCGACGGACGAGCTGGCGGCGTCGCAGCGACCATTGGCGACGCAGGCTCTGTGACTGATGACGTGCGCACGCGTCGCGGTGGAGCGCTCGACCGCACGACGTCGGACGTCGAGGACTGGAAGTTCGACAGCACCGACGCTTCGACCTGTTGCGGGAACGAGAAGCCCGAGTCCAAGTCGCGGATGATCTTGTGGAAGCACGACGACCGGTTCGCGAGTGCTGCGTCGCTCGACACGTCGCCGTCGTCATCCACGTCGCTCTCGCTCTCGCACGCATAGTCGCCGCTGCGGTGCACGCCATCGCGACTCTGTTGACTCGACGCGTCCATCTCGACGTGCATGTCGTGGATGAATTTGTCCAAGTCGGCGCGCTCGACGTGCTCGCGCGACTCGGAGTTGTCCGACTCGTACCCACCAGACGACAGCGACACGCTCAGTTGCGACGAGCTGTCGGTGTGCACAAGCGAGTCGGCGCCGTACCGCCGCGCGTGCTGCTCGTCCTGCTGCTGCTCGCGATGCCGCGCGAGTTCGTCGGCAAAGAGCTCGCGCGCAGCGACTGGCGACTCGCTCCGGTGCGCACCAGTCGACGATGACGTCTTGACTGGGATCTCGTAGCACTGGCGCGTGGCCGTGACGCTCGACTTCCACTTCTTCCGCGGCGCTTCGTGCGGGTGGTAGAACGGGTTCTCGATCACGGCGCGGTCGATCGTGCTCAAGTACGTCCAGAGCGACACAGTCGGGCGACTCGCCTCCTCCTCCGCGCGCACCTTCTCCGAGTTGTACAGGAACGTCCCAAAGCGACACGAGTACAAGTGGTCGAGGATCAGGATCAAGTACCGCTCGTTGAACTGGAACGAGCTCGGGAACTGCGTCAGGATCTGCCACACGCAGTCGATCCACTGGAGAAACACTGGCGAGATCTCGGACGACGCGTTGCTCAGGCCGTGGCCCGTGCGGTCGCGGAACTTGTGCCCAAAGCTGCACCACTCCTTCTCGATCAGCACTTGGAAGCCCTGGACTGTGCGGTAGTACGGGTCCATCATCACTTGCGCGAGGCTCGTGAGCTGCGCCGTGCGGTCCCAGCCGTCGCTGCAGTGGATCAGCACGCTCGACTTTTGCTCCTTCACGAGGCGCACGATCTCCACGGCCGACTCGAGGATCTTGGACGTGTGCTCCATCCAGTGCGTCGCGTCGAGCTGGTCGAGCCACTTCTCGTTGCTCGGCTTGCCCACGCACGTGTCCAGGAGCTTGTTGTAGCTCTTGCGCATCGCGTGGATGTTCTCGATACCCATGAACACGAGCTTGCACTCGGTGAGCACGAGCGACGACTCGATCGCTTCGAGCAGCTGCACGCGGTCGCTGCTCGTGTCGTCGTCGTCGCCGTACGCGCTACTCGCACTCGGCGGCGCGCCGACCGAGTTGAACGTGTTCTCAGACATGCTCGAGGCCGCCGGCGAGCTCAAGACAGTCGTTGTCTCTGCAGCAGCAGCGGCAGACGCGACCATGTCGGCGTACTTGAGCGACGCCGTCGCGTGGCGCGTTTCGTACTGCTCCGTGAGCTCGTAGCCCGCGCGACCGACTGTCTTCTGCGCCACGGCGTTCTTCCACGGCCGCGCATCGACGATCACGAGCTTACTCGACGACGGGTTCGTCGCAGCGATCGCTTGGATCAGGAACACGTCCTTGTCGCACTGCTTCTGGCTCAGCCCCACGAGCGGCTGGCTGCTGCGGCAGATCACGGCGCCAGTGTGGATGTCGCGCCACGAGAGCACGGGGATGCGTCCTTTCGAGCGGAACTTGGCGGCGACCGCGAGCACACTGTCCGACACGGTCGCAGGCACAGCGTACAGCGACGGGTACGTCGGACAGACTGCGTACTGCTGGTTGCTCTGGCTGATGCGCCAGCGACTCGACGACGACACGCCCATGCGCTGGAACTCTGCGACTGGGTTGTACACCTTCCAGCCGTCTGGAACGGCGTCGAACGTCTCCATCGAGAGCTTTGCAAACTCGGGCTGCGGACCTGACGGCTCGCCGAACGCGTGGAGGCGAATGAGCGAGTACGTCCTGTCAAAGTTGCTGAACGTCTGCTGCGCTACGAGACCGCTGAAGAAGAACTGGACGTGCCGGAAGTCCTTGCAGACAATGTCGAGCATGCCGCTGTCGGACTCGGCCATCTCGCGCTTCTTCAGTCGCTCGACCGACACGATGTTGATCGCTTGGTACGCATGCACGGCTTCGCTGTACAGGTCGCTCGCGTACGGCAGCTCGTCCTCTTTCACGAGCCCTCGCACGCTCAAGTCTGTTGCGAGCCGCGCATCCGTCGGTCCATCGCGCTCGGACGTCCCCACGCGGTCGCTCAAGCGACGCCCACTCCCGACGACGTACGGACTGAAGACGATGCGGTAGTTCGTGATGTACAGCGTCCCGACGTGCTCGACGCGCTCCATGAAGCGGATCCGGACGTTCTCGCTGCAGACCATGCCGACTTCGCCCGGCAGCGTCTGCATGCAGTACGCGTCGCTCAGGTCGTCACTCTCGTGGTCGCGGTCGTCGTACAAGTGGTCGGTACTCGCGTACTGCGCCGAGAGCCGGCGCGCGAGGTCCTCTGCCGAGTCCCCGTACGTGCGACTGCGGTGGATCGGCGGCTGGAAGTACATCCCACTCGCGTGCGCGACGGACTCGGTCATCGCGCGCTGCTTGCGGCGTTGCGGCGGGAGACTGCTGCGGCGGTGCGGGTGGTGGTGCGCGTGCTGATGGTGATGCGCGCTCGTGCTACTGCTGCTGCTGTGGTGGCGCGCCGTGAGCGAGTCGCGCGGCGCTTGCGGGAAGAGCAAGTACGGCTCGAGGTCGGCGCTGCGCTGCTGCATCTGCTTCTCTTCGACCATCTTGGCGTGCGCGCGCTTGGCTGCGACGCAGCACTTTTCGCACACGCGCACGGGCGTGAAGAAGCCCGCGGCGACGAGCGGGATGCGCGCGGACGAGCACGCGTCGCAGAAGACGTTGCCGCACCGGCGGCAGTGGTGGCGCCGCAGCACGAGCGAGAACGACGCGTGGCAGTTGTAGCAGCGCTCTGCAAGGCTGTCGGGGATCCACGGCACGCTCTTCTTGCGCTGGTGCTGCGGACGCTGCGTCGCTTGCTGCTGCTGTTGCTGATGACTGCTCGGCGACTTGGCTGCTGATGGAGGCGGAATGAAGCGCGTCGCTGCAGGCGCAGACGTCGACGGCTGCACGCCAGCTGCGCTACTGCTTGGTGCTGTTGTAGATGTGTCGACCATGCGCCGTCGCGGCGGCGCGATCTCCATCGGCGACGTCGAGAAGCGCGACATCGCGTCGGTTGTCGCTTGCAGCGGCGTCGACCGCGGCGCAGGCCATGCGACGCCGGCAAAGTCAAGCGGCACTTGGCTCCGGTGCGCCATGTGTCGTCTGTTGCGTCGTGTTGGCGTGACGCACGCACGTGTTCACCTCACGCCACCGCCTGTTGTACAGCTGCTACTTCTGCTGCTGTTGTCGTAACCGCGACCGACTGACGACGGCTGTTGCTGCTGCGCTGGTCGTCGGGCGGAACGAAGAATGGGAGAGACCGCGGAAGGGCGGGAGCGCGGGACAGCAGCAGCAGCGACGGCAACTCGCTCTCGCCGAACACGCGTGAGTGATCGTCGAAGCGTGGGACTCGCACGAGACGCACTTGCACGCAGCAATCGGCGGATGCGAGCGCTCGGTGAGTGTGCGCGACGCGAACCAAGCACGCAGTCACGACACAGCGACGCAGTCGAGTGTCCACGGCCAGTGGTTTGCAGCAGCGTCGTCGGCGCCGAGTTCTCTCGTACACTCGTCGAGCTGCTTCTCTTCTCAGCGATTCTCGCTCTCATTCTGCTGCCTTCACATCGTCGTCGTCAAGACGAGTTCGACACGTTGAGTCGAGTTGCAGGTTTAACTTTCTAGTCAGAGATTCGACCCAACAAAATACCCACAATGAATCGTACTTAATGCTTACAATAGAGTAATGCACATCGTCTTTAATCGAAAACAAACAGTAGCTATACACCTGCTCAATATGGTAATGGCTTCTCAAACGAATTTGCAAGGGTTCTAGATCAGCTGCTGCAGCTTCGACGTGTTGCCATCAATGCTCTCAACGAGCTCTCAACGACTGCATCAAAAGCACAAGACGACGTCGTCTCCAAGGTCGTTCCTGGCAGCCACCAAGCCACGAAGCAGCAGTCACGCACGACTGCGCGAGCCATTCCGCGATCTGCGCGCGACCACACACACACTCGACGCACACGACCGACAGACAACACACATCCACACACATCACTCACTCATCACTCACTCATGAAGCAGCCGTCGGTCAAGCACTCGTCGGAAGAAGACCTCTTCGCGGACACGAGTGCGTCTGCCGACTTGACTGGCGCAAGTGGCAATAGCACGCGCATTGAGCGCGACGACGTCAGCAGCAGTTGCAGCGAGAGCGGCGACGACGACAGCCCAAACGACGCGTCGAACGACGCTGTGACGCAGCAGCAGCGCATGCAAGACATGTACCGCTCGATCTCGCCGCGCACGCGCACAGCGCGCGAGAGCTTCACGTACGACGATGAAGACATCACAGAGATGAATGCACGCGAACAGGAGCTGCTCGTTGGGATCCAGGAGCTCCAGCGCCAGCTCTCGATGGTTCAGATCCAGACGGAGAAGCCGCAAGAAGAGATCGTGCCGCCAGTCGCCGACTCGCGCCGTCGGCTCATCATGGTCTCGAACCGCTTGCCGATCTCGTTCCAGAAGAACGAAGTCACGGGCGAGTTCGACTTCAAAATGAGCTCCGGTGGTCTCGTGACGGCGCTCAACGGCATTCGCAACGAAGTGCCGTTCATCTGGATCGGCTGGCTCGGCGAAGAGATCCCGCACGAGGAGCAGAGCAAAGTGCGCGAGAAGCTCGCGAAGGAGTTCAACTGCGTGCCGGTGTTCCTGTCAAAGGAGATTGCGTCGCGGTACTACAACGGCTTCAGCAACGACATCCTCTGGCCGACGTTCCACTACGTGCCACTGCCGCTCGTGAAGGCCGGGAGCGAGAAGAAGTTTGACTTTCGCCTCTGGGACGCGTACAAGCTCGCGAACAAGCGCTTTGCGCAGGTCGTGAACCAAGTGTATCGCGACGGCGACTTTGTCTGGGTCCATGACTACCACCTCATGAACCTCCCGTCGCTCCTGCGCAAGCGCCACCCGACGTGCAAGATCGGCTGGTTCCTCCACACGCCGTTCCCGTCGTCCGAGATGTACCGGACGCTCCCAGTCGGGAAGCAGATCCTCCAAGGGCTCCTCGGCGCAGACCTCTTGGGCTTCCACACGTACGACTACGCGCGCCACTTCCTCTCTGCGTGCGAGCGGATACCCGGCGTGTCGTCGTCGCCGAAAGGCATCGAGTACGACCGGCACTTCTCGTCGGTCGGCGTGTTCCCGATCGGCATTGACCCGGAGCACTTTGAGAGCATCTTGGCGAGCGACGCGACGCAGACGCGGATCAAAGAGCTCTGCACCAAGTTTGCCGGCTTTAAGATCATCATTGGCGTCGACCGCATGGACTACATCAAGGGCATTCCGCACCGCATGCTCGCAATGGAGCGCTTCCTCTCGACGTATCCTGAGCGCCAAGAGAGCGTCGTGCTCATCCAGATCGCCGTGCCGTCGCGCACGGGCGTGCAAGAGTACCAGGACCTCGCCGCGAGCGTGAACGAGATGGTCGGACGCATCAACGGCCGCTTTGGGACGCTCCACCACACGCCCGTGCACTACATCCACCAGTCGGTGACACCCACAGAGCTCGTCGCGCTGTACAACGTTGCAGACGTGTGCTTGGTCACGTCGCTGCGCGATGGCATGAACCTCGTGAGCTACGAGTACGTTGTGTGCCAGAGCCGGCCGTGCGAAGCGCGTCGCGACGGCCCCGGCGTGCTCATCTTGAGCGAGTTTGCCGGCAGCGCACAGTCGCTCAGCGGCGCGATCCGCGTGAACCCGTGGAACAACACGGACATGGCGAACGCGCTCGAGTACGCGCTGACGCTGCCGCCCATGGAGCGCGAGTACCGCCAGTCGAACTTGTATCGGTACGTCGAGACACACACTGCGAGCTACTGGGGCAAGAGCTTTTTGCGCGACTTGGAGATTGCAGTCGCCGACAAGGACGCACCGAAGCGCGTGCCGTGATCCAACGTCTCGCGTATGGCACGGCAAGAAGGAGGAGGAGGAAGGAGTGGGCAATTGGATATGCATGCTTTTCATGCTGATACACGACACGCTCTTTGAATTAGCGACGACGAGAGCGAAGGGACTTGACCGCAGCTTCTGCTCGATGCACTTTCAGCTCCAGAGCAGCGACGTCAAGCCTGTGCTGGAGCGCAGCAGTCTCGAGCACGTGCTGGCGTTGCTGCTTCTGGATCTCACAGAACGAGACGTACAAGTCGAACCCGAAGTCTGCAATCATAGCGTTGCGTTGGGCTGTAGATCGTGCCGCGAGCGTCCTCGGTGTCGGGCGGAAGTCCGGGACCGCGCTAGCGATCCGCAGGTGCTGGACGACGCCCGACCACCGACTCATGCACGAGTCGAGGACGCTACCAGGCCCAAATACGTGCGACGCCTCGACGTTGTGACTGACGCCATTGATCGTCAGGTTCATCGAACCCGTGACGACGATCTTGGCGTCGATCACAACGTCCTGTGCACACACGACGAGGTACGTAAGACATAGCAGGCATGCAACCGCTCACAAGCTCAGTCGCACCTTTGCGTGCAAAGTAGCCGCGGCGAACGCAACGAACACACGGCTAGGAGCGTGCTCGAGGACGAGGCGCACTTGAGAGCGTCGGTCCTTTGCCGTACCAGCGTCTGTGACGATGTACACGACGAGGTCGGGGTAGCTTGTCGAGCATGTGTCGGACGAACTTGCCAATCTGTAACAATTCAATACAAAAACACGGTGAGAAGTTTGTAACCGCAACAAGTGTGACGAATATGGAACACGTACGATTGGATGCGTGAAGCAGTAGACGCACAGCCGCAGCACTGAGTCGACTTGCGCGAGGAGTGCGATGAGCGCTAAGAGGCTGTCGATGTCTCCGGCCTGCCCGTCAATCGCGCCCCAGTGCGCATCGCCCAGGCCGTCGAATTGGCCTTTGAACAAACGAAAAACGATATCAAAGAGCTCACGCTCGTCGACCTCGCTCAAATCGTTCCGAGCCAGCGACGCAACGAGCTCCGGAGGCGCTCGTAGGCGCTCGACAAAGCGTGCTGAGGGTGTAGAGGTGGCGTCGAGGACTGGCGCAGAGTCGAACGCGACCACTATCGCTCTTGGGAGCTCGGTCGCAGCCAGCTCGTGTGGCTCGGCTTGATCGGCTTGCTCGGCTTGCTCCGTGCTTCAAAAGTCGACAGCTTCAAACAGCGAATGGCTCACAAAGTTTACATAGCAAAAACTGAGCCAAAACGCGACCTCTGCTATTGAGTAACTCGGACAGGGCTATATATGTAAATATCCGACCTTAGCTTCCTATTTTTGCAATTAACTAGAAGAACTCGGGCAGCGCGCAGATGTGCATCTGGCAATCTGTGGCAAGCGCTGAACGTCTTGTGTGTGCGTATCGAGTCGTGCAGGTCGTTGATTCAGCAATTTGACCAAACGCGCACACCAACTGTACACAATATATATTAGTAGAGGAAATGCGGCTATTTCTGCAATGACAGCCGATCTGGTTCAGCGCGCTCGTGTGTCTGCTGTGTGCCTCGAGCCATTCGGCGTCCGTCGGTCAAGCTGCTGGCCGGACTTTACACTGCCAATCTCTCCTCTGTGAGCGCGTCGTGCTGCTGGTGATCGTTCGCGACCGATCACTCTACGATCTCCACGCTGCCGCGCCCACACAGACGACGATGTGCCCGCTCCGCTACATTTTGCTGCTGCTGTCGCTGCTCGTCGCGATGATCGGGCTCTCGCAAGCCATGTCGGAGCAAGAGATGGCGGCAGTGACAGACGGCTCGGAAGAGCACGACGACGACGAGACGCGCAAGCAGGCGCAGCAGCAGAAGACCACGTTCCGCACGCTCATCGACATGCTCAACGGCAAGTACCTCTACGACGCGTACAAGACCAGCCAGATGCGCGTCAAGGCAGAGTAATCCGCACGCAGTCTCCATCGCCAGCCACTCCGTCATTTATTACGCGCACACGAGCCGCGAGTCCAGCGCCACGAGGGCCTCCTGTGTTGACTTACACGCGCACACGTGCGAGAGCGTGAGAGAGAGAGAGAGATCGCACTGCTGCACACAAGTCCACACGGGCGTCGACGACGTTATGTTGTACATGTATTGGATAGAAACGTCGTAGCAGGAAGTGATCGAATGCACACTCCGTACGCGTCTTCGCTCTCTCTCTTTCTCTCGATCTTCTTGTATCTATTCGTTCGCTTTCGTACTTGAGGCGAGCGGCACAACCACAGCGAAGTGGCGACTCGTGACAGTCCGCTCGCAGTCTCAAGGGTTCGTCTTGCTCGTGTGTGTGTCTGTTGATGCATCGGATGCTGCGACTTGCCACGCCGGAGTCGCGACTGCAGCACCTTCTCCAAAAGAACGACTTGCTCACAGCTCAGCTCGGTCGCTGGCACGCGTTGCCAGAGCTGATCACGATCGGTTCGTTCGCCGACTTCTCTGTGAGAGGCACGATCTCTTCGTCTTGACGCATCGACGCGCGCTGCGGGTCCGTGAGCTTGACTTCGTACCGCGGCGCGCCGTGCTCGTCGACTGCTTTCTGACGACCCTGCACGATGTTGTGGAGCAGCATGCCTTCGGCGTCGTCGATGCTCTTGAGCATCTCGGCAATCGCGTCTTCGTCCGTGACGTCGCGATTCGCGAAAAAGTTCTCGCGCAGCGCGCCGCGCGCCTGTGCGATCGCGTAGTCGTCGCCGCGGAACGCCTGGCGACTCGCGCGCAGCAGACGGCGGTAGCCGCTCAGCACTTGGAGGCGCGACGCACTCATATTCGTCGCTGTGTTGAGGTCGTTCAAGCGTGAGTGTGACGTGTGTGCGGTCAAAACCATTCGCCTCAAGAGTGACAGCCTTGTATTTCGGTAACTAAACCTTGAAATAGTGACATTTCGTGCTGGTCGAAAAGACGTGCAAACGCATCAACTCATTCGATGTTTATACTTGTACAACAATGCAACCCTAAGACTCATTTGATACGCAAGTTGAAACTCAAATGAATGACATCATTGCTTCATTTTGAGTTGCTCGTGCTCAAAAAGCTCGCGATCGCCAGTCGTGCTGACGGAGGTCATTCTCGCTCGCTCGCTCCACGACGCACTTCCAGCAGACATGGACGCACTCGTGGCCCTCGCCGGTGGCGACGTGCGCATCATGATCGGTGTCGCAGTCGTGCTCGTCACGACGCTCCTCCTGCTCTCGGGCGCGCTCAAGCCGCGCAACAAGGCGCTCGTGACGCTCCAGCCGCCTGCAGTCGAGGGCGGGAACCCGCCGACGGTGCACTTGCCGCTCGTCGAGAAAGAGACACTGTCGCACGACACGCGCCGCTTCCGCTTCGCGCTCCCGTCTGAGAAGCACGTGCTCGGTCTGCCAGTCGGCCAGCACATCTCGCTGCGCTTTACGGACGCCGAGGGCAAGCTCGTCATGCGGTCGTACACGCCCGTGAGCTCAGACGACGCGCTCGGGTACGTCGACCTCGTCGTGAAGGTCTACTTCAAGAACATGCACCCGAAGTTCCCGGACGGCGGCAAGATGTCGCAGCACCTCGAGTCGCTCAAGATCGGCGACACGATCGAGGTCTCGGGCCCAAAGGGCAAGCTCTCGTACATGGGCAAGGGCGAGATCCACATCAAGCACCGCGTGCGCGACCCGGCGCCCGAGATCCGCGTCGCAAAGAAGATTGGCATGATCGCCGGTGGCACTGGCATCACCCCAATGCTCCAGATCATCCGTCGCGCGCTCCAAAACCCAGAGTACGTCGCTTGTCTCTCTCTCTCTCTCTGCGTGAGTGCATGTGACGAGCAAACGCATGATGTACTCACCCTCTCTATCTGTACGTACGCTGCAGGGACAAGACCGAGTTCCACCTCCTGTTTGCGAACCAGACCGAGCAGGACATCCTCTGTCGCGCAGAGATCGACGCGATGGTCCAGAACCACGCGAACGTGCATGCGCACTACACGGTCGACCGCGCTGGCGACGACTGGAAGTACTCGGTCGGCTTTGTGAACGCCGAGATGATCAAGAAGCACTTGCCAGCGGCTGCGCCAGACGTCCAGGTCTTCCTCTGCGGCCCGCCGCCGATGCTCAAGTTCGCTGTGCTCCCAGCGCTCGAAGAGCTCGGGTTCACGCCGAACCAGCACTTCAGCTTCTAAGTGTTCGCTTTGGTTCGCGTCGCGTCCAGCGTGTAGAGAGAGAGCGCGCGCGATCAAAGGCGCCTGCTGCAGGTCGAACGCCCACTTTGCGCTGTCTCCGTCTCCTTTGCTCTCTCTTAATCGATCAATGGCTCGAAGTTGATGTTGTATGCAACAAGACAGACGCACTACGCAGTTACCGCTTCTTGGGCGGCGACAGCAGCTTGTTGTGCGACGCGCGGAAGCCGCTGCTGCTGCCGCCGTCGACGCCTGGGATGTCTTCGTCCGACGAGTCGTTCAGCGCGTCCTTGGCGCGCTTCTTGAGCACGCGCTTCTTCTTCTTGTCCTGCGCCAGGAGCACTTGCGTCGACGCTTTCTTCACGCGGTCGCGACTCAGCGCCTCTTCTGGGTCGTCGAGCATCATGCCGCCGCCGCTGTTCACAGCGTCGTCGTGCTCCATCTCCTCGCGCGTGAGGCCGTCGCCTGGCAGCGCCACGCGCTGGTTGTACGGTCGCGACACGAGCATGTCGTTGTCCGGCATCTCGGCGACAGGGAGCACTGGCGCGACTGCGAACGAGCTGCGCACTGTGCCCAAGCGCGCCATGCCGCTCGCCTCGTTCTTCTTCGCTGCGCTAGTCGCTGCACCACCGCTCGCAGCTGCAGCGGCTTTGATGTGGTTGAGCAGCCGCACGAGCGTCAGTTCGCTCTCCTGAAGCGCATCCACGATCGTCTCGTCGGCCACCACGACCACTTGGTCGTCGTCGCGCACGCCTTCGAGCTTGTCGACGAGGTGCTCCACGCCGGCTTTGACGCCAATGAGCACCTTTGCCAGGCGCTCGTACTTGAGTTTTGCGCGCTCGAGCTTTGCGCTCGCGAGCACGAGGTTCTGCTCGTGGTCGTCGACCATCTTTCGGCGATGCCCGCCGCCCGAGCCGCTGTACTTGAGCTCTTCGACGCGGGCTTTGAGACTCGTGTGCTCGGCTTGGAGCTGCTCAAGACGCGCTTGGTTCTCTTTCGACAAGTTGATCAAGTTGTCGGTCGTGCTCTCTTGGCTCGTGATCTTCTGGATCACTTCGTTCACGTCGCTCACGCCTGTGGCTTCCTTGATCTTGCGGAACGCACTCTCAAAGATGTCGATCTTGCTCCGGTGCTCCTTCTTCTCTTCGACGGCCACGCCCTGCTGCATCGCAGTCACTGCGAGCGCAGACTTGAGATGCCGCTCCTCCTCGGCGCTCAAGTCGCCCGACTCCTTCGCAACGACCTCGAGCTTGTGCTTGTCGCGCTTGTCGAGGCGTTGGCTCATCTCGAGCCGGATCTTGACGTACTGCTGCTTCTCCCGGAGCTCCTTCTCGCGCTGTCGCTTCTCGTCTTCGTACTGCCCGCGCGCTTTCTCGAGCTCCTGCAAGATCATCTCGCGCGCGTGCGTCGCATCGGACGACAGCAGCACGAGCTCTTCGTAGTCATGTTGCTTGGCTCCGAGCGCGCGCTCGATCGCAGCGAGCTGGTTGTCAAAGCCAATGCGCTCTTCCTTGAGCCGCTTCACGATCTGCTCGTACGTCTTCCGGATGCTCTGCGCCTCGTTGTACTTGATCATCGCCTTGTCGAGTCGGTTCTCGAGCATCCGGATCTTGCGCGTCTCGGGCGTGTCTTCGAGACTCGGCTTCTTCGACTCGAGCTCGAGGTCCTTCACTTCGTCCTTGAGCTCCTCGAGCAGCGCGCTCTGTGACTGGACCTTGTGCCGCACGTCGTCGTGCTGCTTGCGCACTTTGTTGAGCTGCATCACGACTTGCGCGAGCTCTTCGCTGTCATCGCCGCTGATCAGCGCAGCGCCAGTCGACATGAGCGTGGACGACCCAGCCATGGCACCAGCAGCACCACTAGCGCCGCTCGTGCGCTTGATGTCTGCGAGCTGCTTCCGGAGCTCGCGGTTCTCGTTTTTGAGCTGTCGGATGTAGTCTTTGTTCGCGTTCTTGCTCGACTCGAGCAAGTCGACGTTGCTCTTGCGGTCCACCTCTGTGCAGCGCACACGCACGTTCACAAGCGTGTGAGCGGCACGGATCATCGTTCTCCTATCGACGTGCCTACTCGTCCATTCCTACTATGATCACGCATGTAACACACATAGTCAACGTACGCAAGAGCCGCATCTTGTCGCGGAGGTCCTCGACCTGCTCCTCCATGCGACTGTCATAGTCCTGCTCCATTCGCTTGAGCGCATTGTCGTGGCGGGCTTGCATCGAACGAACGCACGCGCACGCTGCGCTTCGAGCTTCGAGCTCCGCGCGAGGCACTGCCGAGTGAAGACTATGAGAACAGAGCCGAAGAGACTCCATACATATAGCAACACAAGGCGTAACAGCTTCACTCGAGTGACTGACTCATCATGACAACTGCGTCCTTCGATCATGGACTCTCGTTCGTTCGTTCGTTCATTCAGTCTCTCTCTCACTACGTTCGCTCTCACACGCATCGACCATCGATACACACACACACACACGCATCAATCCACAGGACGAGCTGCTCACGCGCATCGGAGGCACTTGAGGCTCGGGAGAATGTCTGCACGTCCACGACAGTGTCAGTCCGTCGCGTCCTTTAGCCGGACACAGGTGCTGCTGCTGCTGTCTACGCACCTCGCAGGACGTCAATGTGGCTCGTCGACAGCGCACAACCGTAGACAGAGAGCGTCTCGAGCTCTTTCAGCGCTAGCACGCGACCACATGCAGCGTCAGACGACGACGATAGCAGCAGCAGCAGATCAGACCATTCATAAGCTCGCGCACGTACAGTAGAGATGGCGGAGCGACAGCGCCGAGATGCTCGTGTTCGAGAGGTTCAGCGACCGCAGCTCCGTTAGCGACCGGATGTACGACAGCGACTTGGCGTGGATGTTCCTACGACACGCACGACTGCGTCAGCAGCGCCTGAGCACGAGCAAAGAGGTCGCCACTGCGCGCATCGCACCTGTTCTGGCTCAAGTTGAGCGACGTGAGCGTCGAGATCTTGGAGATCAGCTCCACGCCGCGGTCGCTGATGTTCCCACTGCAGATCGCGAGCTCGCGCAAGCGCCGCAGCGGTACCAAGTGCAGCAGTCCGTTGTCCGTGATGCTGTCGTGTCAATGGTACGTCAGCGCTCAGTCACTACATACACATGCAGCAAGCACAAGGAGACGCAGACGTACTTGGCGCCAAACAGGTCGAGCTTCTCGAGTCGTGGGAGCGACGCCAAGCTCGCGAGCGACCGGTTCGTGATGCCAGCAGTGTCCATCGCGAGGACTTCGAGGTCGACGAGACGCGCGAGTCCGAGCGTGCCAGCGTCTGTGACTTCAGTGCCAGAGATGTCGAGCGCTCGCAGGCGCTTGAGGTGCGCGCAGATCGCGATCAGTCCTGCGTCTGTGAGCGCCGTCTCTGCCAACTCGAGGCGCGTCAGGTGCTCCAAGCGGCAGATGAACTCGACGCCGCTAGCGACACAACACTGTGAGTCTTTCGAGACGCCATCCACTGCTACTCGATAGCCAACAGACGCACCGCTTCAAGATCCGACACGTCCGGAGGTCGAGCTCCTCGAGCTGGGGCATGTGCTGCAGCACTGCAGTGTCGGCTTCGCCAAACGCCGTGCGCGCGAGCAGCAGCACGCGGAGGTCGGTCCACGTGACTGGAAGCGACCGAACAGCTTCGCAGTGGCGCGCATCAAAGAACTGAAGGCGATCGAGCGCCGCGAGGTGCGCGAGCCCTGCGTCTGAGATCGCGTTGCAGCCGCGCAGCACGAGCGTCTCGAGCGACCGGACCGCACCAATCGACTGCAGCGCGTCGTCTCTATCGACACGATCGACAGCGTCAGTGCTCAGTGCTCAGTGCAGAGCAGTAGCGTCTGCCAACGCAAGCGCCTTCGTACCCGATCCGGCAGTACGCAACGTCGAGAAAGCGAAGCGCTGGGTACGCAGCGCCAAACGTCTCGAACGCCACGTGCGTGAGCTTCGCGCATCGACTGAGCACGAGCGTCTGGAGTCTGCAGAGTCCAGCGAGGTGCTTCATGCCAGCGTCGGTCGCGAGTCGACAGCCACTCTGTTGACCGAGCATGATCAGAGAATGGGAGCGTGTCAGATCAGCAGCGACGGCTCCATCGACTACGACGCACGCACACTCTTGGCTTTCGCTCATCATGCAGACGCGCAACGTACGAGGTCGAGCGTCTCGAGCAACACGAGTCGCCGCAGCGCCAAGAGGTTGCGGTCGTCGACGTTGCGGCACCCAGCGAGCGTGAGCGACACGAGGAACGGCGAGAACTGGAGCAAGTCGACGACGCTCGGCGAGAGCTGCGCGCAGCCTCGAAAGTTCGCGACTGCGAGACTCGGGAACGTCTCCGTGCTCTTGTCGAGCGAACTACGGCGCGCGCCGACAATGTACTGGAGCTGGTGGCAGCCTGACACGTCGATGCTACGGAGCTGCTGCAGCGGCACCGATGGGACGTCGACGAACCACGACTCGTCGACTTCTTCGAGGCCGCTGAGGCTCCACTCGTGCGTGAGGAACGGCGCGAGGAGCTGGAACTGCTCGCGCTCGAGGTGCTCGTGGTCTTTGAGCCACTTGAGGATCGCCGATGCGAGCTCTGTCGGGATCGCGACGGCTTTCAGTCGGTCGTCGTCGTCTTCATCAGTGGACGCACACGACTGCATCGCAGTCTCGGGGTCGTGGATCAGCCGCATCGCAATGCTACGGATGCAGCAGTCGACGAGCGATAGCGGCACGAACGTCCCGCGCGACGTCTTGCGCCAGTACTCACCGACGTACCCCACGAGCAGCGACGGTGGCAGTGCCTTTCTCACACGACTGTTGCTGTTGCTGCTGCTGTTTGGACCTTGTCGATCGGCACCAAGTGACAGCGCTTTGCGTCCTGGAAGCTTGCGGTCAATAGAACTTCTGCTGCTTGGGCCGTTGTAGCTGCTGCTGTGCTTGACGCTCGGCTTCTTTGCAAACGGGAATGGGAACGCCATGTAGTTGGCGAGTGTCTGGCTGAGCATGCGAGGCGGCGCTGGAGGCGGTGGTGGTGGCAAGTCGCGCGCACGGCTGCGCTCGCTTGCGTGCTCCATGTGGCTTGTCGCCGCGGTAGATGTAACAGACTGTCCACGAGCGCGTTGGTGCTGGTGCTCAGAGTTGTGTGGGCGCATGGACGTGGAGCTCGCGCTGCTGCGGCTGCTCCTGCTGTGACGAGCGCGACTGCTGGCGCTTCTACGGATCAAGCGCTGCTGCTGCTCTTGATTTTCGGATGCGCTCGCAGTGACGGCAGCTAGTGGTCGCGATTCGTGTCGACGCGCCAGGACGTCGTCGTCAAGTGGCGCTTGGTGACAGCAAGCGTTGCCCATGCGAGCGAACGGAGCTGCGCGACGATCAACAATGTGGTGCTTGCTGTGAAGAGACGTGAATGCGTGCAAAATTACGAGCATCTGTGCAAAAATGGACTGTGTTCTCTAGAGTTGTTTTGTATTGTTTCAAGTGGAAAGTGTTATTAGCGCGTCCTGTAAACTACGATGTGTTGGATCTGCAGGTGAAATATTTCAATACTCTCTTCAACGTTTTTGCAGTATTGCATGTAGAGCCTCTATTCGAGCCTGCTTCGAATAGAGGCGCAAGTCCACTTGGCTTTGCCGCAAGAACGAAGCTGACGACGAAGTACAAGTATACGATGGTGATCCACCACGACAACGACGACGAACTGCAGCACGTGACAGCGACGGTCGCGACGCCATTCGGCTACGGCGCGCTGCAGCCACTCGACAGCGAGAGCGACGAATACCACCACCAGCTCCAGGAGCAGCTCCAGCGCCAGGCTACACACGCGAGTGGCGGCGGCAGCACCACCAGCAGCAATGCCCCAGAACGCTTTGACATTGACGCAGACCAGCACGACCGCGAGCGTGCCAGCAGTGGCGAGTTCACGTGCGTGCAGTTCCCGTGGGGGCGCGCATATATGCACACAGAGCTCGTCGTGACAGCGCCGGTCTTTACGTTCTACGCGCTCTCAAAGAGCGCGCGCGTGAAGTTCGAGCTGCCGTTCGCACTCACGAGCCCAGGGTCCGAGATGGTTGCAGCCGTGCGCCGCAAGCTCGAGCTCGCCGACGACGTTGCGATCACGCTCGTGCAAACCGACTCGGTCTCCAAGCACGAGATCGCGCCAGAGAAACCGATCAGCGAGTGCACGATTGGTGCGGATCCAAAACACCCGATCTTGGTGCTCCAAGCGCCGCTCGTACGCTTCGACCCGAAGAAGTGCGCGTACTACATGGTGCTGCAAGAGACGAACGCAGCGGTGATCCAAGTCGCCAAGGGCTTTGGGTCTGTGCTCGGGAACTGCGAAGTCGCGAGCGGCGTCAAGTACTGGGAAGTCGAGCTCCAGAGCACAAGCGGCGGCGAAGGCGTGTTCCTTGGCGTCGCGTCGCCCGACTTGCCACTGAACGGCAGCATCCTGAACCGCGGGATCTTTTGGGGCATCTCGTGCGGCACAGGGCACAAAGTGCACGACATCATCGACTACTACACCGAGCCGTTCGTCGACGGCGACGTCATTGGCGTGCTGCTCGACATGGAGTACGGCCGCTTGAGCTTTTACCGGAACGGCAAGTACCTCGGCATCGCGTACCGCGGGATCGAGCTCAAGAAGCTCTGTCCAGCGTTCTCGCTCACGTACATCGGGCAGCGACTGAAGCTCCTGTCGACGTCGACTGCGCCAGTCGGGTGATCGATCGGTCGATCGATCGTAGGGAGCTGCGATCGCATCGGTGCTTGCATGTTACGTGCGTTGGGTCGTAGTACTGAACGACATACATACACGTGAGTGTCTGCGCTCAGAGGACAACTCGATCGAGTCAAGTCGAGTCGAAGGGAGAGCTTGGCTTGTTGGTGCTTGAGGTCGCAGGTTGAACGTGTGCGTTCGACTTGTACCAGCTGTTCGCAGGTTGTGATTACAATGCGCTGTACAGCGTTTTGATTGGCTGGATGCATTTCACTAGTTTTGTGTCAGCATTGTTGATGTGTGTATCGAGGCATACTGAAAACAAGTACAACGCAAATCGCGCTTGTATTGAAAGCGTACTTGCTGTGAGTGGCATGCGGATCTGCCGACGAATTCGAGACGAGCATCATCTCGAGCTCGCTCACTCGTCGATTCGCCGCTCCAGTGCAAGCGCTTCGTTCTTCAGACTCCTCAAGACACTCGTCACATCGACACGATGGCTGGTGAAGCACAGACCGAGACTCCTGCAACGACGCGCATCGCGCACCTTGCAGCCGGCTGCTTCTGGGGCGTCGAGCTCGCGTTCCAGCGCGTCGAGGGCGTCGTTGCCACGACGGTCGGCTACGCGCAGGGCCACCTCGACAACGCGTCGTACAAGCAGGTGTGCTCGGGCAAGTCGGGTCACTCGGAGACGATCCAGATCGAGTTCGACCCGAGCAAGATCACGTACGCGGAGCTGCTCGACAAGTTCTGGTCGATCCACGACCCGACGACGCTCAACCGCCAGAAGGAGGACGTCGGCACGCAGTACCGCTCGGGCATCTACTACCACGACGACGAGCAGAAGGCGATCGCCGAGGCGTCGAAGGAGGCGCACCAGAAGACGCTCGAGAAGGAGATCGTGACCGAGATCGAAGCGTTCCGCGTCTTCTGGCCAGCAGAGGACTACCACCAGCGCTACCTCGAGAAGGGCGGTCAGTGCGCGGACAAGGGCAGCGACGTGCCGATCAAGTGCTACGGCTAAGCGACGCGTGTGCTGCAGTCAAAGAGTCCAAGTGCGTTGCAACGATGTTCGATCCATCTCACGAACGGCGCTCGATGGCGCTGCACCACTGGCGCTCAGAGGCGCTGGCGACCGATGGACTCGCTCCTGCTGTCGACAGCGCACTCTTGCGGTGCTTGCTGCTGCTGCGTCTCTGTTCCTCGATGCATTCACCTCTGCACACACGCTCGATCTCTTTAATGCCACGTACATGTTGTCTACCTACGCACTTGCATCGCCTTGGTCCGTATGGAGTGGTCCTGAATGACAGCAGCTTGTCCCCTGCTGCGATCACGACTCGCTCGACTGCAGCGCTCAGTGCGGCGTGATCTTGTCGACGAGCTTCTGGAACCCGCGCGCAGTCACGCGCTTGCCGGCCGACATGACGCGGCTCGAGAGCGTCTCCTCTTGCCAGTCTTTCCAGATGCCGTACTGCATCACTTGCGCGTGCTTCTGGCTCGCGTCGAGCTGCTGAAGGCGCTTGACAAGTGGCGCGAGCGGCTCGCCGCTGCATCGGCAGTCGTCAAGAGACACACAAGAGGTGAGCACTCGTACACAACCGACTCGCACTGCTACTAGCGCGCGCACACACACACTTCAGGACGTACGTTCCGTTGTCGTACTTGTCGAGCGACTCGGGGATGCACTCGCCGTAGCCGTTCGCAACGATCTCGTGCGCCAAGTCGCGTCGGAACGGCGGCTGACGTCACACACACAGACCCCGAGCAAGACCATCAGTGCCTCATGCAGCTAGACACTCACATGAACAACATGCCACTGAAAGCGAGGACGCACCCTCCGCAACGACATGTGGCACGTCACGACCGAACTTGTGCCTTCGCTGTTGAGACTGGAGCGCAAGCAGTCGACGCAAGTCGTGAGTAAGCGACCGACAGCAGAGCGTTAATGGCGACGCACGACGAACGCACCGGTGCAGCAGCTGGAGCGTCATGTAGCGGTGCGACGACACAAAGTTGGACCAGATCCACTCCTGCGAGCTCTCGTCGACCTGGATGCCAAACGGCCGCACCGCGAGCAGGTTCGTCGTTGCGCTGCTGTACAACTGGTCGGTCGGTGGGAGTGTGTCTTGCAGCACGAGACGACGCAAGATCGGCGTGTGGTAGACGTAGAACACGCTCGGGTCCTCTTCGCACTGCCGGATCATGCGCACGCGGAGTTTCTTCTGACACGAGAAGTACCAGGGCGGGATGTCATCGACGCGACTAAAGCGCTGGAACTGCAGCACAACAGTCAACATCAAGCGTGCGTGAGGAACGCCATGGAAACGAGCACACGCATCAAGAGTGCAGCATCGCAAGTACAAGCGAATGCAGTACGTACGGCTCCACTAAAGCGCACAGCGACAGCGACAGAGCCGACGGTCGCGAGCAGACAGCCGACGCGGAAGAGCGTCAGGTTTGTGTCAATGGTGCTGCCAGCCTCGCGCACGTGCTTGCCGAGCCAGCGCCGCCACTCGTCGCGGTCAGCATGGCCGTTCACATCGTGCTGTTCATTGCGGTGACTCGCGTCGAGCAGCTCGTTGCTGTCGCTCTCGTTCATGCTTCAGTTGTGATTGACGAGGTCAATGACTATTTATGTGGATATTTCAAGTAGTTAGGAAATAGTTTGTATTATGTTGCAGAACATATATGTTGCACGAAGGAAAAGTGTCGAAAACATGTTACAGCAACACATTTGAGACGACGTTTCGATAAAATGGCTACGCACGCGCGAGCATTCCAGCACTCGCGCTTGCGCTCGCTCGTTCTCTCGATCGATCGATCACCTCCTGCCTGCGTGTGCAAGAGGCTCGACGTGCACAGCACGGCGCCATTCGCGGACCCGCTTCGTCAAGACAACAACAAGAAGAAGACGCACGAGCGCCGGATCTGAGAGAGAGAGAGAGACCGACGCACACATCGCACTAATGCGCAAGTACGAGGACTGCTGGGTCGTCGACCGTACGATGTTCGAGTACGTCAACCAGGTGTGTTCCGCTCCCCTTCTTCGTGTGTGTGTGTGTCGTGATGCCGAAAGAATGGCTCAATACTCACACATACGAATGGCAACAGAGCGGCTGCAGTTGCTGTGGCGTGACTCATGCGATCATGGACCTCGCGTCGTTCGCAGACAAGTGCTCGGACTGGGGTGCGTTCCGCATTACTGCGCAGTCGCAATGAGCACCTGTGTGTGTGTGTTTGGCAATGCGCTCAACGAGTGTCGTGTGCGCATTGATACACGTGCGCCGTAGAGACTGACGATGAGAAGAAGGAGCAGTACTCGCCGTGGCCGAGCTTCATTCACGAAGAGATCCTGACCGAGCGTGCGCGTCTGCGCGTGGCGATGAAAGAGGACATGAAGAGCTACAAGATCTTTGCAGACGAGCACATGAAGCGCTTTCGCGAGTGGTGGAAGTGCCTGGACGCAACGAGCAAGATGCGGTGCGTGTGCCTATGGCTCTCGACGTCCGCGATGAGAGGCGTAGGATCTGCGAATGCTATGAGTGCCATGCTCACGCTGCGCTCGGTCGTGCGACTGCGACCTGACGGACGCACGCACACCAGGATCTTCCAGCTCTCGGAGGAAGAGATCATGGACTTCTTCCGTCTCCACGCACGCGTCAAGGGCTCGTACGAGATCGTGCTCTGCGCGATCATGAAGCAAGTCCAGCACTTCCATGAGACGGGCTACCGCGACGGCCGCATCAGCACCGAGCTGTACTTTGAGCAAGCGCTCCAGGTGCGACTGCTGCTCTTGCGCACATGCATGCGCATGTGGTAGTGCCGATCGCTCACTGCTCTAATGCATCTGCAGTACCAACGCGGCGTGTTTGTTGTCGACGACGCGTACATGACGTCGCCAGACGGCATGGCCAACTTCATCGACATGCTCACAGTCCTCGGCGGCCCGAAGCTCCTGCCTGTGCGACCGAGTGCGTGCTCATGCGCTCATGTGCTAGAGAAGTCGCTTGGTCGCCATGGACGCTCAGACTCACGACTGTGTGTGAATGCCCAGCGCGGGACCCAAACGAGTCAACAGAAGCTGAAGCCGAGCAAGCCAAGAGCGAAGCGAACGTCCAGAGCTTCCGGTCGGACCGCCGCCTCGTGCGTCTGGTGCGTCATCCTCTCTCTCTCTCTCTTGACTCGCATGATCAGCCACAAGACGAGAACTGACGCAGTCGGTTGCTGCAGGTGATCTTCCGCAAGTTCGCAGACATTGCGATGCGCAAGTACATGCGCGAAGTCGTCGACACGGAGACGCCAGTCGAGCCGATTGAGGCCGAGTGATAGTGTCAACGACGTCTCGACGCTACAGGACGTGTCGCTACTGCTGATACGCGAGTCGTTGATCCATTCAGTTGGTCATTCGCTCCTGTTCGTGCCTTCCTTGCTCTTCCTACTGCCGCGACGTCAACAGCGCGACTCTCTCTCATTCTCTTCACACACTGCCGCCACGGCGTCTTAGGTCGCAGTCGCAGCGACCGTGACGCCCTTTGTCTTTGCGGCGTAGTACTTGCGGCTCTCTTCAAAGTAGCCGTTCGGGTGGTTGATCATCACATCAGGGTCTGCGCCCGGGTGCGTCGCTTCAAAGTGCTTCTTGCACGCGATCTGGAAGTGCTTGGCCTGTGCGAGCGCGAGGATCTCTTGCTTGTCGCCCTCCGGTACGCCCTGCAGCGCCTTGCGCAAGTGGTCCTCGTCCGAGTGCCGGAACGGACAGCCGTGGTACTCGCCGGCCTTGGGCGGCTCGCCTGTGATGATGCGCATGCAGCTGAACGGCGTGTAGTCCTTGCGCTTGCCCTCCTTGCCGTAGTTGTGCCGGATGTTGTACGCGTACTTCTTGTTGAAGTCGTCGACCGACATCTTCTTGCAGAACTCGGCGCGCCAGTACGCAATGGCGTCGTCGAGCTGCAGGCCCGTGGCTTTGAGGAAGAGACCGTACTGCTGTCGCCCAGCAAACTTCATGTGGTGGTTCACCTTGAGCGCTCTGTGGAGCGAGCGCATGCACAGCGGCATCGACGTCGCAGCGAGGCCGTCGATCATGTCTGGCGTAATGTGGTCGCTCGACGCATGCACTGGCTGGGCCGAGTAGTCGGCGTCAATGTGGTGCTTCGCGAGGTTCGAGAGCACTGGTGCGAGGCGCTCGTCTTTGCTAATGAGCGAGCGATTGTACTTGCGGAACGCGGCTGCGAGTTGCTTCGAGAGCTGTTGGTCCACGAGTGAGACGAAGTGGTGCGAATCAGCATGAGAGCGTCAAGACGCAGACAACTGAGGGACGCGACGATGTACGAGGCAAGCGACGTACGTTGGCGCGGAACGCAGAGTGGAGGATCGACACGACGTGGTCGAACGGGACGTACGCGACACCAGCCTCCAAGTACACTTTGCGCGTTCCGACCTGTCCAGATGCGCCAGTGCGATGCCAGTCAGCCCCTCACGTCTTCGGTCTCTGAGAGAACTGTCAGCAACAAGCACGCACCAAGTCGAGCGCTTCCGTGAACGGCACTTTGAAGTACGCAGTGAGTGGTGCCATGCGCTGCTTCACGTCGAATGTGCCTGCGTCGCGCACGACTCGGAGCTTGCTCTGGCGCTGCTCAATCTCCTTTTGCGTCGCCTCTTGGTACGACAGTCCGTTCGTCTTCATGAAGTGGAGCTTCTCGTCGCGCGACATCTTGTCGAGACGGTACCGAAAGAGCGTGCTCTCTTGCGAGAGGAACCAGCGACGGAGCTCCTCAGTCTGGCAGAACGCCATGCGCAGGAAGAAGTGCGACAGCTCGTCTTTCGCCTGCAGGCACATTCGAGACGATCAAGCACACGTGAGTGAGCACAAGATACACCACTCACTCATGTAGAACGGATGCAAAGAGAGCGTACCACGTCCATCTCGGCACGCTTGGGGTTCCCAGGTGCAGCTGGTCGCAGCGGCAAGTGCTTGTTGAGCGTCTTGTCGAGGCGCGACTCGCGATCGTTCTGCGCCACGCTGCGCAGACGAAAGTTCTCGACTGCTTTCAACACTGTCATCAACAAGCACATCACGACATGCCAAATGAGTATGCGCTACTAGTACAAGGCACACACACGACACCTGTGTGTGTCATCAGCGTCACGAAAAGCACCAGCCATTGCGCGACGTTCGTACCGTGCAAGCGATCGATCGCAAACTCTTCAAACTCTTCGAGCGACACTTCGACGAGCGGCGGCTCGTTGTACATCGAGAGCATCGAGATGCCTCCATGGCGCTGGCCCTGCACTTCGCGGCGCTGGTTCCCGACATTCAACATCCTTGCGCGGCGCTCCTCGTCCTTGCTTTGAGCCTTGCTGCTTTGAGCCACTTGTGGTGGCGCGCTTTTTCGAGTTTCCCGGCAAAACAAAATCGTAGCTCCTCGATTTCATCACTCTCTGAATTTGCCTTATCAGATCATTCATACTGAAACCAAGTGATTCTGGTGGTTTCGACACTGTTTGATCGCCGATAGTGATAGAATCAAGAGAAAGTGTCTTCTTCAAGTGGACTCTGATGCAAGTGAAGGACGACTGGCGCTCTACGCAGTCGACGACGTCTTCTCTGGTAGGAGCGTCGTTTGGCTCTGCTGCTCCACTTGGATGTGGATCTCGCCGCTGCTGAGCGGTACGACCTCAGCACCACGACCTCTGTTTGTCCAACAGCACGAAGACACACATCGTGTAAGTCAACTCGACCTCTCACCACACGTGCAATTTCCAAGCCAATGAGCAAACGTACTTGATAGTCGGTGCAAGCGGCTTCGACTCGTGCAAGTTCGCAAGCGCATCGATGTACACTTTCGGCTTGAGGAACGCCGTGGTGCCGATGATCACGTCGCGCTTTGCTTGCTCGCGCACTTCGTAGATGCTGCGAAGCTGCATTGCGACCGTGTCAGACTAGCTCTTGTGATATCTATCACATGCTTGGTCGTGCAAGTATCAACACCTTCACGCACCTCTGCGTACGAACACCCGCCAGCGACAAACACGATCATCTTGTCGCCTGAGTAGCCGTCTTTGTCCGCGCCACCATCGGTCTTCCCGCCTTTTGTCTGCGGCTTCCTGTCGACGTGCGCATACATAGAACCACGTTGAGTCGATCGTCTTCTATCCAGCCAAGGTAGCCACGTGCAACGACAGCAAGGCACAGACTTTCGGAGCGAGATCGGAACGCTCTTCTTCTTTGCGTCGTCGCTTGACGAACCAGCGTGCTGAAGCGGCGGCGCAATGATGAACGGGTACTCGTGCTCGTCGAGCGTGTTCTTCAGCGCTTTCTCGACTGTCGCTTTGAGCTTTGGGTCGTACCGCGCGTTCGAGTACGCGGCAGTTGTCGCTCGCTTGATCGCGTCTTTGAGTTCGTCAGCAGAGATGGCGCTGTTTGCGTTCTGCTTGTACAGCGCGATGCCGCCGACGTGGCGCATGTTCAGCAGCGCTGTGTCGTACTTCTTCGACAGACACGCGGCTTGCATCGTCTTGTGCTTCTCCACGTCTTTCATCGTGTCTTGCGTGAGCGCAAAGATCGCGGCGACGCGGAAGCGGTCGCCTTCTGTGAGCTTCGGGTCGCGCATGAGCTCTTCGAACTGCTTGACGATCGCTGCGTGCTTGAGCTTCTTCCCCGAGTCGTCCACGCCTGTAGCGAGACACTGCTCCAAGTTCGAAGCTGCGAGCAAGCTCGAAGACGTGAACACTTCAAGTGCTTTGCCAGCGAGGAACAAGTGCTGCGAGAGCTTCCCAAGGAGCTCGCGGTACTCTGGTAGCTCGCGAAGCGCTGCAGCCATAGACTGCAAGTCCGTGCTCTTGCCTTTGCCAAGCGACGCACCAGCTTTTGAACTCGAGAGCGCAGCCATGCGCGTGCCGATCTCTTCGCTCACTTTGGCAATGTGCGTGTGACGGAACTCGGTCCAGAGCTTGTCGTTCTCGTTCAGGAATGCCGTCTTCATGACAGTCCCTGCGTTCGTCTCGGCTGGGTACGTGATCTGCTCTTCGTCGACGTCCAGGAGGTCATAGATCATCGCTTGGAACGTGCTTTCGTGGATCAGTGGCGTGACCGCGTCCTGTCCGCGGTCAATGAACAGCAGCGTGCCGCGGTTCGGCGCGTACACGAATGCGTCGTTCTTCGCGACGAACTCGTTCATCTTGAGCTGGAACATCTGTGCGAGCTGCTCCATGCGCGGCTGGTCGGCTTTGTACCGGATGTACGGGTACTCTTCCATCGTTGCGCACACTGACACGAGCTTCTCGCTGATCATCGTCATCGCTCCCATCGCGTCGTCTTTCGTCGCAGCAGGCGAGTACATGTGGTGGAACGCGTCGTCCATGTCGAACGAGAACGCGCACTTCTCGAGCGCGAGGAAGTCGACGTTGACCTCTTGGAGCGCTTTGAGGCGCGCGACGAGTCCTGGGTGGTCCTTGAGCTCTGCGAGCACGTCGTCTGGAGCGTGCGAGAGGAAGAAGAGGTACGCGTCGCAGTACTTGGGCTTGTTCGGGTCCGCAAAGTCTGCTGCCATCTTACGGATCGCTTCGACAGTCGGCGAGACAAAGTACACGACGTTCATCTCTGGGAATGGCTGCCGATTGAGCTCGAGGCGCTCGATAATCGACACGCCGCAGTCCGTGAGGTCGCTCATACGCACGGCGTACGAGAGCATGCGCGTGGTCCGGTCGTCGACGACGAGCACGACCCAGCCACGCGTGAGCTGCGTCACGTGCTTGATCATCTTCATGAGCACTTTGTCCTGCACGACCTTGCGCAAGTGCACGTCGTGCGAGCTCGCGACCGTCGCCGCCATTGCGCTATCATCCTGCGCGCTGCTGCTACTCTGCATCTCGGACGCGCTTTCTCGCTTGTGGCGGTTGTTGCCTTCATTTTGGCTTCTTTGTGTGTCGTTTCGAGGCTCTAAAGCAAAGTCGTACAGTTTTCTTCTAATACATTTGACTAATGTATGGTTGCATGCGAATGGAGTACTAAAGAGGGGTGATTCCCATATCCAATACACAAAACAAGTAATTTGTAGCATTTGCGATTCAGAGTCGCTTTTGACGTGGATCGTGCCACGTCAACGCGCATTTCCCGAACTGCGCGCACCTCGACACTTGCCTCATCGAGATGGTGCGCCTTGCCCACTGGACGCTCTTGCTGCTCGCTGCGACGTGCGCAGCAGCGCAAGACCAACCAGCTGCTGCTGCGGCCCTCGACTCCCAGACGCCGTCCAAGACGTGCATTGCGCCGGACGTCGTCACGGGCTTTGAGCAAAAGATCAACGCGCTCGAAGTCGCGAACGCCGACGTTGCTGCGCGTCTCGCGACTGCGACGAAGGAGCTCAAGAGCGAGAAAGCGAGCCTCGCCGCGCAGCTCGAGAAGGAGCAAAGCGCACACCGCTCGACAGCCACGCTGCTCCGGAACGCGAACGCCAACTCGGACAAGACGATCGCGCTGCTCGAGAAGAAGCTCGCGGATGCCGAGAGCAAGTACAGCGAGCAGCTACAGCGTCTCGAAGCGCAAGTGCAAGCACTCGAAGCCTCGGTTGCGACTACGACGAGCGACCTCGCAGCGCAGACCGAGATTGTCGCGACGCGGGATGCAGAAGTCGCCGAGTCGCGCGAGAAGCTGCAGCAGTACGCGGCAAAGGTGAAGGCGCTCGAGAAGGACGTGCTGCTGTCGCGCAAGAGCAACGAAGCGCTGCGGTCGGAGCTCAAGATGAAAGAAGAGACAGAGATCTCGCTCTCAGCGCTGCTGTCGTCGTACTACGACGAAGGCGTCGTGGTCGCTGCGAACACGGTTGCTGCACTGCGCGAGCACGCTGGGCAGAGCTCAGATACGCTCACGAAGGTCGTCGACACGCTCGAGTCGACGAAGAAGACGGTCGTGGACTCGACTGACAAGTTCTACAGCGAGAACCTCGCTGCGACAGTCGACCCGATCCTCGCGGACATCCGCACGGCCGCGGACCCGCACGTGAAGAAGTACTTGCCGATCGTGCAGGAGGAGGCCGAGCGCGCAAAGACTGAGGCGCTCAAGCTGTCGCACGAAGGACTGAAGCGCGCCAAGTCGGTGCGTCTCGATGCGATTGCGCTGCTCGAGCAGAACGAGAACATGCGGACGCACGCGCAGAAGATCGTCGACGGCGTGCTCATTGCGATCGCAGTGCCGCTCGTGCTGCTGCAATTCCGCTTGGTGCTCCACCTCGCGTGGTGGCTCCTCACGACTGCCGTGTGCGTGCTCACGCTCGGCTGCTGCTGCGGCCGCAAGCGCTCGAAGCGCAAGGCGTCGGCGTCGTCGCGCAAGACCACGACTGTTGCGCACGACGCAACGACGACTACGAGCAGCAGCAGCGCGTCGCAGAAGAAGAAGCAAACGACCAGCGCGACGTCGACTGCGACGAAGCGCAGCGGCAAGAAGAGCAGCCGCTAAGTGCGTCGTCCTGCGCACTTGCGACTCGCCTGTTTGTACTCGAGAGCGAATCACACGGTGTTGTTCATTCGGTTCCTAGATGCTAATGGTGTACGACGAGAGCGAGTCGTCTGTTGCTGCTACTATGGCTCGATCTGCTGCTGCGCTTGTGATCTCTTTGCGTTGACTGCGACGTGCTCGCTCAGCGCACGCAGCGTGCAAGACACTGGCTTGGACACCGTCAGTCGTCAGTTTGGCGCGCGTCAAGACCCACGTGAGGTCGTCCGGGTGCGGCACGAGCGGTGCGAGCGCGCGCTGGAAGTCCATCGCCTCTTTCACGCACGCGATCTGTCCCGAGTCGCTCTCAAGCCAGAACTTGAGTTGCGTCGTCACGTTCAGCACGACTCCGACGAGCGCGTCCGTCAGCACTGCGTCGCCTGCGACGTGCGGAAACACACTCGCGAGCGTCTGGTCTGTGATGCGCAGCACGTACTCGGCGGTCGCGCGCACAAAGCTGAGGTTCTCGTGCGGCTGCTGCACGAGCAGGTCCTGCGCCGTCTCGACAAACCCGAGGAGCTCAAAGCCGCACGCGAGTGCTCGCCAGCGCTCGTGCAGCGCGTGGCGGCCGACTGCGACTGCAGCGCCGACGTCGCCGACAGCGTCGCCAAACTCGCAGATCGGAGAGACCCACGCGTCGATGAACGCGCGCTGCTCGGGACTGAGTGCGTCGTTGCTGCGCAAGTAGTCGGTACGCGAGAACACGTCAAAGTACTGCCACACAATGGCGCTCAAGTCGCCTGTCGCTGGCAACGGCTGCGGCGCGTCGTCCTGCCCCTTGCAGTGCTCGCGTCTGCTCGAGTGCTCGCTGTCGTGGTCTGTGCACTGCTCGGACGTCGGAGAGCCGCTGCTCGCAGACGAGTGCTCGTGCGGACGCAGCGATGTGAGCGAAGGGAGCTGGTGCTGCGCAGCGAGAGTCTCAAACTCGTCGACTAGCGTCACTGCATGACTCGGTCGGTAGAGAGCAAGCTGCTGCTGCTCTGGCGCTGGTGCGTCGTCTTCGAGCACCACCGCTGCGATCGGCGCTGCGAACATGCAGTTGTCGCCGATGAGCGCGCGACCAAAGAGGACGTCGACCTCTGCAGGGTCCGATAGGAGCCCAGCGAACGCAGAGCAGAAGTCCAGGTCGACCGTGTACTTGCACACCTTGTCGCTCTTGTTAAAGTAGAAGCCGAGGCCGACAGTTGTGTAGACGTCGCGACCCACGAGCTTGGATACGAGACACTCTTCGCCCATGACGTGCGGGAACACGCCAGCGATCGTGCTGCGCAGGATCTGGAAGTGCATGTTGCCGATCGTCGTGATTACGACCGTGTCATCAGCGTTCACGATCTCGAACGACTGGAGCTCCAAGCAGATGAACTTGAGGAAGACCGAGTAGCGCTGGAGCTGCTCAAACATGACGCTCGGACCGACGAGACCGTCGCCAAAGTCAATGTCAGGGTCCACGAACGCGTCGACGAACGCGCGCTGCTCGTCCTGTGAATGGAGCGCGCGGCGCGGTCGCTTGGCTCCGACGACCGGCTGCTCGAGCGTGATGCCAGAGCGGATCATGTCGTAGTACGCTTCGACCGAGCGCATGAGCGAGCCGGTGGGGTCGTGCCGCTGACTCAGTGCGCGCGTCGTGACCAAAATGTTGCGCGCGACCGTGAGACTCTGGATCTCCTGCTTGAGCTGCTGCACATCGAGCGTGAGGTTGAACGCCACTGCGCGCTCGTTCACGACAGTGCCATACGGTCCCCATCCTGTTTTCTTCTTGCGCGGTTTCTTCGTGGCGCTGTCGGCGTCGTCTTGCTTGCGTCTAGCGCCGGGTCGACGCCGTCTCGTGACAGGAGCAATCGATGCGAGAGGGGGTGGCAGAGAAGGGAACGGAGCGCCGATTGGCGCAACGAGGTCGTCATCGAGATGGATCGGAATCGGAAGCGCGTGCGTCGCCGCCATGGTGTCGATCGATCGATCGCTTGGCGTCGTTGGCGTCTGTGTCGAACAAGAGGAGGAGGTGTTGACTTGTGCGTGTGTGCAGCTTGAAGCGAGAAGGGTGTTACTCTTGCGCTTTGTATGGTGTGTTCGCCTATATTTTGTGGCGTTTGGTCAGGCATTTGTGATGTGCAGATCCTATCAAACGCCATGAGCAGCATGTTTGACTTGTATTTAAATGAGTGAATCGAACCGATCAAATAGAATAGTGAACTTGATCATTTCTAGGATCAGACAATTGTATTGCTTTATAATAAACCCAAATACACTGTCCTACAGTATTGTAGCATTATGTTCGTCATATCGGATAAACTACAAAGGAGAGAAAAGCCAGACTGGTAAAAACACGAAGCCATTTGACTTTCCTGACTCACACTTGACATATTGCTAACCTTAACTAAAAGTTTAGTCCATCAAGAGTGTGCATTTCTAGAACTCCATACTCCAAACCGTGTGAACTCCACATCGGCTGTACAATGGTAGACCTCGCAGTGATTCAGATGCGATGTCATAAACTTGGACGCGAATGTTTGTATGTGACGGTGTATGAATAAGTGCGACCACTCATTTCAAAGACTCTTGGTACTTTACCAGTTCACACTGCTATTATATATGGTTTCTATGGCAAAAGCACTTTTAGGCGAACTGATTTTTACCCATAAAGCCGCACTAAAACCACGCATGACACCCCGTTGCGCCTCCCACAAAATTGCCATAGTGAACATATTAACTGGCCTACGAAATGCACGCAACCTGAAGACGATAGTCAAGCACGACAAGGACGCTAAAAGACCATTTGGTTTTGGTGATTCAAGCAGTTGTTGTTTAAGACAGCGGCGCAACCTGAGGCGAAGCGGAAAAAGGCCTAGACAACAACGAAGAACCTTTCTGCACTCCTAAACCACAGCCGCGTCGTGCTCGATCTCGCCTGCATTGGTGACCGTTCTCGAGTTGTCAGACGAGGACAGCAGTTACTTGATGATCGCGTAGTGCATAGTGACAATAGTTAAAGTGGACTAGTCTAGTGACGCACAACACGAATAACTCATTCTTAATCATGAACAGACTGGTGTGATTGCAACAACATGAATCCTACTGCCTAATGAGGCAAGTCGTGCGCCGACGCCTTCTGCGCCAACACCATTTTTAAACTTCACCCCCTTGGCCGCGACTGCGGCAACCAACTAAAATATATCAAAAGACACCAGCCAATGCTGCATAGTCTCAACATCTCCGTGCTTGCCTCGGCGTATATTCCTGTGTCGATAATCGTCTTATTCCTGCATCGACAATTGTTGGCGAGTGCGTATATGTATAGACGGCACACGATTACAATGCCGACATCCATCAGTAGTCAGTCGATGAAGCAAAATCACCACCAGATCGTCGCTAATACAGCAGACCTTCATTGAAACAACAGAGGCAGGAAATATATGGAGGTTTGTTAGTCATTCAAGACAAGGACAGTGTTCAGACTAGGTGAGCGCCTTGCTCACTATCAACAGCGGCAGCGCCGACATCGTACGTACAGCGCGCACGCACTCCAAGCGCACCTAGACTATGGCGCGGCACGTGCGGTGCGGCTGCATTTGTTGTTTTGCGCACAAGACCACGCGCACTCGGTCTTTTGTGTTTTCGATAGTTGCGATGTGGTGCGAGCTGCGCCTTCTTCGAGGTGCAGGATATGCGTTGGTTGAGTATTCGAGAGAAGAATAGGCATCGGTTGAGTGTCCGCGTGACGTGAATCAAAATCGTACCCGGGACGGTGCGGACATACTCTTACAGCGGCTCGCTGTGGTTCAATGATCGCTGCGGCTCTATCAACTGCCTCGGAGCCAGGTACGGGGCAATTCGTCGCTGAGCAATGAAGGTAATCTATTCACATTATCCGCTCCGATTCGAAAAGGACAAACCCAGTGCCTGTTGATTTGAAATCTGTATACATTATGAAACGGACAACCAACTCAAAGAGACGGCATGTGATGTAAATGCAAATCAGTAAGCGCGTTGGTTTGTGTCACAGAATGCTCTCCGCGACGTAGCGTACATGTGGACTTGCGAGAAAGCGATGTGGTGAAGATCAGAGGAACTGCGTTGAAATTGGTACAGAAAACTCACAAAACAAGCACCACATTCGGTCGTCAAAGTTGTGGTGTTCTTGTACAATCAAACTTGGTACAACCTGCGCTGTTTTCGCCATTTGTTTTCGGTCGACAGATGCGCAGTACGAGACGACTCAATTGTACGGTATGATTTAAGACGTTTCATGAGTGTGTGGGCGCGCAGCTTGTCATTCGCTGATTGTTTTCTAGCCTCTAAGCATAATGAATGAAGGCTTAACAATTAGATCCGACAGAAATTTGAACATATTGTATTGAATTTAATGTGTATAAATGTATTACAGGAATCAAAAAGAAATATAATTCCTCTGTTGTTCGAACTTAAACACCAATCCGTAGATTCCATTGAGCCCAGAAGCCGCGCAGTGCGATCCAAATGATACTTATACTTTGTTCAGCCACGCGCTTAGACGAACGTGCGGATTTTAATCATTTACGAGCTCTTGTGGTAGGGATCGCCGATGTGATGCTAATTGAGCCAATGATCACAACCAAATATGCAATGACGAAGAAGATGTTGCCAACAATTGAAATGTGAAGTTTGTCATAACATTTTGAACTATTTTAGAGGTGATGAACACGCTGTCATCAATGCGTGTATTTCACCAAATGATTAGGTGTCTGGTTATGCGGTGGGGCAACGACTAGACCTGGCGATGTTAAAATAGACTTCAAAGTCTGGGGTTTACTCTGTAACGGGGTTGCTGTGCTAAGTACGAAGTAGCACAGCAGACACCCAATTAGTGGCTCAACATGATTTCTGGACGACCCTGGTCGTCCCATCAGACAGCTCACTATTTAGGTTAGCTCCCTCACTTTCACCACTATACATGATCCAAATACAAAAACCTCAGAGTTGAAAATACCGAGTTCAGCGCAGTCCCTCTGTGTCACGGGAGTGTTCTCCGTGACGTAGCTTACACGTGGTCTTATGAGGAAGCGATGTGGTGAAGCGCAGAGGGACTGCGCTGGACTCGGTATTTTCAACTGAGGTTTTTGTGTTAGGATCATGTATAGTGGTGAAAGTGAGGGAGCTAACCTAAATAGTGAGCTGTCTGATGGGACGACCAGGGTCGTCCAGAAATCAGGTTGAGCCACTAATTGGGTGTCTGCTGTGCTACTTCGTACTTAGCACAGAAACCCCGTTACACCATCCCCCACACAAGCTTGCAGACACACAAGCGAAAGAAAGCAAAAGCACACCAGAAGAAGCAACACGACGCGCATACGTGGCGCGACGCAGAGAGCAACAG
The DNA here is from genome assembly GCA_003730235.1 of Pythium guiyangense. NCBI lineage: Eukaryota > Oomycota > Peronosporomycetes > Pythiales > Pythiaceae > Pythium > Pythium guiyangense. Next base: position 136,888 of record QXDM01000097.1, read on the forward strand.
CAGCGACGACCTCGGAGACCATGCAGCACGGCGACGAGAGCCGAGCTATGTGCGACGCCTGCCGCCAGCCTCTGCCGAGCTCGAGCGTGATCGCAGCGACGGCGACATACGCCGACGCGCTTCGCCGACTGTCGCTGTACGACTGTAGCACTGTGCGCGACTCCCCTGGCGACGAGGAGCTCGCCGACATGTGGCGCCGATGGCGCCAGTCGCGCGGCAAGACCATCACGACGACCGGCCAAGTGACGAAGGGGGCGCTCGACGAGTCGTGGACGCGCTTTGTCGCGCGTTGGAACCTGGAGCCAGGCATGGCGCTCGCCCTCGAGCGCCGCGAGTCCCAGCACGGACGATACCATCTCGGCGAGCTCGCCGAGCGTGTGTGCTCTGCGTCGTGGGACGCAGACCGGCCGTGCTGCTTCGTGCACATCGTCGCGTACTGTCGCATCTGCGCGCACCGCGAGAGGCCGACGCTCGAGCAGTGGGAAGCGATGCTCGCGGAGTATCCGCTCGACGAAGACGAGAAGGCTCTCCTCGCCCAGTATCGACGCGCGCTTGCGGCGAACCGCGCTGCGCGCGGTGACCGCCGCGGCGTCTCGCCACCACGTCGCTCGCACGCGCGCGCGGAGCGCACACGCTCTCGCTCTCGTTCGCGGGGCTGCTCTCGCTCATCGTCTCCGTCTCGTCGCGCGACAAGCGCGCGTTCTTTGTCTCGAGGGAGCAGCGCGCGTATCCGGGCAGCGCGCGCGTCGCGCGCTTGCAGGAGAGTCATGTGGCGTGGCAAGAGCCGAGACGATCGCGTTCACGCTCTCGGTCGCGTGGTCGCGCGCGCGCGCCGTCGCCTTGGCGCGAGCAGTGGCCTCATACGCCGTCACCAAGTCGGGGACATCCTCAAGCAGCGTGGCGCGAGGCTCCCACGAGTCACTGGCCGAGTCGAAGCCCAGCCAGCGAACGCGATACTCGCGGCGACTGGCACCGCGACCACGGTCGCGGTGTTCAAGCAGACGATCGACGATCCAGCGCGGATGACCCGCGCTGTCAACAAGCGGCGGCGGACCATCGCGGCGGAACGTGGCGCGACGAGACGACAGTCGCGCCTGTGCCTGATCGGCTGGAGATGGTGTCGCACGACGCCGACGTTGCTCTGAGCCGCGCCGATGACGCCATTGTGGAGGCGGATCGACTCGACCAAGAGGTTGCTGCGCTTCGAGCGCAGCTGGCGAAGGTGGTCCAGGCAAACGAGGCACTTCGCGCGGACAATCGGGCGTTCCGCGCGGGTCAGACGCCGCCAAGCGCTTTGACGAAGCCGCGTCCTCGTCACGTCGGGTCGCGCTTCGAGCCTGGCGAGGCAGCTCGTCCGTAGGGGGCATAGCCGGTACATAGCGCTTTAAGCGCCCGACATAGAATGTCGGGTGCAGACGTAATGCACTTGGCATGTCGAGTGTGTACGCCTCGCCTTTGCATCGTACGATCGTGAACGGACCGATGAAGCGCGGCGCGAGTTTGGTCGCGCCAAGGTTCGTGACAGAACCAGGTGCAATGCCGGACGCCGATAGCAAAACACGGTCACCGACCGCGAACTTCTCGAAGTTCTTGCGCCCTCGCTGGTCGGCTGCGGTTTTCTGTCGATCGACTGCTGCGGCGACTGCATCGCGCACAAAGCGAGCGACAGACTCGCGCTTTTGAACGAACTCGAGCACACGATCCTCGCCGATCGTAGCTGAATGCGCGGATGGTTTGTCCGCGCCAGTGCGCGTGGTGATGGCGATCGCGCGTCGCGACGGCGCGATGAGCGCCGCGTTCACCCAAGCCGTCGCTTCGTTTGGTGACATCGCGACTGTGCAGCGCGCGGACCGGTCACCGCACGAGCTCTTCTCTTTTGCTGAAGGAGCGCCGCCTTGCGATACCGATGTACTCGGTGTCCCTCCCCCTTCAAGAGAGCCGCCGTCGTCAAAGCCAAGAACCGCGGGAACGCGCGGATGACGCGCGTTGTTGATGAAGAACGGCGTGTGGACAGTGGACTCGTGCACCGCGTTGTTGATCGCAAACTCGACTATCGGCAACAGCGCGCTCCACGACGTGTGCGACGACGCATAACTGCGCAGCACGTCCTCGACGACACGGTTGACGCGCTCGGTCTGCCCGTCGGTCTCTGGGTGCGACGCGGTCGACATGAGCAGCCGCGTCCCGAGGAGCTGGAAGAGGCGATCCCAGAACGATGCCGTGAAGCGCGGGTCGCGGTCAGAGACGATCGACGTTGGCATGCCATGGTGCCGATACACCATGGAGAGGAAGAGCTCAGCTGTCTCCTGCGCGGTGATGCCGACCGCGACTGGCGCAAGGTGTGTTATCTTGCTGAAGCGATCGACAACCACAAAAATGCCCGTGCGACCAGCTTGATCACGAGGCAGCCCGAAGATGAAGTCCATGCTCACGGATCGCCAGGCGTCCGCGGCGATTGGGAGGGGCTGCAACGGGGCTTGCGACGACTGCGCGGGCTTCACGCGCTGACAAGTCTCGCACGACCGAACCCACTTGCGCACCCACTTGTACATGTGGGGCCAGTAGAAGTCGCGTGCAAGAGCGAGATACGTCTTCTCGCGGCCAAGGTGACTGCCAGGCGCAGCGTCATGGTACTCGTGCAAGATACGAGCGCGCAGGTCGTCGTCGAGCGGCACGACGACGCGAGGGCTGTCGAAGCGATCGATCTGGTACTTGAGCAAGTCGCCGGATACCGAGTAGCGCGGTGCTTGACTCCGCGCTGAAGGCGTCAGCTGCAGCAGCGCCGACGGAGACGGGTCACGACAGTACTTGAGCATTGCGGCGCACGACGGGTCGCGGGAGTACGCCGCGGCGATCTCATCTCGAAGCGGGCTCACAGCTGTCGACGTTGTCGCGCTTATACCAAGCGCGACACACGCGCTGCACTCTTCGTCGTCATCATCGACAGCGTGTTGCGGCGAGTCGGGTCGCGGGTCGTAATCGGGACGGCGCGACAGTGCGTCAGCGATGATGTTCGTCGCGCCCGGCTTGTAGAAGACGACGAAGTTGTACTCGGCGAAGAACGACAGCCAGCGCGCCATGCGCTGGCTCAAATGCGGCGACTTTGTCGCGGTTCGGAGAGACGCGTGATCGGTGTAGATCGCGAACGTCTGCTCACCCAGCGGATACACGCGGAACTTCACCAACGCGTAGCGCATCGCGAGCAGCTCCTTGTCGTGCACGGGGTAGTTGCGCTCCGCGGGCTTCAGCTGCCGCGACTGGAGGCTGATGACGCGCTCTCGTCCCTCGTCGTCGTGATGCATGAGCGCGCAGCCGATCGCAAAGTCACTCGCATCGCAAACGACATGGAACGCCTTGGCGTGATCCGCCAGTGCAAGAACCGGCGCGGTGGAGAGCCGCGACTTGACGTCGTCAAACGCGATCTGGTGCTCACGACGCCATTCCCACGTGGCGTCTTTCTTCAACAACTGCCAGAGCGGGAAGATCACGGACGCGAAGTCTTTCGCGTAATGATAAAGGTAGTTCGCAAGCCCAAGCCACTGCCGGAGCTCCTTTTGGTCGCGAGGTACCGGCCACGCGACGATCGAAGCCACCTTCTCTGGATCAGCGCGGACGCCGTCCGCGCTCACGTAGCTGCCGAGCACTGGGATCTCGGGAGCGCAGAAGATGCACTTCTTCAAGTTGGCGTACAGCTTGTTCTCGCGCATGGCTTCGAACACCTTGCGCAAGTGCCCGAGATAGACGTCCAGGTCTGTCGCGCCCTCGGTGGCGCGACTGTGCACGAAGATGTCGTCGAAGTAGCTTGGGGCAAAGTCGCGCAGCGGGCGAAGCACGTGCGACACCATGCGGTTGAACGTGGCAGGGGCGTTCTTCAGCCCCTGCGGCATCACCAGCCACTCCCAGAGCATGCCGCTGGGAGTACTGACTGCCGTCAGCGGAACATCGGACTCGCGCATGAGGATCTGGTAGAAGCCGTCGGTGATATCGATGGTACTAAAGATCGTGCTGCCAGACATGGTGTCGAGGACCATGTCCTTGCGCGGGATCGGCGTCTGTGCTGGGATCGTCGCGTCGTTGAGCTTGTTGAACGCGTGGACGATGCGCCATCCTCCAGTCGCCTTTTTCACGCAGAACGTTGGACTCGAGTGCGGTGATGTCGACTCGCGCACGTGGCCGGCGGCTCGCCGGCCCTCGAAGAACGCGTCGATCGCGTCGACCTGATCACGCGGCAGTGGCCACTGCCGCGTTACGCAGTACTTCGTCCCAGGCACGAGGTCGATCTCGTGCCGCACGCCTCTGTCAGCCGGAAGCACCGGCGGGATCTTGTCGGGGAAGATGTCGGAGAACTCGCGCGCGAGGTTCAAGACTGGGTTCCCGGACGCTTCGAGCTCATCCCAGGACTGCGCAGCGTAGCGTTCTTCGCGAGCAGACTTCGGCTCCGCGCCAATCGGGCGCTTGCTGACAACGAGCGCCGAATCCGCAGGGTCGATCACGATGGCGCATAGTTGCTCGACGAGACCAAGTTTGATCTCGCTGAGCATGTTCTTCCAAGACATCACAGGCAGCCGAGTGAGTTCGGCTGCTGCGCGTGGTGGGGATGCGACCTTCATGCCGTGGCGCGGCGGGCCGTGGCCAGTCATGTTGACGACGTGGATCGTGTCGAACGTCGGCGCCGGCGCGACGGGCCAAGCCGGCGCGTGTGGATGTCTCTCGCGCGCCTGAGACGCTGGAGCGCGAGCCACTGCTCGTGCTGTGTCGGCTTCGGAACGGCCGGGGGCCTCTCCGCTTCTCGCCGCAGGATCGGTCTGCTTCCTGCGGCACACTGTGACCCACTGGTCATCAGCGATCTCTTGTCTCGTTGGCGTGGCGCACGGTACGTTGCAGCAAACCGCGCATGAAGGGCCATCGCTCACTTCGTGCGGGTTGAGGGTCGTGGAGTCCGGGTCCACGACAGCCACGTGCGGCCAGATGCTCGCGCAATCGCTCAAGTGAGCGAGAACACCGTCGACGTCGATGTCGCGCGGCTTTACAGTGCGACTCAGCCAGTCGATGTCAGGCTGGTGGCGCGCCAGCCACGGCATTCCAAAGATGCAGTCGAACGAGCCGCCGAGGTCGACGACGAGGAACGTGTCGGTGCTCTTGAATCCGTCGAACTCGTACCCGAACTCGACTGATCGCCGCGGGAGCGACCGTGGCTCGCCGTCTGCGAACTTGACTATCATCGCGCCTGGTTGCTCGCGGGCACGTAGCCGCGAGGGCAGGAATTGTAGCGCCTCGGCTCGTACAAAGTTGTTCGTCGCGCCTTAGTCGACGAGGGCGCGAAGTGATCGCTTCGCGCCGGCGACATGCAAGCTGAGTACGATCAGTCGCTTGTCGCTGCTTGAGGTGGTGGCAAAGAGCTGCGCATGAAGCGCGGCGTTGGAGGGGCTAGCAGAAGGTGACGCCACCGGAGGCACGTTCCGCTGGATGAGCCCAGTAGGTCGCCCTGCACCTACTGGGAGCCCGCGTTTTTTGCATGCGCGGGCTGCTCGGACTCGTCTTCGACCTCAACAGTAGCAAGTACTGGAGCTGGCGCGCGGCACACCGCCGCGCGATGACCGACCTTACGGCAGCGAAAGCAAATGAGCTGCTTGTTGCTTGTTCCACTGCGTCGGTTGCCGTTGCCGTTGCCGTTGCCACTGCTGGCGCGCTGCGGGGTTGCGTCGTGCTCGATCGCGTCGATCTCCATCGTCTCGGCGCCGTTGTCAGCTCGCGGGACGACCGCGTGGTGGCCCCGCGAGGCGGATACGCTGAAGTCTTCGCGAATCGCGATCGCAAAAGCCTCTTCGAGCGACGCCGGATGTAACGGGGTTGCTGTGCTAAGTACGAAGTAGCACAGCAGACACCCAATTAGTGGCTCAACCTGATTTCTGGACGACCCTGGTCGTCCCATCAGACAGCTCACTATTTAGGTTAGCTCCCTCACTTTCACCACTATACATGATCCTAACACAAAAACCTCAGTTGAAAATACCGAGTCCAGCGCAGTCCCTCTGCGCTTCACCACATCGCTTCCTCATAAGACCACGTGTAAGCTACGTCACGGAGAGCACTCCAGTGACACCAGGTAGCACTTCGTAGTCCGTCTAACGACCAAGATGAGCACGCTCCCGATCGAAGGTGACAACGGAATGTCGCTCAACTACAGCGACTTCGCGCACCTGACGCCATACGAGTGGGACGCGCTGCGCCGCCTCGCCGACGTGTCCGGCCTGACGGCTGTCGCGGCAATGCTGTCCGCGATGTCGCAGGAGCACCAACGTGCAGCTGCACAAGAGTTCATGGTCCGCGAACTCGCCGACGCGCGTCGGCGAGGCTCAACTCCCGCGGCATCATCAAGGAGCGACGTCGTCAAGCTCGACGTAACCAGCTACAACGGCGGTCCCAACCGACTCGCTTTGAACCGCTGGCTGTGCGAGGTCGACATTGCCATACACGCGCGGCAGCTCACGTCCGAAGTATCGCGCACCCACTTCCTCCTGTCCAAGCTCGGTGGCCGTGCAAAGGAGTGGGCTTTGGGCCGGCTTGTCGCCGACCCTGACTGCTTCCCGACACTTGACGCGCTCAAAAGCGACCTGCGACTCGCATTCGAGCCGCCTCAAGACGAGATGCACCATCGCGCTGCGTTCCTCGCGCTCAAGCAAGGTCGCGCGTCCATGCGCGACTACGTGCAACGCGCTCGCCACCTCGTGTCATGCGTGACATCGGCCCCAATCGACATGGCGACCCAAGTCCAAGTCTTCATTTCCGGTCTGAACGCTGGACACCAGCGTCTGTACTTGACCCGGAAGCCTCCGGCGTCGCTCGAAGAGGCTTTTGCGATCGCGATTCGCGAAGACTTCAGCGTATCCGCCTCGCGGGGCCACCACGCGGTCGTCCCGCGAGCTGACAACGGCGCCGAGACGATGGAGATCGACGCGATCGAGCACGACGCAACCCCGCAGCGCGCCAGCAGTGGCAACGGCAACGGCAACGGCAACCGACGCAGTGGAACAAGCAACAAGCAGCTCATTTGCTTTCGCTGCCGTAAGGTCGGTCATCGCGCGGCGGTGTGCCGCGCGCCAGCTCCAGTACTTGCTACTGTTGAGGTCGAAGACGAGTCCGAGCAGCCCGCGCATGCAAAAAACGCGGGCTCCCAGTAGGTGCAGGGCGACCTACTGGGCTCATCCAGCGGAACGTGCCTCCGGTGGCGTCACCTTCTGCTAGCCCCTCCAACGCCGCGCTTCATGCGCAGCTCTTTGCCACCACCTCAAGCAGCGACAAGCGACTGATCGTACTCAGCTTGCATGTCGCCGGCGCGAAGCGATCACTTCGCGCCCTCGTCGACTAAGGCGCGACGAACAACTTTGTACGAGCCGAGGCGCTACAATTCCTGCCCTCGCGGCTACGTGCCCGCGAGCAACCAGGCGCGATGATAGTCAAGTTCGCAGACGGCGAGCCACGGTCGCTCCCGCGGCGATCAGTCGAGTTCGGGTACGAGTTCGACGGATTCAAGAGCACCGACACGTTCCTCGTCGTCGACCTCGGCGGCTCGTTCGACTGCATCTTTGGAATGCCGTGGCTGGCGCGCCACCAGCCTGACATCGACTGGCTGAGTCGCACTGTAAAGCCGCGCGACATCGACGTCGACGGTGTTCTCGCTCACTTGAGCGATTGCGCGAGCATCTGGCCGCACGTGGCTGTCGTGGACCCGGACTCCACGACCCTCAACCCGCACGAAGTGAGCGATGGCCCTTCATGCGCGGTTTGCTGCAACGTACCGTGCGCCACGCCAACGAGACAAGAGATCGCTGATGACCAGTGGGTCACAGTGTGCCGCAGGAAGCAGACCGATCCTGCGGCGAGAAGCGGAGAGGCCCCCGGCCGTTCCGAAGCCGACACAGCACGAGCAGTGGCTCGCGCTCCAGCGTCTCAGGCGCGCGAGAGACATCCACACGCGCCGGCTTGGCCCGTCGCGCCGGCGCCGACGTTCGACACGATCCACGTCGTCAACATGACTGGCCACGGCCCGCCGCGCCACGGCATGAAGGTCGCATCCCCACCACGCGCAGCAGCCGAACTCACTCGGCTGCCTGTGATGTCTTGGAAGAACATGCTCAGCGAGATCAAACTTGGTCTCGTCGAGCAACTATGCGCCATCGTGATCGACCCTGCGGATTCGGCGCTCGTTGTCAGCAAGCGCCCGATTGGCGCGGAGCCGAAGTCTGCTCGCGAAGAACGCTACGCTGCGCAGTCCTGGGATGAGCTCGAAGCGTCCGGGAACCCAGTCTTGAACCTCGCGCGCGAGTTCTCCGACATCTTCCCCGACAAGATCCCGCCGGTGCTTCCGGCTGACAGAGGCGTGCGGCACGAGATCGACCTCGTGCCTGGGACGAAGTACTGCGTAACGCGGCAGTGGCCACTGCCGCGTGATCAGGTCGACGCGATCGACGCGTTCTTCGAGGGCCGGCGAGCCGCCGGCCACGTGCGCGAGTCGACATCACCGCACTCGAGTCCAACGTTCTGCGTGAAAAAGGCGACTGGAGGATGGCGCATCGTCCACGCGTTCAACAAGCTCAACGACGCGACGATCCCAGCACAGACGCCGATCCCGCGCAAGGACATGGTCCTCGACACCATGTCTGGCAGCACGATCTTTAGTACCATCGATATCACCGACGGCTTCTACCAGATCCTCATGCGCGAGTCCGATGTTCCGCTGACGGCAGTCAGTACTCCCAGCGGCATGCTCTGGGAGTGGCTGGTGATGCCGCAGGGGCTGAAGAACGCCCCTGCCACGTTCAACCGCATGGTGTCGCACGTGCTTCGCCCGCTGCGCGACTTTGCCCCAAGCTACTTCGACGACATCTTCGTGCACAGTCGCGCCACCGAGGGCGCGACAGACCTGGACGTCTATCTCGGGCACTTGCGCAAGGTGTTCGAAGCCATGCGCGAGAACAAGCTGTACGCCAACTTGAAGAAGTGCATCTTCTGCGCTCCCGAGATCCCAGTGCTCGGCAGCTACGTGAGCGCGGACGGCGTCCGCGCTGATCCAGAGAAGGTGGCTTCGATCGTCGCGTGGCCGGTACCTCGCGACCAAAAGGAGCTCCGGCAGTGGCTTGGGCTTGCGAACTACCTTTATCATTACGCGAAAGACTTCGCGTCCGTGATCTTCCCGCTCTGGCAGTTGTTGAAGAAAGACGCCACGTGGGAATGGCGTCGTGAGCACCAGATCGCGTTTGACGACGTCAAGTCGCGGCTCTCCACCGCGCCGGTTCTTGCACTGGCGGATCACGCCAAGGCGTTCCATGTCGTTTGCGATGCGAGTGACTTTGCGATCGGCTGCGCGCTCATGCATCACGACGACGAGGGACGAGAGCGCGTCATCAGCCTCCAGTCGCGGCAGCTGAAGCCCGCGGAGCGCAACTACCCCGTGCACGACAAGGAGCTGCTCGCGATGCGCTACGCGTTGGTGAAGTTCCGCGTGTATCCGCTGGGTGAGCAGACGTTCGCGATCTACACCGATCACGCGTCTCTCCGAACCGCGACAAAGTCGCCGCATTTGAGCCAGCGCATGGCGCGCTGGCTGTCGTTCTTCGCCGAGTACAACTTCGTCGTCTTCTACAAGCCGGGCGCGACGAACATCATCGCTGACGCACTGTCGCGCCGTCCCGATTACGACCCGCGACCCGACTCGCCGCAACACGCTGTCGATGATGACGACGAAGAGTGCAGCGCGTGTGTCGCGCTTGGTATAAGCGCGACAACGTCGACAGCTGTGAGCCCGCTTCGAGATGAGATCGCCGCGGCGTACTCCCGCGACCCGTCGTGCGCCGCAATGCTCAAGTACTGTCGTGACCCGTCTCCGTCGGCGCTGCTGCAGCTGACGCCTTCAGCGCGGAGTCAAGCACCGCGCTACTCGGTATCCGGCGACTTGCTCAAGTACCAGATCGATCGCTTCGACAGCCCTCGCGTCGTCGTGCCGCTCGACGACGACCTGCGCGCTCGTATCTTGCACGAGTACCATGACGCTGCGCCTGGCAGTCACCTTGGCCGCGAGAAGACGTATCTCGCTCTTGCACGCGACTTCTACTGGCCCCACATGTACAAGTGGGTGCGCAAGTGGGTTCGGTCGTGCGAGACTTGTCAGCGCGTGAAGCCCGCGCAGTCGTCGCAAGCCCCGTTGCAGCCCCTCCCAATCGCCGCGGACGCCTGGCGATCCGTGAGCATGGACTTCATCTTCGGGCTGCCTCGTGATCAAGCTGGTCGCACGGGCATTTTTGTGGTTGTCGATCGCTTCAGCAAGATAACACACCTTGCGCCAGTCGCGGTCGGCATCACCGCGCAGGAGACAGCTGAGCTCTTCCTCTCCATGGTGTATCGGCACCATGGCATGCCAACGTCGATCGTCTCTGACCGCGACCCGCGCTTCACGGCATCGTTCTGGGATCGCCTCTTCCAGCTCCTCGGGACGCGGCTGCTCATGTCGACCGCGTCGCACCCAGAGACCGACGGGCAGACCGAGCGCGTCAACCGTGTCGTCGAGGACGTGCTGCGCAGTTATGCGTCGTCGCACACGTCGTGGAGCGCGCTGTTGCCGATAGTCGAGTTTGCGATCAACAACGCGGTGCACGAGTCCACTGTCCACACGCCGTTCTTCATCAACAACGCGCGTCATCCGCGCGTTCCCGCGGTTCTTGGCTTTGACGACGGCGGCTCTCTTGAAGGGGGAGGGACACCGAGTACATCGGTATCGCAAGGCGGCGCTCCTTCAGCAAAAGAGAAGAGCTCGTGCGGTGACCGGTCCGCGCGCTGCACAGTCGCGATGTCACCAAACGAAGCGACGGCTTGGGTGAACGCGGCGCTCATCGCGCCGTCGCGACGCGCGATCGCCATCACCACGCGCACTGGCGCGGACAAACCATCCGCGCATTCAGCTACGATCGGCGAGGATCGTGTGCTCGAGTTCGTTCAAAAGCGCGAGTCTGTCGCTCGCTTTGTGCGCGATGCAGTCGCCGCAGCAGTCGATCGACAGAAAACCGCAGCCGACCAGCGAGGGCGCAAGAACTTCGAGAAGTTCGCGGTCGGTGACCGTGTTTTGCTATCGGCGTCCGGCATTGCACCTGGTTCTGTCACGAACCTTGGCGCGACCAAACTCGCGCCGCGCTTCATCGGTCCGTTCACGATCGTACGATGCAAAGGCGAGGCGTACACACTCGACATGCCAAGTGCATTACGTCTGCACCCGACATTCTATGTCGGGCGCTTAAAGCGCTATGTACCGGCTATGCCCCCTACGGACGAGCTGCCTCGCCAGGCTCGAAGCGCGACCCGACGTGACGAGGACGCGGCTTCGTCAAAGCGCTTGGCGGCGTCTGACCCGCGCGGAACGCCCGATTGTCCGCGCGAAGTGCCTCGTTTGCCTGGACCACCTTCGCCAGCTGCGCTCGAAGCGCAGCAACCTCTTGGTCGAGTCGATCCGCCTCCACAATGGCGTCATCGGCGCGGCTCAGAGCAACGTCGGCGTCGTGCGACACCATCTCCAGCCGATCAGGCACAGGCGCGACTGTCGTCTCGTCGCGCCACGTTCCGCCGCGATGGTCCGCCGCCGCTTGTTGACAGCGCGGGTCATCCGCGCTGGATCGTCGATCGTCTGCTTGAACACCGCGACCGTGGTCGCGGTGCCAGTCGCCGCGAGTATCGCGTTCGCTGGCTGGGCTTCGACTCGGCCAGTGACTCGTGGGAGCCTCGCGCCACGCTGCTTGAGGATGTCCCCGACTTGGTGACGGCGTATGAGGCCACTGCTCGCGCCAAGGCGACGGCGCGCGCGCGCGACCACGCGACCGAGAGCGTGAACGCGATCGTCTCGGCTCTTGCCACGCCACATGACTCTCCTGCAAGCGCGCGACGCGCGCGCTGCCCGGATACGCGCGCTGCTCCCTCGAGACAAAGAACGCGCGCTTGTCGCGCGACGAGACGGAGACGATGAGCGAGAGCAGCCCCGCGAACGAGAGCGAGAGCGTGTGCGCTCCGCGCGCAGCGCGGTTCGCCGCAAGCGCGCGTCGATACTGGGCGAGGAGAGCCTTCTCGTCTTCGTCGAGCGGATACTCCGCGAGCATCGCTTCCCACTGCTCGAGCGTCGGCCTCTCGCGGTGCGCGCAGATGCGACAGTACGCGACGATGTGCACGAAGCAGCACGGCCGGTCTGCGTCCCACGACGCAGAGCACACACGCTCGGCGAGCTCGCCGAGATGGTATCGTCCGTGCTGGGACTCGCGGCGCTCGAGGGCGAGCGCCATGCCTGGCTCCAGGTTCCAACGCGCGACAAAGCGCGTCCACGACTCGTCGAGCGCCCCCTTCGTCACTTGGCCGGTCGTCGTGATGGTCTTGCCGCGCGACTGGCGCCATCGGCGCCACATGTCGGCGAGCTCCTCGTCGCCAGGGGAGTCGCGCACAGTGCTACAGTCGTACAGCGACAGTCGGCGAAGCGCGTCGGCGTATGTCGCCGTCGCTGCGATCACGCTCGAGCTCGGCAGAGGCTGGCGGCAGGCGTCGCACATAGCTCGGCTCTCGTCGCCGTGCTGCATGGTCTCCGAGGTCGTCGCTGCTGTTGCTCTCTGCGTCGCGCCACGTGTGCGCGTCGTGTTGCTTCTTCTGGTGTGCTTTTGCTTTCTTTCGCTTGTGTGTCTGCAAGCTTGTGTGGGGGATGGTGTAACGGGGTTGCTGTGCTAAGTACGAAGTAGCACAGCAGACACCCAATTAGTGGCTCAACATGATTTCTGGACGACCCTGGTCGTCCCATCAGACAGCTCACTATTTAGGTTAGCTCCCTCACTTTCACCACTATACATGATCCAAATACAAAAACCTCAGAGTTGAAAATACCGAGTTCAGCGCAGTCCCTCTGTGTCACGGGAGTGTTCTCCGTGACGTAGCTTACACGTGGTCTTATGAGGAAGCGATGTGGTGAAGCGCAGAGGGACTGCGCTGGACTCGGTATTTTCAACTGAGGTTTTTGTGTTAGGATCATGTATAGTGGTGAAAGTGAGGGAGCTAACCTAAATAGTGAGCTGTCTGATGGGACGACCAGGGTCGTCCAGAAATCAGGTTGAGCCACTAATTGGGTGTCTGCTGTGCTACTTCGTACTTAGCACAGCAACCCCGTTACACTCTGCGCTTCACCACATCGCTTCCTCGTAAGACCACGTGTAAGCTACGTCACGGAGAACACTCACGTGACATACTCCAATCATATTTTCACTAGAATTTTCTAGTTTCGCACTTCGACTGTCAAATTTGTCTACCCAGTTCAAAAACATTAGGGGTATTCACTTTCGATTGATAGATTGATTGATGAAAATCTCGAACACAACTAATGACCAATGGATGTCAAGTACTCTGCTTTTTCACATTCATGTCAATCGCGAAACTGTCATGCCTCGGATAAGCGAGCGTCAAGACGCTTTGCGCAAAATCGACATCTTGCTCTTGCTTGAGATATGCGTTTGCATCTCACGCAGTGGCGAGGTGCCTTAGCATCGGACTGTTCCTCTTCTGGTCGCTCTAAGATTTGTGCTCGAGAACACGCGCTACGTTGCCGCTCGCTCAAGCGTCTACCGTCCTATTGCGTTGCTCATCGCTGAGCTGCAAGGAATGGACTCGGAGCCTTTCGGTAAGTACCGCATGAGCATGGGCGTCTTCTGGAGCCTGCTGTCCAGAGTGGAGAGCCACGCGTCGTTCAGAGATAGTGCCACAAGTCATTTCCCAGTCGCGCTTCAGCTGCTCGTCTTTTTGAAGTTTGTGGGCTTTGCAGGGAATGGAGGCTCGTACAGACGTACAGCACGTTTAGCGCATTGCTCTGTCGGCTCTTTGAGCGTCATTGTCGATCGGTGCGCTCAAGCTCTGCACTCACTACGCGCTCAAGAAATACGCTGGCCTACTGCGGCTGAAAGGACCGAGGTCGCGTCCACGTTTGAAGCCTAACCCGGTTTTCCAAACTGCATCGGCGTCATCGACGGAACGCTTCTTCCACTCGCACCAAAGCCGCCGATCTTTGGGGAAGACTTCTTCACACGCAAGGGCCACTACGCAGTGAACGCGCTCGCGGTGTGCGATCACAACAAGCGCATTCGCTACATCTACGCTGGTTGGCCAGGCAGTGCTCACGACCAGCGCGTCTACGCCAACTCCAAGCTCGCACAGCAAATTGACTGAATGGTGGATTTGCACGAGTTCATAGTCGGGGGCTCCGCGTACACAACATCCGAACATCTCATCTCGCCTTACCAAAAACGCATTGGAGGCCAGCTTGGGCGAGATCGCGAAGCGTTCAGCACGCGTTTGTCCAACCTCCGAGTGTGCATCTAGCACAGCACTGGCATCTTGAAGGCGCGGTTCCAGTTGCTGCGCTCGATTCGATCGAGTACATGTGATATCGCGCGAGAAGATGCATTTAGTAGTGGTTCTGAGCGAGGGCTGTGTTATCCTTCACAACATGTGCACCGGAGATCCGACACCAGCGAGCTGGATGGCCGAGCTCGACCAAGATGAACAAGAAATGGCAAGCGAGCAACCAGAGCAGTCCAAGCACGACGGAGGACTTCGACGAGACGAGCTGCTGCAGTACATGATTGCCACTGGCCGTCTTCGATTTAACTTGATAGGCATCAAACGATCAATCTCCGCAACGTCCACACCAACGAGTCGGAGCTCTTGACGCACGAGTCCTTTTTTCGAGCAGCATCGATGCGCGCGGATTCAACCTCGCACTGAAGGCGCTGAGTCTCGAGCTCGATGCGACGAGACTCAACAGCGAATCTCTTCTCGTCAAGTCGAAGTTGATCTTGATCGACCTTGTCCGAGTTTTCACTTACTTGCCGCCAGCCGTTAAGGACGTCCACTCACCGTCGTTTTGCTGGAGGTTTTGGCGATGGCGATGGTGCGACGTCTGGTTCGATGCTTAGTCTATCCAACACACTAGTTAGTGTGACGTCCGCGCCTTCAAGCACAAAGTCGTCATCTTCGTTCGTGAAGAGAGGACGCGTGGACGGACACTCCATCATGGCCGGTGCCAAAGTGTCAAAGTGCTTGCAGAGCTTGAGAATGAACGTGCGGACATCGTTCGCACCAGCGTCGCCTCGGTCCGTCATGATCCCTTCCCCCGTCCGAGAACGCCAGTCGACCGCTGCTCTGAACGACCTTTCCAGATCGTTGATCTTTCTTCGAACACCTTGAGCACTCCGATGCGAAAACCCATGCGAGTGCAGGATCCCGGCGATCTCGTTACAGACCATCTGCTTCGTTTGGCCGCTCTTGGCGCCCCCTCTCCACCACTCGTAGTTTCCGTGCCGAGACATCCAGTCAAGGAGCACGTCAATGGATGTTTTGCCTCTGGGTTCAGTGGCATCGCCATCCCAGTGGCGACGGTCTGAACTAGCCATGTTAACGAGCTACACAAAATGCGATCCGTCGTTAGTTTACAGAGTACGCAACACCACGGTCCAAAGTCGCTGAAAATTCATACCGCACACGCACCAAGCAGTAGAAGACTGCAGCGAGCTCGTCGTGTTGCTCGTTCCCTGCTCTGCTCGCTTCGTTCGCCTCTCTCTGTTGTCCAATGCACCACGCAACATTTCACACACACGAGCACGTGAGCGCGAGCCAGCACACATGAGCACGCACGCACAAACACACGCGCTCTCTCGATCACACTCACAGCACGGATGGAGCGGAGCGAGTGCACGCGCCAAGCAGTAGAAGACTGCATCGAGCTCGTCGTGGGCGAGCTTGTTTTGTTGGTTGTTTTGCTCTCATCGCTTTTCCGTCATTCTCTGTCAAAGAACGTTTCTCTGTCAATCGCACTTGGTCAACAATTTTGATCATGGATGGTGATCTTCGTTTTGACCAATCAGAATGCTGGATAAATGGACTTTTATCAATCATCCCTTCCATCAATCAAAAGTGACACCCCCTATTGAACGGGTTGCGAGGATAATTCAGTAGTGTTTTGTAACGTTGTATCGAAGTGTATATAATAAGTTTGTCAAACTATCCTAACAGAAGTTTTGAGTAATTGGCTGGAATATCGACAATTGAACGGCTTTTAGCCTATCAACGTCGATAAAGGTTTAACCGTACTTTGATTTTGTCACATCGTTAACTACTTAACCGTCCAAAGCCCGATGTTGTACCTGTAAACATGTTCGATAATCCCACATGTTGTAGGTACAACATGCTTTGTTAGTAATGACTCGAAAAATAGTTTTCGATACAAAAGTCAAGATTTGCACGAAAACGGCCATGTCAAGGTTTGCATCAAATGCACAGGTTTAGGTGGCAAAACGCGCATAAAAGGCATAGTGGGATGCACTCAAGTGCTTCGAAAGGTCTGGCCGTTTAAAAATTGGCGCGAAGTTGATGGCGATATGAATCGCAGACACACGTCTCCACCACTCATTTTGAAAATCGCCGAAAGAAAAACAGACCAACGGTGCGTGTACGGTGTGCGTTTGCGCACATGCGCACATGTGTGTATGCATTTAGACTCTCGATCTCACATGCGCTCGTTGCAAGCGTGTATGCGAAGGGAGTGATGTCTAAACGCGTCACGAGAGCAAACAAGAAAGCGCAGCGCATGCTGTGGCAGCGCGACGCTGACAACAAAAGCGCGGCAGTAGCCAAGAGACGTCCGATAGGCAAGGACGCGGCATACCTGATTGCGCGTAGTCGTGCGCAGGCAGGGGAAAAGCGATCCGCAAGCCGCAAGAGCGAGATGAAACGCGAGCTACAAGCCGCGCGACAACGCCAGCGTCAGCTACGTCGACGTCCGAACCTGCCGCGACGACGACACCGGCACCTGCTTCAACGACGTCCGAACCTGCCGCGACAAGGCCAGCACCGGCCGTGACCGCGCCAGCACCTGCTGCAACGCCGCCAGCCGTGACGGCGCCTGCTGCGACGCCACGAGCGCCGGACTCGACGACGACAACTCCTGCTGCCACTGCTGCTGCTGTCGCGCACCAGATGTTGTGACGACGTCTACTGCCGCGACGTCTGCTGCATCTGCTGCGTCTGTTGCACCTGCTGCGTCTAGTCCCGCGATCGTACTAGTCGCGCGGACACGAGTGACACCAAACAAAAGTACACCAACACGCAAGCCACGAGCAAAGACGAAAAAGCAAATCGAATGAGAGGCGCCAGCCACTGCCGCTGCTGTGGCTCGTACAGAAACGTGAGCTCAACAACGAGAACGGATCGAGAGCGCAGAGGCACAAAGAGTCAACGCACGGCAGACAGCAGCGCACCGTTTTGCAGAAGCGAGACGCGTGTCGGCTCGGCACCAAGCTGAGATCGTTGCTGAGAGAGAGGCGAAACGTCAAGCGGCAAGAGATACCGCCACTCCAATGACATGCGATTCATCGACATCGATTGTGGCGGCACCGCAACGGCTTGTGGCTGACGAGTATATTGTGATAGGGTCAGACGAGGAAGGCGACGGGCCAGACGCATGGTAAGAAAGAGGCGATGACGTGCTACCAAACGAGGACGATGGCGACGAGGAAGAGGAAGAGACTTTTGACGAGTATGACGACTCGACATGCGCTGCTGACCACCGCGGTCCAGCTACATGGCGACCTCTGCGTCGCGAGGACGAACTCGACCTCGCCGACGACACTGACCGCCTTCGACACATGCGGAATGATGGCTGGAAGACTGGTACGTCGTACATACAACATGTCGCTAATGTCAATGTTGTATATACAACATGCAGACTTTTGTCGTTTGTGCGCGCATGTCAGACGAACTTGATTTTCCTCCAGACGAACACTACCCAGGGCTTCAGCGCGGCATCAGCGGTCTGTCGCATGCGGTGGCGTCCCTGTGCGACTCGCCGCTCGACTTGTTCTTGTTCTTCATGCAGCAGTCGCTTTGGAAGAAGATCGCACGCAAGACAAACCGGTACAGCGCGCAGAACCTGATCTAGCGCGTGGACGAGATCTTCGAGAAGGAGGGCGAGAGCGACAACCGCACGAAGGACGATATCATGTCGCAAGAGGCACGAAAGAAGGACGTCGAGCCACGTAAACTTTTGGTGTGTATCGGCTTGCTCGTGGACGTAAAGACTCTACAGCACACACTCCTGCAGGGCGTCCGCAAGCCCTCCGTGTTGGCGTTCGACGTGGCCATCTTGCCGAATCGCAGCCGCTACAACTCGACACGACAAAACTTCAAGGACAAGTCTCACAAGTGGGGAACGAAGATGTTCCTGACCTGTTGCGCCGAGTCGTCATACTGCGTTCGGTGCGTCGTGGACATACTTGTTTGCATGTCTGTGTAGATATGTATGTGCATATTGCCCCATGGTCTCTTTGGAGGGCATGGGGCTATATTTTTGGCCAAGGTCAACATGTTGTATCTGCTAACATGCTCGGTGTTCATGTTGTACGTATTGCTTGTCAGCCTTGAGGTCTACTGCGGTAAGGCACAACACTCGGATGCGTCGATCGACACAAACAGCGGTCCAGCAGCAGTTGTCCGGAACCTTGACGAGGTCCTGCCAGCGCGGTAGGATGGCGTGTCCCAGGCGGTCGTGACGGGCAGATAATACACGTCCGCTCAGCTTGCTCTCCAACTCCTGCAACGCAACGTCTACATCGTTGGCACGATCGTTCCGAATCGACTAGGTTATCCCTCGGCAGTGACGTAGATGAACTGGTCGCGGCCCGCGTCGATCGAGCGAGGTACGACGCGCTTTGCAGTGTCCAAGGCGTGTCCGAGCATGACCGCGTGCGTCTAGTTCGACAACCGGCCGGCCCAGATGCACGCTACCAGCGGCAGTCGCGAGATCGTGTCTTGCGGTACGATCTTGCTGTCTAAGTGCCAAATGTCGTATATGCGTACATCCTGGCTGACCGCATGCTTTATTCGCAACATGCTCAACAGAACGTCGACTCCCAGGCGGTGCTCGAATCACGGTGCCGTGCCCCGCACTTGAACGTGAATACCATCGCTGGATGAAGGGATCGACGTCCACGACGCTTGCAACGTTACTACCTACAGACAGTGATGGTGTTGAAGAAATACTATTGGAGCCTTTTCCTCGGGGCTTGTCGACGTCGCGATAGTCAACACCTACATCGTCCATCGTGATACGAAGAAAACGGCCGGTAAAAAGCCCATGGACCACGCCAAGTTCCTCCTGCAGCTGCAGGTGCAGCTCCTCGCAAGCAGCGCGACGGACTTCGCTCCAGCGGTACGCTGTACATACAACATGTTGGCTCTCTCGTATGTTGTCGGACTGACATGTCCGCTTGTGTGTGCGGTTATACAGCATGTGAACCTTGCGACTCATCTCCGAGCTGTCGCGTCGGAGCATGCGCTTGAGGAGTGCCCGGACTTCCAGCAGATTGGTGACACGAAGCGTCGCCGCCCACGCCAGTGAAAGGTGTGTTCGTTGCTCAAGACGAGTATGGGCGAGCGGCAGAGCACCAGTACTTCTGCCCAGCGTGCAGCAACAACCCAGCCTGGTCAGTAGCGCTTGCTTGTGTGGCGACTTGGTGCTACAGAGCCTACTTGTGCAACCGCGCTTGGTCGCGCAACAACAACAATGCGCTTATGTGCCACCAGATATGGCACAACGTCTGGGAGAGCGGGGCGAATCTGCTGCAGCCCATGGTTGGGCGCGGTATGCAGCTGCGGCGACAAGGACTTGTGATTGGCAAGCGCAAGCGCGGTACTGCCGCTCAAGCGGGTGACGAGAGCGAGGGCAAAGTCGAAGGCGACGGCGACAGAGAGCACGCCGCCAATGGCGACGGCAACACCGAACGCGAGCATGAGGGCGACGGCGCTGCACGTGCCGAACATGACGACAACGTAGACACAAGCACGGCGCGACCACGCGCGCGAGGCAGGCGCGCTGTGGCAATCCAGTGCATCAGCAGCGACGACGACAGTGAGCATGGCGTCGCCAGCTCTGCACCAAGCGAGTTCGAGGATGCGGACGATGTGTTGATCGACGCGCGCTATCGCGACGAGTCCGATGACTTTGAGGATGAGTGAGCGCAGTTGGGATGATGTGTGTGTGCGTCTGTCCTAGCGACATAGCCTTTCTCAATACATTTCACCTTTCTTTAGGCACACTTTGTCTGGTTTCTCTTGATTACACAGTGCTTGAGGGCGCTCAAAGTGGGACTCCCTATAAAAGGTCCATTTTTAACGTGCTGTAGATACTACATCGGCCAAGGAAACCTGATCAAATACGACATGTGACCCCTTGCATGTTGTATCGGCACGTCCATGTCCACCGAGTGACACTGTTTGCATGTCGCATTTTCCAAGCACATGCGTCGCACCTATCGTAAGCCCATTAAATAGCTAGTGTAGATTCAAATTTCACATGATGTAGGTACAACATGTGAGATTTTCGATATATGTACTTTAGTAGCTCCACCACATTCATCGATTTTTCTTTTGAACAATTTCAACAATAACCTAAATAGCTTAATTGAACGAATTAGGTAAATATGAATGAGCAAACTCTTTCATCCGGATTATGTGAGAGTAGCATTTGCAATAGTTATAAATGATTGGCAGATAATATATAGATATGATATTTGAGATGATAATGTCGAAATCAGTCTGGTAGGCATTCGGCGTTGTCTATAACAAGTGGACTGGGCAACAACTTTTCACTCTCCTAAACGATTTGGATAGGTTTGTTTGTATACAGTACCAGTATAGGGGCATTACTGTTATGGATCCACCTAATTGCAATTTTGTGAATTGTATAGTCTAAAAGGACCATTGATGCGGAGGTTTATTGCACATTGGCCATCCAAAACAGTACGAAAAACGAGCAACTTTTGAATTTGATTTAAGTAGTTTCTTGCTCGCACAGTGATGCAAAAATGGTATGGGAACACCTGAAATTAGTATTTTTTCTCCTTCAGAACCGCTTGTTCATTAAATATAGAATTCAAGGCTATCATTGACTAGACAAGAACGTCCAAGCACTCAAGCATCAAGCCGTCTACGCGTGTAGAATGGGGGGTCTTGAGCTCGATGCTCGAGTCAAAGAGCTTGACATTCTTGTACATGCGCTGCACCACGAAACCCTAAACGTTTTCTATGGAGTTGAGATCAGGTAAGAGAGGACACGTACGTCTTGCTCGCGAAAGAACGTGCGCTTGAGAACCGACATGTGAATGCTCGTATTGCCTTCCTGATATTGCCTCTCGTCGCCAGCAATTACGGTAACGAAAGCAAACGAGTGGCCGATAGGGTGCGTGTACAGTGCACTTTCTTGAGGACCTGGGAGACACATGAGCGGCGTCTTACCTCCCCTCGCTACCCCGGACCATGACGGAACCATCGCAGCCTGCAGCTTCAGTTGCGTCAGCAGCGGCAAGCGTGTGTCTTGCCAGTAGAACTGACAGCCGTCTGGCCCTGCCATGTTTACTTCTTCTCGTCTGACAAGGCTAGCATATCCCACCTTATCTGAGTGCTCAATCGCCCACTCGCCAAGGCGACTTAAGCGTCAATATGGCTCTTTACCATCCACGACGGGGCGGCACGCTTCCCGAACAATACATGTGGAGCGGCCTTCAGGGACTACCAAACACGCTTGACGCCCATGCCGAGCTTGAGATCGTCACATAGCTCTCTCGTGCTCTTTTTCAATCGTATTCCGCGTGTACTGGTGAACTTTAGGGATTGCTACGTAGTATCACTCTCAGATTTGGGAGGAGCAAAATCATGAGTATACCAGCTACCAACATATTTACCATGCCAAGACAAAGCGCTACTATCATCATGCGCCGCTGCACCGCGCTATTTCGGTAGGCGTTGTTGACCTCAAACTAAACTTGTGATGTAGCATGTGCTGTCTATAGGGCGAGAACAAACGCGCGCAGGAATACTTCGTTTTCGTCCACTTCGATCGCGTTATACACATCAGAGTTCTCGGTGGAGAGCGTGTTCAAAAACGGCTTGATTTCACGTTTGACTTGTAACCTGTTTGTGATAATTGACAATTGTTCTAAAAGATGCCTGAGAGTACATTCCTTCGGTGGCGACAAGCATGTCTTGGTGGGAACAAGCTGAAGTACCCTTGTCCACTGTGAAGAAGATGGCTCACAAGAAGACAGTTTATGTTGTGATATATCGATCAGTTTTGTTGGCATTTCAAGTTGATAACATTTCAACTTATCAAAAGATACTAACACAAAAGTTCACAGCACAAACGTGTTGTTAAAATGAGTTTGTCAGATTTTTCCGAACGCTACGGGAATAACATGTACAAAATATGAACAAATTTGTTTTAGTACAAAATATGTACAGATATGTTTGCCAGTTTTGTTTCAAAACGATGCTTACAGATTCGATCAACATAAATTTCTAAAATAATAATTGGTAAGAAATTGCTATTTTTGGCCTATTTATCAGTGAATGTCTTACAGCACACCAAAAAGAACTAAAATATGCCATATATAATTATCGACTTCGACCTTCTCCTTTCAGAGTCGTGTCACGTTTTCTATCGGCTTGTCCACCACACACACAGCGAAGTTTGAACAACTAAAGACACCAATGGATTGATCGAATCAATGACTTTCGTTATAAGTGTCCGTATCGTGGTTCGTACATTTACACACTCGCATTTTTAGGTTGTCTATCGTTATTCGTACTTAGATTGGATGTGTCTCATATTTTCAAATATTCAAATACTAGATTATGTTGTCGATTTTTGTACCAATTCAATAATTGGTGTACTTGTTTACAGGTAAATCTTTGTTCACATGCTGCTCACTTGCTCACTAACTGAAATTTGAAATATACCCCAATTTACTAAACCCCAAACCCTTGATATGAGAAACCCTGTCTTCGATGATATTTCTGAAAACAGAAAATTTCGAAAATATGATCGTAGACAGGGTTTCTAAAAGGGAGCTTGTCCGAGTTGGACAAATAAAATAGAAAAAGGATTGATGAAGTGATCGGTTTCAATAATACTAAAATCAAGATGTGAGTGCAGCGAGGCGAAAGTGTTCACGTTGTATTCTTAAATCAAGTACAACGCTGCATAAGCGTGTGGCTCTCCGATTTCGGTACGCTCGAAAACATGAGACGACGGTAGGTATAGTGAAATGAAGTACAACGGCGACGGTGGATACAAGAACGCAGTGAGCAGCTTGCCTCCCGGCTCGTGCTTGCTTGTTTGTCTCCTTACTCAGGACACACGTCTGTGACGAAGCTCAATAGCGGCGTTTGCTCAAGCGCAGCGCTGCTCGTTCGTGGCAATTCGATCCGACAGACGAAGAGCCTGTGATGCAATGCTCTTGTTGAAGATGTGATTGAGTCAGCAATCGCTGCCGTTGTACTAGTACTGGTAGTTGCTGTCGAAGCTACCTACAGCAGACGCAGTCGCAGCGTTTGGAACCTCGCCACCAAAACTCATCAAGATCGGCGCAGCTCCAGCAACAACGAACGCCAGGTCCGCTGAGTTGCTCACGACCGTGCTCAGCGCGCTCTCAAAGTCCATTTGCTCTTGCATCGCGCTCATCAGTCCTGTAGATCGCTCGAGCCAGAATGTCACCTCCGATGCCACGAGCACGAGCGCGCCTGCCAGCAGCCTCGAGAGCGTTCGATCCGGTTTCACGTGCGGAAACACGAGGTCGACGGATCGCTGCGTGAGCTGCAGCGTGTACTCGGCGCGCACGCTGATGCGATAGCGATTCGCGCTCGGCTCGTACACAGCGATCGTAGGCGCGCCGGACGTGTCGAGGCGACGGAACGAGAGCACATTGAAGCACCACGAGATGGAGCGCCAGCGGTCAGCGATGACCTGTCGGCCGACTGCTTCGCCGAACGTGACGTCACGCGAGAAGTAGCGGTCGAGGAACTGCGCGATCGCAGGCTCAGTGCTCGGGTGCGAACCTTGCGCAAAAATGCGAAAGTACGCTTGCACGACGTGGTTGAAGTGGTGCACTGGTGTCATTGGACCGCGACGAACGGGTGTGGCGACTGGCACGCTCGACTGCATGTGCGCGACTGCACTGAGCGGCAAGACTGCGGGAGACGATCGCTTGTGGTGCGGTCCACTCGCTTCCGGTGTCTTTAGAGACGAGACATCTGCATGTGTGAGAGCTGGTAGTGTCGCTGGAGCGTCATGGGCAGGCGATGCAGGACGCTCTGGCTCTGGCTCAGAGAGATCGATCGCTGGGCCGTGGTCGCTGTCGTCTGCGTGCTCCGGACCTGGGCTGCTGCCGTGCTCCTCAGTGTCGCCGTCACAGCCCGACGCGACGTCCGAGTGGCTCTTGCTTGGCGACGGCGACGACTCGACTGCTGAAACAGCAGGCGAGCGGTCAAACGCGGTCGGATCCGTGTCGTCGCTTGGGATAATGAGACAGTTCTCGGTGATGCGCGCTCGGCCGAGGAGGATGTCCACCTCGGTTGGGTCCGACAGCACCTCTGCGAACGTCTTGACGTAGTCGAGCTCGGGGACGAACTTGTACACCTTGTTGCGCTTGTTAAAGTAGAAGTTGAGCTTCGTCTCGGGCGCGACTTCGCGGCCCACGAGTTTCGACACGAGCCACTCCTCGCCCATGACGTGCGGGAACATGCCGGCGATCGTGTTGCGCAGGATCTGGAAGTGCAGGATGCCTCTCGTTGACACGATGACCGTGTCGTCAGCCACAATCACGTCGAAGCCCGTCATCGTCATCGCGATCGCCTTGATGAAGACCGAGTAGAGCATGATCTGCTGCTCCAGGACGTGGATCCCGTTCTCGTCGCCGCCGACGTCCACGTGCTCGTCAAAGGCGCTGTGGAGGAACTCTTTCTGGTCGCGCTCGTTCATGAGGCGCTTGCGGCCGCTCTGGCTCAAGTTGAAGCCCGTGCGAAAGATGCGGTAGTGCTCTTGCGCGATGCGCACAAGCGAGCCCTCAGGGTCGTGGCGCCTGTTCATCGTCTTGGACGCCAAGATGTCGCGCATCATCTCCATGGTCTTGATCTCCTGCTTGAGGTTCTGGACGTCGAGCGTGAGGTTGAAGTCGACCGAGCGCTCATTGAGCACGGACTGGTACGGTCCCCATCCGGTGCGCTTGCGCCGCGGCTTCTTCGTCCAGCGCACGATGTGGTTGTCCGCAACATTGTCGTCGCTATCTTGACTGCCGCTGCTGTTGCTGTTGCTGGCTGACGACGAAGCAGACGCCGATGCGTGGGAGTCGCTTGGCGGCGACGAGGTGCTTGCGCGAGACCTGGACGGCAGCTGTGCCTGGTTGCGATGTGTGCCACTGATGGACATTGGACACGACGACGACGACAACGACTGCGCTGTGTGTGCACTCATGATGCGGTGTCGAGGAGACTAAACGTGCGCGTGAGAGTGAGAGCGAGAGCGAGCGAGAGGAAGCGCTTTGCAGCAGCGTGAAGAAAGCAAAGTGAGTGAGTGAGCGACGAGCAAGCGAGCGGTCGAGCCCCTCTGAACGAGCGCAACTTGGCAGCAGGAGCAGCACAACAGCAGCAAGCAGCAAGCAGATGCTGGCTGGCTGGACAGGACACAGGACGCGCGTACGCACGTCGTTGATGATGATGGCAGGGTCGTTTGGCTTTCGCGTTGGCGCGAGGGAGCACGATCGCGGCGCAGAGGGCTCCAATCTTATTCTCTGCGTGTGCGTGTGTGGTGGCGGATCGCGAGCGCAGTCGTCGGTGTGGTGTCGTCGTCGTCGTCCAGACCGAGCGCTCGGAGCTTGGAGCTCGACACACCTCGAGCTCGAGCGATCGCTGGTGCAAGCGAAGCGGTGTCGAGAGCCAGGCTTGAAGCCAAGCTTGCCCAAAGACTTGGCGTTTGTATGCCTGAAATACTTTTTGGACGGCTTTTTTCCTCTGTGCGCGCGCCAACGCAGAGGGCAATGTGCTTGCTCTTGTCGTGCTCTTGCTTGCTGTGCTCGCTCAAGACTTGCTCAAGACGTGCTTGCACGACAGCGAGCGTCTTTGCCTAATGCATTGTCTGCAAGCTCAACCACAGCGCGCACACAGCGTCATTGTGCACACACACACACACACACACACACTCGTACTCGTACGACCAGCGCGAGCAATGTCTTTCGCAGTTTGGCAAGCAGCACCAGCGACGATTCTTTCGCGCGCACACGCGTGTCGAGACGAGGTCTTGAGGGTTTGTCTGTCTTGAGGTCTCCACAGCACGCTCGCACCTGTGATCGATCGATCGATGGCAGCAGCGAGGTTTCTTCTCTTGAATGAGGCGCATCGACTCGACTCGAGTTGCGGCGCCAAGAGCACCAGGAGCAGCGCGCGCTGCAGTGCGATCCCACTCGTAGCTCGTAGTGTTGATGCTGATGGTGCTGATAGGATCGGTTCAGTCGACGCGATCTCGCGACACACACAGACACGACACGATGCACGAGGCGAGGAGCAAAGCCAAAGATCGGAGCAAGGCAAGGCGCTGCTGCTGTGTCTGTTTACTACAAGCACCACCACACACTCGATTGAATTGGGTGAGTGGGTGCGGTCAGAGAGCGGGTGGTCCGGAGCGCCTCATGCGCATGCGCAGCTCATGACCTGTCGAATGACCTCCCCTCACCGGTGGCTCAGCCGAGGATGGTTGAGAGACGCATCTTCGCTTTGCTGCTCGGCGCGCTCGGGTTCGGATACGACGAGCTGAACGACGGAGACGCTGGACTTGCTGGCACCTCGCGGCGCCGCGACGTTGTGCTGTGTTTATCGCTCGAACGCGCTGCTGCGTTCGTCGGTGTTGCTGCTGGTGTGGTGGCGTATGCGCTCGGCTCAACGACCTCGCCAACAAAGCCGCAGAGCGTCGGGAGCGCGCGCGACAGCACGAACGAGAGGTCGTCGGGACGCGTTACGACGCACCGCAGCGCGCTCTCAAAGTCCATTTGCTCTGTGATCGACGCGACCAAGCCCGTGTCCTTCTCGAGCCAGAACGTCAGTTGCGCTGGCACTGCGAGTGTCGAGCCCACGAGCACATCCACGAGCGTGCGGTCTGCAAGCACGTGCGGAAACACCTGCTCGAGAGTGCGCACGGTCACTCGCATCGTGTACTCGGCCGTGCACTGGATGAGGTACAGGTTCTCCATGGGCGTGTACGCGAGTGGCTCCTGCGTCAGCTGCCGGAAGCTCAATGCGCCAAAGCACCAGCAGAGCGAGCGCCAGCGGTCTTCGACGACTTGGCACCCGACCACAGAGCCGTAGCCGACAGTCGGAGAGAAGTGTTGAGCCAAAAAGCCGTGCTGGAGGTCGCTCACAGCCACAGCCGACTCTGAGCCGCTCTCGAATACGCGGAAGTACTGCTTCACGACGTGGCAAAAGTGATCGATCGGCGTGAGCGGCCCAGCCCACGACTGACACGCTTCGTTCTGCATCGGTGGTGATGTAGTGGACGTCAAAGGAGCTGCAGTCACAGCGACGGTCGATCGCGTCGCGCTCGGCTTCTTGCGCTTCGTCGTCGCCTGGCTCTTGCTGCGCGTGCCACTCGGGTCACTGATTGTAGACTGGTGCGAGGGCACAGGCGAGGGCGCACCCTCGTTGTTGCTCGCAGTGTGAGTGCGACTGCTGCAGGGACTTGAAGGCTGCGACACGACCGCTGTAGCCGCCAGCGCGACGGCGTCATCGTTCGAAGCAGCAGACGGAGCAGCGAGACCTTCAGCGAGCGATGCAGATCCGGCATCATCGTCGAGCACCGCCAGCGCGGCGTCGGACTCGCCGATTATTGTCGAGACCGATGGCGACTTGGGCTGCGGCAGGTCTTCGTTCGTGAGCCCAATCATGCAGTTGTCCGTGATGAGCGCGCGTCCGAGCAAGATCGCGACGTCGCGCGGGTCCTTGAGGATGTCGATGAACGTCTTGACGTAGTCGAGGTTCGGCTGGAACTTGCACACCTTGTCCTGCGTGTTAAAGTAAAAGTCCATCGTCGTGTCGGCGTGGATCTCTTGACCCACGAGCTTCGCTACGAGCCACTCTTGGCTCAAGATGTGCGGGAACATGCTTGCGATCGTCGTGCGCGTGATCTGGAAGTGCATGATGCCCCGCGTCGCGACGAGCACCGAGTCCTCGGCCACGATCACCTCGAAGCCCGTCATGGTCATCGAGATGAAGTTGATAAAGACCGAGTAGAGCTTGATCTGCTCAATGACCATGTCGACGCCGTACGCGCCATTGCCGACGTCGACGTTCGGGTCAAACACGCTGCGGATCCAGCTCGTTTGGTCCTGCTCCTTGAGCGCGCGCTTGCGGCCGCTCTCGCTCAGGTTGAAGCCCGAGCGCAGCACGCGGTAGTGCTCCTTGGCCATCCTTACGAGCGAGCCCTCGGGGTCGTGGCGCTGGATCATCGTCTTCGATGTGAGAATCGTGCGCAGCATCTCCATCGTCTGGATCTCCTGCTTGAGGTTCTGGATGTCGAGCGTGAGGTTAAAGTCCACGGAGCGCTCTTTGAGCACAGACTGGTACGGTCCCCAGCCAGCGCGCTTCTTGCGCGGCTTCTTGCGCACGACGCGGTGCTCGTCCGCATCGTGATCGCTGCTGCCACTCGACGCCACGGGCTCGAAGAACGAGATCGTGCCAGGCGCTGGCGACGCGTACGACGGCGCGACGATCGGAATGAGCGACGACATGCTCGCATCGGACGGCGCTGGCGACACTGCGCCAGAGGATGATACAGTGAACGATGCAGACCAGCGGTCGCCAGAGGTCACGCCAGCGCGCTGCTGTGGTTGTGTACGCGCAGCTGAGGCAGTAGTCGTAGCGTGCGCATGTGGCGCTCGGCGAAGCGGGTGTCGGCAGTGCGCTGTCGTCTGTGTAGAGGCGGTCATCTCGACTCGCGTTGCTCGAGTGCGTGTCTGAGTGTGTGTGCACAACGTGTGAGTGTCTGCGTGTGTGCGTATGCGCGCCAAGCGGCACAAGCGCTACGTGGAAAGATCGAGACTGGCGAAGCACGCGAAGAGCAGGCGCGTAGCAGTCGTCAACGTCCGTCGAGTGGCGCAAGCGCTCGCGCGCGCACGCACGCACGCTGTCTTCACTCACACTCTTCACACACCCGCGTGAGTGTGCGCGTGTATGCTGTGTGTCTTGTGTCGTGTGCCTTGTGCGCGTGGCACCAATTGGCAGCAGTACGATTGAGTCGCTCGAAGTCGAGCCGACGGCGTCTTCGTGTCAGATGAGCCTGTTGAGGGATGTCGGGTCGGTAGTCGCCAGATAGAGAGAGAAAGAGAAAACGAGTCTCAAGTGTGTGAGTGCGGGACTGAAAGCGACTTGGGATCTGTATATGAGCGTTCGAGCGAGTGCATGTGTGCGCCTGATGCGCCTGACCGAGGATCGAGCTGTCCAGCGTTCGTCCAGGTGCTGGTCCACGTTTCTGTGTTCGGACACAACAACAAAACTTGTGCTGGCGCATGGAAACCTCTGTTTGAGCATAGTTTCGAGCGGCAATTAAACTTGAGATTCGTATGCTCGGGTCGACATAAGGGTTCGCTTTGAGGAGGTCACAGTGCTGGCTCAGAGTCAGATCTGACTCGAGTTGAGAACGCTCCTGGCGCGTTCTCACAACTTGAAATAGTATTGATATGCATTTTTGGCTTCGGTACAAGAATACTTTACGTGCTTGACAGACATATTGTAAAGGAAAATATACTCCATTTCTGCTACTATACGACATTCGATATTTCGGCGCGCTGTATCGCTTGTTGTTCTAAACCACACTTGCCGATGTGTTTACCGTTTGTTGGCTGTAAGACAAAACATTGTGTAACACTAATTATCTTGCTTTCGTCGTTTTCGTATAGGGTTTAGGGTTAATTATACATATTAAGTCATCTACACGTACATAAAGTGCACGACAAAAGTCTTGGAAATTTCTTGTTTCATTTCAAATATTTTTGATTTTCATCGGACAGAGCTGCAATGAAGCTGGATTAATAGCGCAATTAAATACGGTTCGAATGCTATATGTCGATCATCGAAATACACAGTGTAGCCAGCACAATGGCAGAAAATGTCATTTTCGAAATATTTCAACGATGCGAGAATAAATGGAGAGGCGTGGTAAGATTGGTATCAAAATTGTAATTGTGGTCAAACGAGCTCGAAAACACGTAATTTAGATAGAACACATTGCGTACACCAAGCGAACAAATTTCCAGTGCCTCCGAAGCTGTTTTGCGATGACGGCGTGGCAAGAGATGACGGCGAGCGACGTCGCAACTATCCTCGACCTTCGAGGCCAAGGCGAGAGGCTGCAGGCGATTGCAACGCGTGTGCAGCGCATCGTATCGACTGTGTCACGCGTCATCAACGGCGAGAGAGCCTCGAAGACCAAACAGCGCACGGGAAGGCCTCGAAAAGTGTCTGAGCGTGAGGGCCGGCGGCTGGTGCGCGCGGTCACGACGCGAAATGAGAGCGCCTCTCAAGCCCGAGCGAGTGTCGGTGTTGACGCATCGGTGCGCACCGTGCAGCGCGTCCTCCATGCACACCCTGACGTGTCTTGGAAGAAGAAGAAGCGGACGACGGTGATGACCAAGATGCACCAAAAAGGACGAGTCGCATGGGCGAGCGAGAGAGCAGCTTGGGGCGCGAGTGAGTGGTCGCGTGTCGTGTTTAGCGACGAGAAGAAGTGGAACATGGATGGGCCGGATGGCTTGCAGTTTTACTGGCATCGCGCGGGGCAGCCAGAGCGATGCGCCGTGAAGCGTCACAGCGGTGGAGGATCGGTCATGGTCTGGGGCGCATTCTCTGCAGCCGGCAAGTCGGAGCTCAAGTTCATTGAGGGCGGCCAAGACGCGCAACGCTACACAGAGACGCTTGCCACGCACTTGCTGCCGTTCTTACGCGCACACCACGAAGAAGGGCACGTGTTTCAGCATGACAACGCGCCGTGTCATCGCGCTCGACTTACTCAAGCATGGCTGCAGACGAGCAACGTGACGACGATGAGCTGGCCAGCGATGTCCCCGGATCTCAATCCGATCGAGCACCTCTGGGGCATCCTGACGAGAACCGTGTACGCGCACGGTCGCCAGTTCTCATCGCAGCAAGAGCTCAAGTCCGCCATCACCCAAGCGTGGCGCGATCTCGACCACTCAGTCATTGCCAACTTGGTTGCATCGATGCCCAAGCGCTGTGCAGCTGTCCTCGAGCGCAAGGGAGCGTTTATTACTAGTTCGTAAGCTTCAAACGCAGCGTCCTCACGTTCAATACCAATCTTACCACGCCTCTCCATTTATTCTCGCATCGTTGAAATATTTCGAAAATGACATTTTCTGCCATTGTGCTGGCTACACTGTGTATTTCGATGATCGACATATAGCATTCGAACCGTATTTAATTGCGCTATTAATCCAGCTTCATTGCAGCTCTGTCCGATGAAAATCAAAAATATTTGAAATGAAACAAGAAATTTCCAAGACTTTTGTCGTGCACTTTATTGTTTATGGTCTGCACTGATTACACTGTATCACGAAAGGATGATTCGCACCAAGACACACAAAATTTATACTGTAAACGACATCCTGGAACTACCAAATCAATACCTAAAAAACTTGGAATATAAGGGGCTGAAGCAAAGCCGGAGTACAAGCATATATCGTTCTTTTCAACGCTCACACGCAAGTGAACTTACACAAAGAAACCGCTCAAATAACTCGAGTACAGTCTTTATGATTAGATAAGACTTCTGATATTTTCAGACGAATATGATAATACCACTTGTGCTTCTAAACTAGCAGATCTGATGGTAACTCTCATACAAAAAAGGAATGTGGAGCATGGTCAAAATTCAAATTTTACGGCCACATTACTCGCATACTAATCTCAAAATTAGATCATTCTCAGAATGACTGCCTGATATGTCTGTGCATATGTCATGCGCGCACACTTTTGTTTGTCGACGGACGATGGAGAGAGGAAGCGCGCTGATAGGTTAGTGCACGACCACGCAATGGTCATGCGCGAAGCAAGCGTAAGCGTACGGCATATTGCTCATGCGTTGCAGCGCCCGCGCGACGTGGCGCATAGAATTTTAGATGGCAACGAAAAGGAAAGTGCGCTGGGCGTCCATGCGATCTTTGTAAACGCGATGCTCGCGCACTCGTGAGAGCCGCTAGGCTTGGCAACCAATTATCTAGCCAGTTTCACACACACTCTTTTTCTTTCGCCGTCAGTGTGAGCAGTGCGGAGTGAGGTGCACGGCGTTGTCATAGTAAAATTCACCAAGACGGAAACACCCTACAGCTTTTAGCAGCACACAAAGCGCATTGCCTCTCATGGCCGAGCAAATGACGGTGCGCTCCAAGAAGTGGATGTATATTATTGTAACGGGGCCAAACGGCCAGTTATATGGATTGGTGTATGCGTACACCAATCCGGGATGTCCTATCCTGGACATGGTCTGTTGTGGTGTGGGACACACCAAACAGAGGTCGTCGTCACGTCGGACGCACGACAGCGACTCATTGTCTATTGAGTCGCGAGTACCTGACGGTACTCGATTGTTATCTTGCATTTAGTATAGGGACACTTAGGCATGCATGTTACAGGACAGTAACCATCCAATGCACCAGTTCGGAACCTGCTCTGTTGTTCTCACAACGTTCAGGCTAGGGGGAACACGTTCCTAGCAACTTGAGTTGCAGCGCACACGTGCGCACGCTTCTTCAGCGTATCGTGCTGTGTGACCCCGTCACACTTGGTAGCACTTGTAGTCAATCCACGCCTGCGCAGACTTGACTGGTCTGAATCCTCACGGGTAAAGACGGCAAGACGATGGAACGGGAGCAGTTCCCTCATCTGGATGACAACCAGTGGCGAGCACTGGGTTGCATCCTCCAGATCATTGGAGACGATGGTGCGGCATCATTTGCCGCAGCAAGCCCTGCTTGGCAGGTCGAGTGAGCCAACCAGTACCTACGGTTCGAGTCGAACCTGGTTGACTACGCTCGTGAGACGGCTCCGGACGCGTCCGAGCCGTCGACTCCACAGCGTGTGGATGGTCAGCCGCTGTACGCGGCGACCAAGCCTCTTAAACTGAAGGTACCAGTCTACGAGGGCAAGGAGTCCACGAATCGCCTGCTCTGGACCAATGAGCTCGAGATTGCGATGAACGCCGCTTTCCTCACGGAGGAGCGGCTCAAGGTCGCATTCGCAGTCTCGAATCTTGGCGGTCGAGCCAAGGCATGGGTTTTGACCCGTTCAGAGAGCCTGTATGAGGCATTCTCCACGTGCAGTAGGTTCCGTGAGGAACTCCGCCACGCGTTCGAACCACCAAACGTGGCGTTCCGAATGAGTTCGAAGTTCCTCACTTGCAAGCAAGGCAAGCGAGAACTCGGCTAGTACGCGAACGAGCTTCAAGTGCTCGTCGCAGCGATGGCTTCATAGCCGCTGCAGGAAGAGACCAAGGTCACGGCCTTCATAGAGGGGGCTCCGCATGGGTCCTCCACGTGACCAGGGCTTCCGCTCGTGTCCAACGACACTTGAGCAAGCGATTGACATCGCTCTGCTCGAAGAGTACAGCTTGCGTCGAGCTCGTACGTCTTCGTACATTCCAAGTGGAGTGCGTTCCACTGGAGGGCTGACGCCTATGGACGTCAATGAGATCGAGCGCCAGCGCTCGGATCTGCATTGCTACCAATGCGGTAGAGCGGGTCACTTCATGCGCGAGTGCCCGCGGTCGAGCCAGCGTGTGCGCGGCAAGGCTGTTCGACCTGCCACGCGTGGCCCACCACGTGGTCGACCGAGCACACGTGCTCTGACCTGTGGTCCGGGAAATGGCCACGCCCAGTAGGCGCGGGGCGCCCTACTGGGGTGCAACAAGGCGTGCATGACGGTCGGGCATCTTCTCTGGAAAGATGTCTTGGTACTCGGCCACAAGCGAGTACGCGCGGTTGCCAGACGACTTGACCGCATCAAGTGACTGGGTTGCGAAGCGCAGTTCCCTCTGCGTCTTCTCGCGATCTTCTTTGTGCTCGGGCACGAACAAACAGATCTGCCCGACCTCACCACGCCGAGGTCATTAAGGAGCGTGCATGCCGACAGCACATTCAGCCGGAGGAAGTCGTCGACGCTCGATGGCGGCGACTCGACGCGAACCTGCGTCACCGCAGGCTCATCACCAGTGTGGACGATCACCTTGACGCCTTCATACTGGACCCTGGGCTTAGCTTCGGAGCATATGGATCCGGACTTGTCACCGGCGTCGAACGCGTCGCTCTTCTGTCCATTGAAGGGCTCCTGTTCCTCCTCGACGTGGAGCGTGTCAGCAATGCCATTGCTCGACAAGTTACGTGCGAGGCGTGCTCTAGCGTGCCTTCTATTGCTCGGGTGTGGACCCGAGCGCTTCTTCTTCTTCTTGGTCGGAGCACCCTGCTCCACGCGCTCTGCAGCGGTTCGGAGTCGACCGAACTGGTGTGTCCACTGCCCACCACCGCAGTTCAGGACTTCCACGAACCGGAAAGCGACACGCTCATCATGCGTGTCTCGACCGCGACCACGATCGCAGATCCGTGGCCAGTCTTGTCGCAGCGATGACAAGTGCGTGACTCGCGAGCACGCGAATCGGACGAGACGGGTGCGGCTTGTTCTTGGACAACCGAAATGTCCATTGGCTCTGGACCACCAGAGTCGGCTTGAGAACGAGCGCGTGATGAACCACGCGCCTGACGAGCGTTGAAGTTTTCTCTCAACGCGATGCGGAAGGTTTCTTCGAGCGTGGCGGGGTACTACCGATACAGGTGAGTACGCGCGGGCCATCTCACAGGCCAGCTAGAAGACTGTGACTTGGGTGATCATGTCCATCGTTGTGGTGGACACACACTGCTTGACGTATCACGCCTGCTGGACGTACTCGTGGAAGTCACGAGTACCTTGCTTGAGGTGCAGATAATCTGCGCGCAGCCGGTACTCGTTCTGCGGCGGCTCGAACGTTGTCTTGATTGCATGTGCTTGAGCGAGTCGAGTGTCGGGAACACCGACGCGTCAGCAACGCGGCAGCCAACTGCCCATGAGCGGGCTCTACCAGTCAGAGTCGTGATCGCAAAAGACACTAGCGTTCGCGGATCAGTGATCTGGCGCTCCTCGATCACTTCCGATAGCTCGTAGTACCAACGGCGCAGCGGCGTCGTATTGCCGCCAGTGTACTTGGTGCCATCGAACTTGAGGATCTGAGGCTTTGGCTGAAGTGAAGGAACAGAACGCGTGGGGCCCAGCGCGTTCGCTTCAGCGAGGTCACTGCTCATGAACTCTTGGGCGGCGAGTCGAATCGCCGCCTTGGTGCTGGTAAGCAGCGTCTTCACAGTCATCTCGCCCGTTTTCTCTGCAAGACGATGCAGCGCCTTCTATTCGTAGTCATCCAGGAACGCGAAGTGATCTTCGCGTGTCAATGAGCTGAGGTCGATGCTCATGACGTCCATGGCGACTTGGTCGTGTGGACGGAGCACGAAGTGCTACCAGGTGTAACGGGGCCAATCCGCTACGCGTCGTACATGTGCGTGTGAGGAAGCGGCGTCTTGTCACGTGTGGGGCGCGACAAAGGAGGAGCTTCAAGACGTGAAGGTTGTGAGGTAAAAAATGTTCTGAATATATTTCACCTTAACTGACTCGGCCTTGTGATCTAAGCGAAACTTCTCCGAAGGCTACATGCATACACAGATAGGCTGAATTCTCACTGGGATCTCATCCCAAGCCTCGATCGCGAGCTTGATAGCGACGAGTCGCTATTTGCATGCTGTCTCTCTGCTTGTGGTATGGGTGACCCTTTTGATCGCGTCTTGGCCTTGAATGAGCCCACCACGCCGACGTCAAGCGGCTGACACGCTGCTGTGCTGTACGGTGGCAGCGGTTCAACAATGGCGTATGATTCGACGGCAACGATGTGTTTCCCTGCTTCAGAATCTTGGCTATCAAAGTTGTCGAGCATGAGCACAGCGGGTTCAATGACACCATGCCGCAGCGCCTCTGTCACGAACTGCCACACAGTCGCGTTCATCCAGGCCTTGCGCTGGACAATGTAGCAGTGACCCGGAGAGTACGACTTGATCACTTCAGTCTCGATCCAGCCTCCAGTTTGCCCTCGCAATACAAACAGAATCGGTAGATTCGTGCCTGATTGACCGTTGTGTTTCATTAGTTTCCCACAACGTATACTAATAGCAAGTGAGTTATGGGAAAGCCCTACCGTCCGATCAGATTGTTAGCACATGCTTGTTGTACGCGCTGACTTTAGCTGAACTGGCCCTTCCACGAATGCTCCAGATGTGTCACAAACGTTGTAGATCTCCTCCGCCTTGTAGACACATTACTTCTACAAAACTACAGGGTAAACGCGATGCGGATTTCTTCAAGTTTGCCGTGGCGGACCTTTGTCTCTTGCGACGCTTGAGTCGAGAATCCGTGGCTTGAAGGCACGAGCAGCATAGCAACGCACTAATCTCGAAGTGATTGAACACGTTTGCATACAGTTTCCACGTATAATTGCTCATACCGAGTGGCAAAGTGCTGGCAAAGCTTTCTGTGCGACGCTTGGCCACTCACTCTCTTTGGACTTCTTGTCAGCGAGATATGTGTCGAGCCACTCGCTGTAGTTTGTGGCAATGAAGCCGATCATGCTAGACGTGCACAACCACTGCATTCGTCGTTAGTGCACGCACATACACATGTCATCTGCAACATTCTCACAACGTACACGCTCCTCACGTCTCTCGTCCTTCATGAACGTGACAAGGTCTTGACTGAATGGGATGATCACACGCCTGCCTTGGCCCTTCATTGTCTTGCTCTTTCGGTTTCTTTTGAAGCTACGTAGTCGATGCCACGCGTCCCACCACGACCAGACGGTTGAGAGCGGAAAGCCGAGGCGCGCAATCGCCTCCTACTCGCCGAACTGCTCCATGAGCCCGAGAGCTTGCGGCTTCTGGGTGACCGTGTATCCGTGCTGCTTGCGTGTTATTCTTTCGTTAATGAATGGTGCAGTAGGTGCCTAGTGATGGCAGCGCGCAACGTGCGCAACGACAACTAACAACTAACAACCGACAAGTAGCGAGATTGGCTAGAATCCTGCAATTTGTTTGACTGTCTGTGACAGCTGTGACGAGGTTTTGTGTCTGACGACTTTTTCCGCGCTGTCTGTATTTGTGGTGTAATGTAACAACGTGCTTGAACACGAGGATATCAATTATTGGTTTGTGTCAATAGACTCACGTTAGAGAATCTAACGCTTAACTCCTGTCGTAATGTGTCCGTTCGTGCGTGCGCGCGTCCGTGCGTCCAAGGAACAGCCAGAATGTGTCACGCTTTTAGGACAAGAGGCAATTTTTGACTAGCTTTTTGATGGGTGATTTTCGAGACATGAAATCGCTTTTGGAATCGTCTAGACTTGAGATGGATTAGGGACGTGTCCCGCGCAAATTGTCAGAATAGATATAGCTGCTTCGGAACGCTATGTGCAATAGTGAAAACGTTTTTTTTTTGCTGTGACTGTCACTTGACTGGCATTGCGCCTCGATTCACCACAACCAAGCAAGACGCAGCAGGATGGTGGGCGGCACTACCATCTACACTGGCTGCTCAAGCGAGTCGAGGCGGCGCGCGTGAGTGTGTAAATGCAGTACATCAAGCATGCAGCCACGAACCGCACGTCGCGCAACGTGTTCAGCGCGACTAACGACTCTTGCTACATCAGCAAGTCGATGCGGTGCGCGATTGCATGTGTTTGTGTGTATGGGTGTGTGATGTGCACGATGGCGAGTGTTGTTGGTGAGACGCGCTTGCTTTGCGCAAATGTGTGTGGGTGTGTAATGGAACACCGTTGCCATGTGTGTCACGGGCCCTCCCGTGAACACAGCACTGCGCGAGGAAGCGTCTCGTAGTCTTTGCGGCACAAAGACTACGCTTGTCTTGATGTTTGTATGCGCCGGCGAGAATGCCTCGCTGATGAAGAAGACGACGGAAAAGGTACGATCGTAGGTAAAAGAAGAGTGAGATTGGTGTGCGAGCTTCCAGCAGCTCGCACTTAAAAGAAAAACTAAAAACCTAAGACCTCCAACTCTGATTGGCTAGCCACTGAGTGCCTCCTAACCAATGAGCGGTCTTTAAGCTCATGCGTCACAGCGACCTTTCGTGTAGCTGTGCATGAAGAATCGGTGTGGTGTAGACCACACCTACTTGGAGTGCCACACACCAATTAGTGTGACACCCTGAAGTATGTGGTCCACGAACCCTGAGGTGGACCACACTGTGTAACACCCCGTTACAGCAAGAATATTCATAAATGATTTCTAGAACCCGTGTTAGTGATAAAATTGCTATGTTTGAAGAACACAATGCTCTGACTCAACACTTCATCCCCATTCATCTTGGTATCCAAATTCTTGACTCAAGCAAACATTTAATGAATCGTGTCATGTGCTTGGCTGAGGATATCGATGCTAAAATCTGGTACCAGGATACGGACAGCATGCACATCGATTATGACTCTGTTCCACACCTTGCTGAAGCATACAAGGTGAAATATAACAAAGAACTGATTGGTAATCAAATGAGTCAATTCCATGTTGATTTTGACCTAAAGGGTTCAAAAGGTAATATTTATGCTAAAGAATCAATCTTTCTTGGCAAGAAGAGTTACCTGGATCTACTTGCTTGTGATGGGAATGATATTGAAGGCACGCACATTCGCATAAAAGGAATCCCCAGCAAGTTGCTTGAGAAAGATACGTATGATAAATTTATGACACTCTACAATGGCGGATTTTGTCATTTGATCTCAGTGAGCTATGTTCGATTAATATTGATTCGAAAACTCAACAGGTTTCCAAGCGAACAAAATTTACAAGAAATGTTTCATTCGTTTAGTATAACTCATTGAATACGATGGAAACGCTTCTAAGCAAATTGTACTATGATCCTAAACAAGGTTTTATATCTGCAAACAAGTTGTACCACAAAGCTAAAGCTTTAGATTCTGCTGTCACACTGAAACTGGTTAAGAACTGGTACAAAACTCAGAACATCGTCCAACAATTCTCCGCTCAACGCAAGAAGTTCCCAGAATTCAAAATAGCATCGAATAATCCTAACGAATGGCAGATAAATTTAGCATTTTGGCGAAAACAACCAATATTGATTACAGTAAATATTAATAGCAGAATTGGTTATGCAAAACTTCTGAAAAACAAACAAGCAGCAACGGTTCGAAAGGTTATCGATGAATTCATTACAGAGCACACAGTAACTGCTTTAATGTCAGACAACGGAACAGAATTTACAAACAATAGCGTGGAAGCGTTATTAGATAAGAAATTAATTACCCACGCAAACTCCATTCCTGGAGATCATACCGTCCTCAGAAAAATCGATCGATTCATTCGAACAATTAAGGCAAGAATCACAAAATTGCAAGAGAATACCGGATTTAAGAGGCTCACACAAAAAATATAGAATGACACGATCTCAAATTACAATGATACGAATCATTCATCGATTAACGCTACTCCGAATCAAATGGAAGGACAAGTAATATTTTCCGAAAACGAGTACAATAAGCGATTAGTCAAGGACGTTCAGACAAAACTCCCGAAAGGCTCAATGGTTCGTTACAAGCTTCAATCAAAAAAGTTTGAGAAGGAAGGAGCCAGATATTCAAAAACCGTGTATGAAGTTGTTGGTTTAGATGGATTGAAAGTTCGCATTCGATCGAAAAATAATCAAATTTTATACAAACCAGTCAATGATTTGAAAATTGTCGAGGCAGATATCACAGACTTGCCATTAGATAAAAACAACTTAATCTGGGAAGTAAAGAAAGTTTTAGACCACAGAACTGTAAAGAAAAAAGGAAACAAGGTTACACCAGGAGCTCAAACGTATGAGTATTTAGTTAAATGGCGTGGCTATGATGATCCAACGTGGGAGCCACAGAAGAATTTGAGACTTGTTGAAAAGGGGAAAGCAAGTAAATTAGAAAAAGCGTATTTCAATTCTATCGGTACTAATATAGAATAAACATGAATGTAATTTATCTCGACGAAAACGGCAAACCATTACCTGAAATGAAACGAGAAGAAACAATGAAAAAGAAGTAGAAAGAAACGGAAACGATTCGGAAATTTTATGAAATTGAACGCAACGCAAAGCCATGGAAAGGTCCGACACCAATGCATCCATCAAAAATGCTTCTTGCGACCTATTACGACTTCATAGCGTACAGTGAAGCGTATGAGAAAAATCAAGTGCAAGCCTCTCAATCTTCAAATTGATCTGACAAGCTCAGACGTCTGCGAGTCTTCGCATGCCGAATTTAATATTTTTAACCAACTTTTAACAATTCAAATATAGAGCAGAGCTTAAAGATCTTGATCTTTCAGGTCTGCGACCTTTCGATCGTCGATCTAATACTAAAAAATGTTCGTTGGAGGTAATAAACGAGGCGAATACAGCCAAAAACAAAAAGAGTTGCTAAAAAAGGCACACCGTAACCAAGAATATAAGCAAGCTCAAAGAGAAGCGTACGAAAATGCAATTTGGGTTGATGACATCGAAGACAAGCTGGATCTACAAAAAGTTCTATCTGGAGCAGCCGATAAATCGCGTAAATCTAACTACGCATCTTTGATTTCACTCATGGGGAATGCAAGTAACGACAAAGATAAAGATGGGCCTATGCCTCAATCTAAAAGTAACTTTTCTGCGAGTGACATCTACGGAATGTTGGGTGACACGGAGACTGGAAATGATATTGGTGATGTTGAAGATAGTCTTTCAGACATTGCTGACGATATGGCTGGGACAAACGAAGAAATCGATGACGCCTCATACACCGAGCAAGAGCAAAAAGAGGCTCATAACCATGTTAAGGAGTTGTAATAGGAATATAAGTTTCTGGTTGATATGAAAATTTCACCCTACAAACATGATGGTAAAATATCACAGCATGAAATTTTAGGAAAGTTAGCCGTTGTATTGAAAGATACTAAGCGACAACCGAAAAGTAAAAAGACAGACGAAGCATACGATTGGGTAAAGACACGTGACTTGGTATTTGGTATTTTGAACATGCAATTAAACAAACATGGGGCTGTTCTCAGTCGTCTAAAAGAGCTCGTGAGAAATAAGAGGACAAGAGAGCAAACAAATATGGCTAAAGAGGACTTTGACGTCCCTAACCCTTCGAAAGGTATTGATAGCGTTGAAATGGAGGACCGAGCGTGGGGTATCATTGGCGAATTGTTTCAAAAGTACGCATCCGTGAGAAACGTTAAAAAAATACTCGAACCTGTAGGCTATGATAAGAATGTAATGAAAAATTTCTATCTCGATTACAAAGACGGAGGTATTGTCATAAAAAACAAAGCAACGAATCGAGAGAACAATGCAATATCACCACAAGTTAGTTGGGGTAATACATTGAATCGTATTCTAAATACATTGAGTGAGAATGGGATTATCGTAAAT
This sequence comes from Pythium guiyangense, assembly GCA_003730235.1. Taxonomy (NCBI): domain Eukaryota; phylum Oomycota; class Peronosporomycetes; order Pythiales; family Pythiaceae; genus Pythium; species Pythium guiyangense. The sequence goes on from QXDM01000097.1 coordinate 178,375, forward strand.
ATTGAAGAAGAGAAACGTGTGAAGGTGATTAATGTCAGCTCTAAGCCATGGTCTAGTGAGAGAGACGAAAAAATGGACCTTGCGAACCAGAGTGGTACAAAGAGAGTAAATGATAGCCCAGGTAAGCAAAAAAGGAAATTATTACCCCACGCGGCATTCATTCACAAAGCATGACCCCCTTAGAGTATCGTAAGATGGTTGAAATATTGTATAGCATGAATCCTTGGTTGTCATACACACAATATGCATTCCATCCCAACACATATGATAATTCTAAAGTTGTTGTATCTCAACCGTATTGGCTAACCTATGAACGGGAAGTTAGTTCAGATGATGTAATTCGAGGCAAACTGACTTTAGCCAATATGAAAGGGGTACGGCCTCACAGTGATGCCGTTAATGTAATGTCTCGAATTGTATGGCCCGCGACATTCGAACGTCTTATTCACTATTTAAATGTAGCGTTACACCATCTTGACAATCCATATGATCTTGATGCTATTAACAAAAGTCTTGCAGCAATTGGCTCGATGACAAGTAGCAATGTAGAAGATATTGATGGTATTGATGTCAGTAACTTTACAAATCGGTTACAAGGTGCTGGCATGCGTCCGCAGCGCAAAGTTGGGCGACCATTCAATTTGAGTGATATCAAAGGAAGTGGAACCACAAGTGACTTGAAATATATACAAATTGGAAGTAAATTTATCCGTGTCGCCGATCTTGATCAAGGAAAGTTGAAGCTAGTGTATCCGAACAGAACCTCGGTTGGTAAAATTCGATCAATCGGAGCAGGCGTTGTCTCTCTACTGAAAGGTATTGTATACGACAATAATATTGATTCTGACGAATATGAAAAATTGGATTTCGACGATCGTCAGCTCGTTTCAGAGATACTCAAGGCATGTCACCTCAACTACGAGAGTAAGCAACCATTAAAGAACCGCGAGAGCATATGCGAGCTGAATTTGATAAGTTACGAGCTCAGATCATGATTGGCAATGACAATAAACATGCACTAAAAGAGTTGAAAACTCTTGCGGTAGATATGTTCGAGCAAGGGATGCTCAATAAAATACAATTCAAGGAAATTTCTTCCCTATAAATATAGAGCAGATTCTCCAAACTAATTTATTGGAAACTACAATAAGTCGTGATGATTATTTCAAACCCATTGATGTTCAATGGTAAAGTCTATAAAAATGACAGCCAAACGAACGAAAAGAAACTAAAAGAGCTAATGAAGAAGCTCATACTTGAAGAAGATACGATAACGACTGAGACTACCGTAGAGCCCTCAGGTGGAACGATATGGCGAGGGCAATTTCGAAAGCAACAGTCAAAGATATTGAAGACGTTTAAGCTATAACCTTCTTCAAAAATAGTGCTTCGTTTTGAAGCACTTCAATTTTTTTGATTAATTGCTTGATCACAGACAAGTTGATAATACTTATTTGGCTGTAATCTACATTCAGTTGAACACCGTCATCCAAATCTTCGTTTGGAATTAATTCAACAACTTCGAATGCGACTTCAGCTGCTTCTTGTGCAATTAGCCCGATCTTTTGCTTTTTTGTAGCATCGGATTTGTAATTGTATGACACAGGATTAAACTTTTTGTAGCGCTCTAAATCAATATCAACAGATTGAATATTTTCTTTCAATCGTCTGTCTGATTGACTCCATATAGATTGACAGAACACAATCCCTGAAAACATAGCGCTGACATTGCTAAGAAAGTACGGACCCACGCCAGCGATACTTTGTGATGCTATAGGCGCTCCGATTGTATAGTGCTGGTACAACTGGTAGCTACTACCTCCAGCAGCAAACGTTATTGATTCTCCATTAGCCACTTCTAGTGGGCATTTGGGGGTGGTTGTGTTGATACCTACACGGCTAGCTGCAGTTATGGACAGAACATTATCACCTCCATAGAACCCGAGCGAGAGACGATTCAAAGGGTTATTTGCTCCAGCCCACGTAAAACCAATAATCCCACAATCAACATTTTGAAGCGTTCTACCAAATATCATCGTAGATATATTTCCGGCTGTCATTGTTGATTGAAGAGATACTATTTTACGTTCTGACAGAGATGTGCTTTCCATTGCTACATCCCCTAGCCAGATACCCTGACGACCACGAATAGATCCATTTACATCAAGGTTACTAAGACTATCAATTGTACTTGAATTAACCGATACTCGTCGATTCGCCAGATCAATGTTGAGACTTGGTGTCGTAGTCGAATCAGTTAATTACCATGCAACTCTTCCTGGCGAAGCAGACGAGTCAATCCATAACCAATTTGAAGTTGATGCTGACCCGCCCTGAGATCGAAGTTGCAATTGATTTCGAAACACACCACTTCGTGAATCTGAAACCCAGGCTTGTTCAATAGAATTATAGTTTGACGATGAACTCGAACGGTCAGATATGTCTTGGATACAAAACGAACTTGAAGCTATACGCACAACAATACTTCCAAGACCATCTCCAGGAACACCCGACCCAGTTTGAAAGAGCATAAGATTTTGAGTTGTTGGGGAATTATCGAAAGCGTACCAGCGAGTTGACGACGTACCAGATTGATTTAAGGCAATTTTATCAACTAAGACATTGGTAAGAGTAGATGCAGATGGATTAAACAAAGTGTCTCCAATATACAGTTGGGTGCAATTTAAACTTCCTTGGACGTTCAATTTATATGTTCCATTATTGCTTCCACCAATACTAATATTGCCTACGGATGAAATAAATAAAGCTCCAGAATTAGATGTTTGCAAACTAAAACCGCGAGCTGTAGTCGGTCCGAAATAGCTGTAACCAGCTGAGTTAAGTTGAAGAGCAACGCTAGCTCCAGATACTTGAGTAGCTGTGATAGGAGTATATGCAGTCGTATTGGTAAAATACATTGAGCGAAAGCCAGTCACGTCATTATTGGAATCGACTGTAATCACTTTTGAGGCAGTGACGCTCCCAGTCGTTACACCACTAAGCAGATTTGCTTGAGTTGATGTTAGCGATGTTCCACCTAAAGCCAACGTTGATGTCGATATTGAGTTTAAATTTCCAATATTTCGTGACGAATCCACAATAAGCGCCTTTGAAGCAGTTGCTGTCCCAGGTGCAACACCAGTAATTAATGTTGTATCAGATTGGGTGAGATTAACCCCATTCAGTTGAAGAGTACCAATAGCATTTACTATACCTGTCTCGGAAATTGTCAAACGATTTGTGTTTGCGGTCATAATCGAAAATCCATGAGCACTTGTTGTCCCCATGCTTAAGAATGAAGCAATGCTATTTAATTGAAATGCGAATTGAGCTGTGCTCTGAGAAGCTTCCCAGGCTGTATAAGGAGATGAACTAGAGCAACTGATCTTCTTGATCCCTCCAATATCTCGGTTTGAATCCACAACCAATGCTTTGTTTGCAGTAGCAAACCCAGGTGTAACACCAGTGATAAACGTTGTATCGGGTTGCGTGAGATTAACTCCATTCAATTGAAGAGTCCCAATAATATTTACAACTCCGGTTTCACTGATTACAATACGATTGCTATTTGAGCTCATGATAGCAAAAGGATGGGCTGATGTAGTGCCTAGCAAATTTGTACCAAGCGAATTCATTTGTAACGCAACTTGAGCAGTGGATTGATTAGATTCAAAGCTTGTGTAAGGGGAGACATGACTTGTCGATATCTTTTTAAGAGTTGCTATGTCTCGATTAGAAAGAACGACAAGAGCCTTTCCCGCGGTGGCAATATCTGCTGTAACACCGTTCAACAGAGTTAAACCAGAGGTCGCTACATTATTTATTGTCACACAACCAATATTATTGACATTGCTTATTGATCTATTCACGTCGCAACACAACAAGCTGCTGGGGGAAGCAACACCAACTGAATCGAGGACAAGTAGCTAAGTCGATAGTCGTTCTTTGAAATGAAATAGGTTTGAGCACTCTCTAAAGTCAATGCTTCTTCGTCGGCATACGCAGATGGATTATAGACGAAATACATAATTTGTGTTGTATTATATATATTGTGTAACGGGGTTTCTGTGCTAAGTACGAAGTAGCACAGCAGACACCCAATTAGTGGCTCAACCTGATTTCTGGACGACCCTGGTCGTCCCATCAGACAGCTCACTATTTAGGTTAGCTCCCTCACTTTCACCACTATACATGATCCTAACACAAAAACCTCAGAGTTGAAAATACCGAGTCCAGCGCAGTCCCTCTGCGCTTCACCACATCGCTTCCTCGTAAGACCACGTGTAAGCTACGTCACGGAGAGCACTCCAGTGACACCAGGTAGCACTTCGTAGTCCGTCTAACGACCAAGGTGAGCACGCTCCCGATCGAAGGTGACAACGGAATGTCGCTCAACTACAGCGACTTCGCGCACCTGACGCCATACGAGTGGGACGCGCTGCGCCGCCTCGCCGACGTGTCCGGCCTGACGGCTGTCGCGGCAATGCTGTCCGCGATGTCGCAGGAGCACCAACGTGCAGCTGCACAAGAGTTCATGGTCCGCGAACTCGCCGACGCGCGTCGGCGAGGCTCAACTCCCGCGGCATCATCAAGGAGCGACGTCGTCAAGCTCGACGTAACCAGCTACAACGGCGAAGGTCCCAACCGACTCGCTTTGAACCGCTGGCTGTGCGAGGTCGACATTGCCATACACGCGCGGCAGCTCATGTCCGAAGTGTCGCGCACCCACTTCCTCCTGTCCAAGCTCGGTGGCCGTGCAAAGGAGTGGGCTTTGGGCCGGCTTGTCGCCGACCCTGACTGCTTCCCGACACTTGACGCGCTCAAAAGCGACCTGCGACTCGCATTCGAGCCGCCTCAAGACGAGATGCACCATCGCGCTGCGTTCCTCGCGCTCAAGCAAGGTCGCGCGTCCATGCGCGACTACGTGCAACGCGCTCGCCACCTCGTGTCATGCGTGACATCGGCCCCAATCGACATGGCGACCCAAGTCCAAGTCTTCATTTCCGGTCTGAACGCTGGACACCAGCGTCTGTACTTGACCCGGAAGCCTCCGGCGTCGCTCGAAGAGGCTTTTGCGATCGCGATTCGCGAAGACTTCAGCGTATCCGCCTCGCGGGGCCACCACGCGGTCGTCCCGCGAGCTGACAACGGCGCCGAGACGATGGAGATCGACGCGATCGAGCACGACGCAACCCCGCAGCGCGCCAGCAGTGGCAACGGCAACGGCAACGGCAACCGACGCAGTGGAACAAGCAACAAGCAGCTCATTTGCTTTCGCTGCCGTAAGGTCGGTCATCGCGCGGCGGTGTGCCGCGCGCCAGCTCCAGTACTTGCTACTGTTGAGGTCGAAGACGAGTCCGAGCAGCCCGCGCATGCAAAAAACGCGGGCTCCCAGTAGGTGCAGGGCGACCTACTGGGCTCATCCAGCGGAACGTGCCTCCGGTGGCGTCACCTTCTGCTAGCCCCTCCAACGCCGCGCTTCATGCGCAGCTCTTTGCCACCACCTCAAGCAGCGACAAGCGACTGATCGTACTCAGCTTGCATGTCGCCGGCGCGAAGCGATCACTTCGCGCCCTCGTCGACTAAGGCGCGACGAACAACTTTGTACGAGCCGAGGCGCTACAATTCCTGCCCTCGCGGCTACGTGCCCGCGAGCAACCAGGCGCGATGATAGTCAAGTTCGCAGACGGCGAGCCACGGTCGCTCCCGCGGCGATCAGTCGAGTTCGGGTACGAGTTCGGCGGATTCAAGAGCACCGACACGTTCCTCGTCGTCGACCTCGGCGGCTCGTTCGACTGCATCTTTGGAATGCCGTGGCTGGCGCGCCACCAGCCTGACATTGACTGGCTGAGTCGCACTGTAAAGCCGCGCGACATCGACGTCGACGGTGTTCTCGCTCACTTGAGCGATTGCGCGAGCATCTGGCCGCACGTGGCTGTCGTGGACCCGGACTCCACGACCCTCAACCCGCACGAAGTGAGCGATGGCCCTTCATGCGCGGTTTGCTATAAAGTACCGTGCGCCACGACAACGAGACAAGAGATCGCTGATGACCAGTGGGTCACAGTGTGCCGCAGGAAGCAGACCGATCCTGCGGCGAGAAGCGGAGAGGCCCCCGGCCGTTCCGAAGCCGACACAGCACGAGCAGTGGCTCGCGCTCCAGCGTCTCAGGCGCGCGAGAGACATCCACACGCGCCGGCTTGGCCCGTCGCGCCGGCGCCGACGTTCGACACGATCCACGTCGTCAACATGACTGGCCACGGCCCGCCGCGCCACGGCATGAAGGTCGCATCCCCACCACGCGCAGCAGCCGAACTCACTCGGCTGCCTGTGATGTCTTGGAAGAACATGCTCAGCGAGATCAAACTTGGTCTCGTCGAGCAACTATGCGCCATCGTGATCGACCCTGCGGATTCGGCGCTCGTTGTCAGCAAGCGCCCGATTGGCGCGGAGCCGAAGTCTGCTCGCGAAGAACGCTACGCTGCGCAGTCCTGGGATGAGCTCGAAGCGTCCGGGAACCCAGTCTTGAACCTCGCGCGCGAGTTCTCCGACATCTTCCCCGACAAGATCCCGCCGGTGCTTCCGGCTGACAGAGGCGTGCGGCACGAGATCGACCTCGTGCCTGGGACGAAGTACTGCGTAACGCGGCAGTGGCCACTGCCGCGTGATCAGGTCGACGCGATCGACGCGTTCTTCGAGGGCCGGCGAGCCGCCGGCCACGTGCGCGAGTCGACATCACCGCACTCGAGTCCAACGTTCTGCGTGAAAAAGGCGACTGGAGGATGGCGCATCGTCCACGCGTTCAACAAGCTCAACGACGCGACGATCCCAGCACAGACGCCGATCCCGCGCAAGGACATGGTCCTCGACACCATGTCTGGCAGCACGATCTTTAGTACCATCGATCTCACCGACGGCTTCTACCAGATCCTCATGCGCGAGTCCGATGTTCCGCTGACGGCAGTCAGTACTCCCAGCGGCATGCTCTGGGAGTGGCTGGTGATGCCGCAGGGGCTGAAGAACGCCCCTGCCACGTTCAACCGCATGGTGTCGCACGTGCTTCGCCCGCTGCGCGACTTTGCCCCAAGCTACTTTGACGACATCTTCGTGCACAGTCGCGCCACCGAGGGCGCGACAGACCTGGACGTCCATCTCGGGCACTTGCGCAAGGTGTTCGAAGCCATGCGCGAGAACAAGCTGTACGCCAACTTGAAGAAGTGCATCTTCTGCGCTCCCGAGATCCCAGTGCTCGGCAGCTACGTGAGCGCGGACGGCGTCCGCGCTGATCCAGAGAAGGTGGCTTCGATCGTCGCGTGGCCGGTACCTCGCGACCAAAAGGAGCTCCGGCAGTGGCTTGGGCTTGCGAACTACCTTTATCATTACGCGAAAGACTTCGCGTCCGTGATCTTCCCGCTCTGGCAGTTGTTGAAGAAAGACGCCACGTGGGAATGGCGTCGTGAGCACCAGATCGCGTTTGACGACGTCAAGTCGCGGCTCTCCACCGCGCCGGTTCTTGCACTGGCGGATCACGCCAAGGCGTTCCATGTCGTTTGCGATGCGAGTGACTTTGCGATCGGCTGCGCGCTCATGCATCACGACGACGAGGGACGAGAGCGCGTCATCAGCCTCCAGTCGCGGCAGCTGAAGCCCGCGGAGCGCAACTACCCCGTGCACGACAAGGAGCTGCTCGCGATGCGCTACGCGTTGGTGAAGTTCCGCGTGTATCCGCTGGGTGAGCAGACGTTCGCGATCTACACCGATCACGCGTCTCTCCGAACCGCGACAAAGTCGCCGCATTTGAGCCAGCGCATGGCGCGCTGGCTGTCGTTCTTCGCCGAGTACAACTTCGTCGTCTTCTACAAGCCGGGCGCGACGAACATCATCGCTGACGCACTGTCGCGCCGTCCCGATTACGACCCGCGACCCGACTCGCCGCAACACGCTGTCGATGATGACGACGAAGAGTGCAGCGCGTGTGTCGCGCTTGGTATAAGCGCGACAACGTCGACAGCTGTGAGCCCGCTTCGAGATGAGATCGCCGCGGCGTACTCCCGTGACCCGTCGTGCGCCGCAATGCTCAAGTACTGTCGAGACCCGTCTCCGTCGGCGCTGCTGCAGCTGACGCCTTCAGCGCGGAGTCAAGCACCGCGCTACTCGGTATCCGGCGACTTGCTCAAGTACCAGATCGATCGCTTCGACAGCCCTCGCGTCGTCGTGCCGCTCGACGACGACCTGCGCGCTCGTATCTTGCACGAGTACCATGACGCTGCGCCTGGCGGTCACCTTGGCCGCGAGAAGACGTATCTCGCTCTTGCGCGCGACTTCTACTGGCCCCACATGTACAAGTGGGTTCGCAAGTGGGTCCGTTCATGCGAGACATGCCAAAGGGTCAAGCCTTCGCAGTCGTCGCAGGCCCCGCTTCAGCCGCTCCCAATCGCCGCGGACGCCTGGCGATCCGTGAGCATGGACTTCATCTTCGGGCTGCCTCGTGATCAAGCTGGTCGCACGGGCATTTTTGTGGTTGTCGATCGCTTCAGCAAGATGACACACCTTGCGCCAGTCGCGGTCGGCATCACCGCGCAGGAGACAGCTGAGCTCTTCCTCTCCATGGTGTATCGGCACCATGGCATGCCAACGTCGATCGTCTCTGACCGCGACCCGCGCTTCACGGCATCGTTCTGGGATCGCCTCTTCCAGCTCCTCGGGACGCGGCTGCTCATGTCGACCGCGTCGCACCCAGAGACCGACGGGCAGACCGAGCGCGTCAACCGTGTCGTCGAGGACGTGCTGCGCAGTTATGCGTCGTCGCACACGTCGTGGAGCGCGCTGTTGCCGATAGTCGAGTTTGCGATCAACAACGCGGTGCACGAGTCCACTGGCCACACGCCGTTCTTCATCAACAACGCGCGTCATCCGCGCGTTCCCGCGGTTCTTGGCTTTGACGACGGCGGCTCTCTTGAAGGGGGAGGGACACCGAGTACATCGGTATCGCAAGGCGGCGCTCCTTCAGCAAAAGAGAAGAGCTCGTGCGGTGACCGGTCCGCGCGCTGCACAGTCGCGATGTCACCAAACGAAGCGACGGCTTGGGTGAACGCGGCGCTCATCGCGCCGTCGCGACGCGCGATCGCCATCACCACGCGCACTGGCGCGGACAAACCATCCGCGCATTCAGCTACGATCGGCGAGGATCGTGTGCTCGAGTTCGTTCAAAAGCGCGAGTCTGTCGCTCGCTTTGTGCGCGATGCAGTCGCCGCAGCAGTCGATCGACAGAAAACCGCAGCCGACCAGCGAGGGCGCAAGAACTTCGAGAAGTTCGCGGTCGGTGACCGTGTTTTGCTATCGGCGTCCGGCATTGCACCTGGTTCTGTCACGAACCTTGGCGCGACCAAACTCGCGCCGCGCTTCATCGGTCCGTTCACGATCGTACGATGCAAAGGCGAGGCGTACACACTCGACATGCCAAGTGCATTACGTCTGCACCCGACATTCTATGTCGGGCGCTTAAAGCGCTATGTACCGGCTATGCCCCCTACGGACGAGCTGCCTCGCCAGGCTCGAAGCGCGACCCGACGTGACGAGGACGCGGCTTCGTCAAAGCGCTTGGCGGCGTCTGACCCGCGCGGAACGCCCGATTGTCCGCGCGAAGTGCCTCGTTTGCCTGGACCACCTTCGCCAGCTGCGCTCGAAGCGCAGCAACCTCTTGGTCGAGTCGATCCGCCTCCGCAATGGCGTCATCGGCGCGGCTCAGAGCAACGTCGGCGTCGTGCGACACCATCTCCAGCCGATCAGGCACAGGCGCGACTGTCGTCTCGTCGCGCCACGTTCCGCCGCGATGGTCCGCCGCCGCTTGTTGACAGCGCGGGTCACCCGCGCTGGATCGTCGATCGTCTGCTTGAACACCGCGACCGTGGTCGCGGTGCCAGTCGCCGCGAGTATCGCGTTCGCTGGCTGGGCTTCGACTCGGCCAGTGACTCGTGGGAGCCTCGCGCCACGCTGCTTGAGGATGTCCCCAACTTGGTGACGGCGTATGAGGCCACTGCTCGCGCCAAGGCGACGGCGCGCGCGCGCGACCACGCGACCGAGAGCGTGAACGCGATCGTCTCGGCTCTTGCCACGCCACATGACTCTCCTGCGAGCGCGCGAAGCGCGCGCTGCCCGGATACGCGCGCTGCTCCCTCGAGACAAAGAACGCGCGCTTGTCGCGCGACGAGACGGAGACGATGAGCGAGAGCAGCCCCGCGAACGAGAGCGAGAGCGTGCGCGCTCCGCGCGCGCGTGCGAGCGACGTGGTGGCGAGACGCCGCGGCGGTCACCGCGCGCAGCGCGGTTCGCCGCAAGCGCGCGTCGATACTGGGCGAGGAGAGCCTTCTCGTCTTCGTCGAGCGGATACTCCGCGAGCATCGCTTCCCACTGCTCGAGCGTCGGCCTCTCGCGGTGCGCGCAGATGCGACAGTACGCGACGATGTGCACGAAGCAGCACGGCCGGTCTGCGTCCCACGACGCAGAGCACACACGCTCGGCGAGCTCGCCGAGATGGTATCGTCCGTGCTGGGACTCGCGGCGCTCGAGGGCGAGCGCCATGCCTGGCTCCAGGTTCCAACGCGCGACAAAGCGCGTCCACGACTCGTCGAGCGCCCCCTTCGTCACCTGGCCGGTCGTCGTGATGGTCTTGCCGCGCGACTGGCGCCATCGGCGCCACATGTCGGCGAGCTCCTCGTCGCCAGGGGAGTCGCGCACAGTGCTACAGTCGTACAGCGACAGTCGGCGAAGCGCGTCGACGTACGTCACCGTCGCTGCGATCACGCTCGAGCTCGGCAGAGGGTGATTGCAGGCTTCGCACATAGCGCGGCTCTCATTGCCGCGCTGCATTGTCGTCGGGGTCGTCGCTGCTGTTGCTCGCTTCGTCGCGCCATGTGTGCGCTTCGTGTTGCTTCTTCATTTGTGCTTTTGCTTCCTTTTGCTTGCGTGTCTGCAAGCTTGTGTGGGGGATGGTGTAACGGGGTTTCTGTGCTAAGTACGAAGTAGCACAGCAGACACCCAATTAGTGGCTCAACCTGATTTCTGGACGACCCTGGTCGTCCCATCAGACAGCTCACTATTTAGGTTAGCTCCCTCACTTTCACCACTATACATGATCCTAACACAAAAACCTCAGAGTTGAAAATACCGAGTTCAGCGCAGTCCCTCTGCGCTTCACCACATCGCTTCCTCGCAAGACCACGTGTAAGCTACGTCACGGAGAACACTCCCGTGACATATTGAGTCAAATATAAGTTAATCAATACAATAAAATATGACCATCCCAGATTATGGAGGATTGCTACCTAAGCAATATCGCTCAGGTAGTGTTGGTGAAATCAACGATTTAGCAATCAAGAAGCTATTCCGAATGATCCTCGTGGGTCCCTCATTCTCAGGAAAGAACAATCTTGTTTTCCATATTCTCAAACACTCTCCAAATGTTTTCAGTCATTTGCACATTATTGCTCGTAACCCTGATCAGGAGTTGTACAATTATTTGAAAGATCAATTGAACGGTTTTGTGTCTTTTTGGGGACAAGACGAAGTCCCGAGGGTCGATGGAATCAGAAAATCAAAATCAATGGATGGGGTTGAGCTTGTTATCATCGATGATTTTTCGAACGATATGAACTTGCAAAAGAATGTGTTTAGTCATTACTTTACAAGAGGACGTCATTTCAAGCTTTCTACAATATTCTTAACACAATCTTACTTTCAAGGAACGTATAAGCTTATCCGAAGCAATGCGGAATATTGTGCAATATTAAAGGCCAATAGCCGACGGGACTTAGCTCTGGTATTGAAAGATTTCAATATTGACATCAGCGAAGATGGGTTCTATGGAGCATATAAGAAAGCTACGAGTTCAAAAGGACAAATGCTTTTCATTGATTCAGTAAATTCGCACATTCGCTCAAATTTCGATATGGTATTTGACAATAAAACTTTAGAGCTCACACGCATTAATATATCCGTCAGTAAAATGTAATACCACTTGAAGCAATTGAATTGGCGAGTCGACAAACTTTGTTTGTCTCAATATAACTTCTCTCATATAAAGTACCATGAGTTACTTAGTCTCTATCAACAGAGCTCATATCGTTAGCAATGGACTCAACAATCAATTTGAATACTCACTACCGACATCGAGTGCAAATCTCAAAGATATGGAAATGTGCATCAAGAAAATTTCTATGTATAATTCTGTGTTTAACATTGACGCTGAGCGCTTCTCAAGTAACAATCAGTTCCAGATTGAATTCCCAACAGGCAGTACGGTTTCTAATTTAACCACTACCCTTCCGAACGGATATTACGAATACAAAGACATCAACAAAATGATTCAGCGTGCTTGCATTCAAGCTGGTGCGTATTTAATTGACGCGAATGGTGAAAATGTATTTTACGTCGCTTTGTCTTCAAATAGCGTATATTACAGTGCTCAATTCGACTTGACACCATTACCGACGTCGTTAGGTACTCTTACTCGACCAGCATTGGGTTTATATAGTACATCAGGCACTGGTTTGCCAAGTACGACTCGAACACCTCGTATTGTAATAAATAACGCTTCGTTTGGCTTAATTGTGGGTTTAACTACAGGTACGTACCCAGCTGCAGTTTCGAGTGTTGCAAATAGTGTGTTAAGTAACATTCCGCCAGAAATATCTCCTGTGTCTTCATATGCTCTCAGATGTTCATTGGTTGATAACTTCTTCAATATCCCGTCGGATTTGCTTTGCTCATTTGATACACAAGGTACAACTTCGGGTCAGCTGATTTCTTACGAACCAAATGAATACGCTTGGTTGGCTGTCGCTCCAGGCAATAGTCCATCCATCAAATTGACAATTACTGATCAGCTCGGTCGTTTTATCACATTCAATGATCCCAATATTTTGATTGAAATTCTTTTCAGAGTCAAAAAAAATTCTGAGTGAATGTAATTTACTTAGGATAAGCGAAAGCTTCCACCTCGGCGAGCTCGTAGCATTGCCATTTTTTCTTTCATTGTATCGCTACCTTTGAGCCGTTGGCTCGTTCTAGAACGAGTCGTCGGCGACTCCTCGCTCGTCGAGTTGCCAATTTTTTTCGTCGGCAGTCCGACCCCAGTGAGGCTTTTCACAGCCTGTCGAGCCGGTGCAACAACAGCTCCATATGGACCAAGTGCAGTTGCCAAAGGAGCTACAGCATTGTCTAAACCCAAAGAAACTGCAGGTTTGATAGCTGGCCAGATATCTTTCTTAAATGTACCCCAAGCTTTCTTCAACCAATCTCCTAGAGCGCCGCCTTCAAGCTGACTCGTAACATGAAGACCCTCTGGACTAAGATGGACACGAGTGCCGGTTCCTTTCTTTTTTGTTTTTGCAATTTTTGCCGCTACTTCTGGATGGACATGAAGTTTATACCCACTCCCCTGAAGTTGTTGTTTGCTTAGAGTAATTTGTTTGCCTTGAGCCGCTTTACGGATTTGCGGCTCAGTAATATCAATGGTGACACCTTTGTAAAACGTCATATCTATTAGAACGAAGTTCGAAGGATCGCAGATCTGCTCTATATTATGAGGTTAGAATAATACATAAATAAATTAAATAACGTTGATGTCCAGATTGTTGAACCCTTTCAGCACATGCATTTTATTGTACTGCTTCGCATAGAGCCATAGCAATACATATACACCGCAATAATCACTGTACGTACCTTGATATTGTATTGTATTGTACTTTAGGTTTCCTAATTCAGAAGGTGGTCCTACAGACATGCTGTCAAAATATTCGTGATCATGCACAGCAACCCAATGCCCAATGCCAGTACCCCTTCGCAACAAAATAATGTACGACCCTTTAGGTAGGGGTTTCTTGATCTCTTGTATCGCCAATATTCCATCAACCTTAACGTTTAATCGTCTCGCTAGGTCCAATAGTTCTCTGTCAGACGTCACCGCCTTGATATTGTTCATTATTTATTTTTCATTTACTATATCTATTGTAGCAATATAATATAACAATAACATAATCATGAGTGATACTACCCAGCTCAGCGACGAATATCTTCTCCAGCAAGAACTAGTAACACATAAAAGTGTTCGCGTTAGCAATAACAAGCATCTCGTATATGTGCCAGATGGTAACCAAGGCTCGTACCAAAGCGGGTTAATTGATATTGATGCAACGACTGCACTTACAGGTGCTTCGGGTGCTGCTGCTATTTCTGACGGCTTTCTGATGATCCCGTACCCTGTAACCATGTCTATTGGTGGTACTATCCCGCCGGCTCCAGGTGTAGGCATTCGTAAACCATTCACCCGTTTCAGTCTTGCTCCGAAATGTGGTATTTGGAATTTTATTTCTTGTATTCAGCTTGAATTGAACGGAAAGAAAATCCTAACAGAAGACACCTACCGTTCATTTTGGAATAACTTACGAGCACAAAATGAATGCACCACTGACTACGCCAAAAATCATGGAGCTGAACTTTTCCTCGCCCCTGATGACTGGCAGAGTATTAACTTTAGTAAGCTTGCTACTACAGTTGGTGATGGATATTCTAACTCGAACTTAAGTGGGAATCTCACTTTTAAACTGGATAACAGTGAAACACAGTCGTCTGAAAACAACCCTTTTAACACTGGGTTTGCAAATCGTCTTCTCAACGCCCCAATGATTATTGACAAGGCCAATGCGACAGGATCCTTTGGATGGGCTTCTTTTGGAACGACGGCTGGTTTGAACGTTGTTCAGCAAAGTGGTCGCAGTTGCTTCAAGGAGTATGATGTACCCGCAGCTGGTGGTGTATGCGGAGAATGGTTCTACATGCTCCGAGTCAAACTAACTGATTTGTACCCGATTTTCAAAGAGCTTAACCTCCTTGGTAGTTCGCAGCTAAAGCTCCGCATTCGTACGAACGCCGGTCAATTCACTGTTTCGTCCGATGGAACTGGTATGAAGCTTGGCTCTGTTACTATGACAAGTGGTGAGGTCAATCCTATCATGCTTGCTCCTATGGGTACAGACAACCCTCTTGGCCCTGGTGACAGCTCCTACAATCGACTCGTGACTGGAACAACTCTAACTGTCGCCTTCGGTCCGGTTCAAAATGCTCTTCAAACTATTAACACCTCGAAGCAGTACTTCCCATTCAACACCCTTCGCCTCTATGTTCCGTTTTACGATCTAGAAAATCCGATGGCACTAATTAACCATCCAACGAAGAAGGTCAGCTACCTCGATTGCTACTCCCAAATTTTCCGTGGCAAAGCACTTGACAGTCTTGCGGGGCAACAGAACGCTTCATTTGCGTTACAAATTAGTGGTAACCACCGAAATGTTAAAGCTGTAGCCGTGTTACCATACGCTGACACGCGCATTGGTCATTTTGCAACTGCACACAACACCCCACAATGGCAAAGTCCTTTTGACAGTGCTCCGTGGTCGGTTTGCCCTGGTGCATACATCCGTAACTTCAATGTTCAAATCGGTAATAAAAACGTATTTGCTTCGTCCCAAGATTACGACTTTGAAAGTTTTGCTCAAGAGTTTGCGAAGCTATCTGCAGTAAATGGAGATATCTCTCGTGTATTTACAAGTGGTCTTATTAGTCGTGATGCGTGGTCCATGGCTCACCGTGTCATGGTCGCAGATACTTCGCGTATTAGTGAGAAAGATGTTCCGGCTAGTATTACCATTTCGGGGATCAACGGTTCGGCTCAACGCTTAGATTTAATTGTTCTCGTAATTTACGAGCGGGAGCTTGAATATGACCGCCTGACGAGTGAAGTGTATAGCTTTACTTAAGCGATAAAAAGATCGCATCGTATTTTTTTCTAACCTTGAACTCGCTGGATCTCACTTAGAAGCTTTGGGCAGCTTTGAGTTACATATTCGATTTCGTTAGCCAGTCAAAATATTGAGAATCGTTTTCATAGATCCAACTGATAGTTGCATTTTTGTACTTACCCCATCCCATTCGATAAGCTAAATCCTCAGGTTCAATTTTCTGAATGAAGTCTTTGATTTCAGGATTGGCATCAAGTAGCATTTTGTTTTGACTAAGAAATTTGATGTACGACTTGTCCTTCGTAAAGATATCTTCAAGATTGTTACCTTTGTACTTTCCGAATTTTAACATAATCATCTTTGTTGGGTGGAACCTATATACTACACCATACCAATAATTCGAAATCTATAAAATTAATTCGTTCCAATTTGTTGCATGTGGTTGTCTCGACAATTCTCGCATTCGCTAATTCGTGCATTTTATACTTAACCCTAACCTCAATCAACTTTACATATGTACTGTTTCATCCGTGTAAGCACTTGTATTTTATGCTGACGGTATATTAAATATATTTCATGCCATCTGTTTCGGCCTCGTTTATGCACATCGTGAGAGATGTTTTCAAAAGTATTCACATCGAAAATTATTAATATGTGTAACGGGGTTTCTGTGCTAAGTACGAAGTAGCACAGCAGACACCCAATTAGTGGCTCAACCTGATTTCTGGACGACCCTGGTCGTCCCATCAGACAGCTCACTATTTAGGTTAGCTCCCTCACTTTCACCACTATACATGATCCTAACACAAAAACCTCAGAGTTGAAAATACCGAGTTCAGCGCAGTCCCTCTGCGCTTCACCACATCGCTTCCTCGCAAGACCACGTGTAAGCTACGTCACGGAGAGCACTCCAGTGACAATATGTTTCGTTTCATGATATTTTTCGACCGCTGAAATGGTGTAGTGGTGTTGACTGGAAATTCCAATCGTCATGCTGTGGTTTCAAACCCCGCCGCGGCAGCATTTCGGTTGGAGTTCTCAATCGGGACTATTGCAGTATGAAGCGGGGTATCGGCAGACGTGTCGATTTCTGGTATGGGGCGCCTGTGTGGTGGAACGACCACAGCAAATTCTTGTCCTCAGTGTCAGACCCTTGCCGCTCCGTCGTATACCGGATCGCAGGGCGCGATCCGCTTTACCAGCGTGTAGTGTCGACCGTGGAGGTGGAGAAGACGGTCCTCGGCGGGAGAGAGGGACTTGGGTCGTGCGATCTCGCTGTTCCGGCGAGATGCACTGCGCGATCGTCGAGGGTCTTCAACGATCGCGGGTCGTGATCGTGGTTGTGAGGCACGATCACGGACGCACGGCGCGATCAAATGAGCCGTGCGGGGCGCAGAGCTTCTTTAGCGGACGGGTTGTGAGGCCTCCTTGATGCTCTGCTGGGGGTTCGCTGGTGCGTGCGGATGATCGTCGCACGAAGCCGGCGGTGTTCGAAGATCGCAGTCGCGATCCCAAACGGCGCACAAAGATCTGCAAGCGTAGACGCTGCAGACAGTAGCAGGGGACGATCTGGCCAAAGCTTCCAGGCTCGTCGCGTGCTCTTGATCGTCGATGATCGCCAAGATCGCCAGACAATCGCCAATGCCAATGCCGATCCGATGACCCCACGTCGGTCGATCGGAGCGGTTCTACGGAGCTTTCAATTCCGGACCTGCGCGTCGCAGGTGCTGGGCGTGAGGGTGAGAACGGACCCTGCGAGACTGGTCACTTACGATCCCCTATCGACTGTATCGGACGTGTGCTGGACAAGGAGAATTCCGGACTGAATTACTTTGCTTAACTATCTACCGCTTTGACTTGATCTCACTATGCTTGACTAGCTTGTACTATCGCGGACCTCTGCTCACCTTGCGCTTCACTAGATCGTCGGGAGATGGGTCGATCCCCTGTCGCTCCGCGATCTTCCAATCATGCTGATGGGACGAGCACGCTCGCTGCGAGTCGATCGCGCTTGCTGAGTCACTTGGTGCAGTCGCTGACGATGGTGTCGGCATACACCTTCACGTTCGATGCCCTGCTCGGCTCCGGACCGCACGGGATCGCACAGGATCGCCGATGGCACCGCACAGGATCGCCGATGGCAGCCGTGCGCGATGATCGACGGCGATTGTGATCGAACGGCAATCATGGAGACTTCGTGGCTTGTTCGCAACCACGCCGATGTCTCACAGCTTGAACTGCATCATGCTGAGTCGTCGCGATCGCTGCTGGCGTGCTCGATCGCCGAACTGCTTCTGGTCTCCACGACCTCGGGTTGCTTGGGCGATCGCTTGTCATCCCTGACCACTGGACACTGTTGTCGCGTTGCGCGTCCCTCTCGCGGCGTACATGTCGCCGTCACGCGCTAGCTCGTGCTGACAGGATCGTCGGTCGCCACACTCGATCGCCGGTATGCCGTCTCGCTTCGCGATCCGCGTTGGCTTGGATGATCGCACGTTGTCTTGGACGATCGACCATCTCCCTCGCGTAGCGTGTTGCCTGGGTGGAGCGTCTAACGCTGTCGCACACTGCACATGCCGATCTGATCGCTGATGTGATCGCTGTTTCCGGTTTTCGATCGCCGCTGCACGATCGTGGATCTAGCCGGATTTTCTGACCGCGTTCTACCACACCTGCGAGGGACCGATACCAAAGCAACCTGGTACCAATTGGAAGTACAAGTATCATACCGATTCTGCGAAGAATCCGTATTTGACACCGTCGGAAGTAACTATAGAAACATACAAAACCAAAAAACGAGTTTCCCTACTCCATTAGAACAAATGAAAAAATAGAATAACTCGGAGTAGGGGAGCCTTTTTATTCCTGTTCTATTTGAAAACTACAACACACTTCTGGCTTTACTGAATTGGTCTATTTTTCTTATTCTTGTACTTTAAACTAATTTCATCTTTGTGCTCGATATAGTACTGCTTCTGTTTGGCTAATCTGGATTCACTCGTCTTTTCATAATTACTTCGGTTAGTCTTGCGCCTTGCGTCAAGACGTTGTTGGTATTTTTCATATTTTGTAATTGTATTATTAAGGTCGTCTTGATATATTGTTGTATAGTTATCTTGAAATAGGAATTACATTTTTCTCATACAAGTGACATATCTTATTTCGTTGAAGTCTCAACTCATTACAATATTTCCAGTAATCTGTTTGTTTGTCGAAAATCTCAATGAGGTTAGACTAGTTTGACTTTTCTCTACAAAATTTCTTTAGTTCATAGATATCAGTCTCATCGTAAAGGTACTTCTTCAACTTGTGTTTAATTAAATCGTATTGCTTTACTACAGAATAGCTTTCAAAGTCGGGCTTCATAGTATCAATCTTGCTTTTAAGTAAATTGTTTTCATTCTTTAACTCTTCAAGCTCGATTGTCAGTTTTTAAAGCGTACGGTTCCGCTTTGTGATTGACTTGTTCAGATTCGAAATCTCGTTGCTCTTGTGGTTGATGATCAAATATTTTTATGGATGTGACAAATATCTTTGTTTGGTGAAATCAAACACTTTGCATTCTCTTTAGTAATGAAATTACACATCTGTCGTAATCGGATCGCTATATTTAACTATTTTGTCTTAAGATAGATTTAAAAGTGGCCCGAATGCTCCATTTAGTATTTGTCTCCGAAAAGCCATGTTAGCAGCATAAATATACTTCGGATTGTTTAATTCATGAGACACTAATGAATGAGCGAAAGAATGCCCATGATGAAAAGAACAAGGAAAATGCTGAACTTGCAAAGTGACCCGAATGCTCCATTTAGTATTTGTCTTAAAAGTGGAACTATAAAATACCTCTAAAAGATGTTTAAACAACATTGAAAGACGTTGAACTGATATATTCATGAGATACTAAGGAAGGAGCAAAAGAATGCCCGTAATGAAAAGAACGAGGGAAAATGTTACTCTGACGGTGTGGCTATATTGATGAAACGATTAGGTGCTACTGTAGAGAGAGAAAAACAAAGTGGCCACATTGCTCCGTTAAGCGTATATACTAACGTCCGCTTTGTTTGAGTGTGCTGGCTGTGAAAACGAGCACAAGAGGACCTGTAAGGCTTACAAGTAGTTGTTTGAACGTGCACGAGCACTGTGAGCCTGAGTGAGCAGCATCAGAGTGTGGAGAGTATTCAAAGCAAGTTACACGACAACACCAACAAAACATACTTCGCTCGGCTAGTTCTTCAAGTAAAACCGATATGAGTCACTTTTTGGACCAACAAATCGATTGGAGTCATTTTTGGAATTTTCCTTATTATTTGTGATGTGATGAGTGTAAGTGTAAAAGTGTCGACACGTGTTGACACTCGCAAACACGTTTCAACTCGAAAACATGGTTTTGGATATTGTCGGCATGCATGTTAATTAACTATTATAAAGCTCGTTTTACCTGTCATTCTTTATATACACTACACAATGAACTGTAATCGTTTATAACCTCAAAAAAAAATGCCGAGGTTTTTTCAGTTTTGTCTGCTATAAAAAAAGCCATACATTTTCTATTTGAAGGCTTTTCCATACAAATCCAAGTCAATTCTCCTATCACATACGTTACTCAAGTAGTTTGCCCCTAGGGGATGATTGCTTGTTTTCACTATAGTACAGGATACGAACTGTACTGCGTTTTCGATGAAATTCACCTTTCGAACTGAATATTTATCCTGATATTCATCGAAATCTTGCTCAGCAAAGATCATGATGGCCATGACAACCACCTCGCCAAGTGCGCAGAGTGCCCCAGGTTCGTCGTGTGCGCCGAGCGCGCGGCAAGGCAAAGGCCGACCGCGCTTGCCGCGCTGTGATCGCTCGCGTCCGTACGACGAGTGGCTCGCGTCCCAACTCACGGACGAGTGCAAGCGCCGCGGCATCCCGATCGTGCGCAAAGGGCCACGGTGCAACGCGACGAGAAGCGGACTCATCCAGGCGCTCCAGTCTCACGACGCTGCTCAGCAACACAACACGCAGCAGACTCACAGACAACATGAACACGACCACAACCACGACGCCAGTACCGGTCACTCAAGCGACGACGACGCATCTTCGAATGAGTCACAGGAGTCACGCCTCGATCGCACAAGCATCACAGACAGAACCAGTGTTGCTGGCAACACCTCACCTCCACTCGACTCGGATGAAGACGACAGCGATGGCGATCACAGCAGCCTCGCTGCAGCAGAGCTACTGGTGAATGACCAGCGCGCGGAACCTAGCGCCAGCCCGCTGACATCAGCAGAGTGTCGAAGCGTCGACGTTGAGCACGAGGAGCTGATCCAAGACGAAGCAGCAAGCGTGGAACGACCTAGCGCGGTGGACGATCGCAACATCGGTGTTGTGTTCCGCCTCGTGAACGTCCTCTTCTTGAGCTTCCGCACACGCTTTCGTGAGCTCATGGCTGATGTCGCCACGCACGTTGTTACTCAGAGCAGCGTGTGGACGCACGTGTGTGGTGCGTTTGAGCGGCCAGTGCCAGCGTACGCGCGGCTTGTCAAGGACCACGCGATGTTCGCCGACGTCGATCTGTCGCTCGAAGCCACCAAGCGGCAGCTCCAGAGTCTCAGAAGCCGGTCGATCGCTTGCATGTGGCAGCGACTCTGCACTGCGTACACTCATGCGCTCGAGCTCGCGCAACAAGTGGATGAATGCACAGACAGCGCGCATTTCTACACAGTCTGCGGCGGGCAGCTGGACGTGTTGTACTTGCATCTGTGGCTGCTGCTCAAGCCTGAGCTCGCGCTCTACTTTGCGCCGTCACCATCGTCGTCAGCACTGACCACTCGTCCAAGCTGCGATGATGCGGCGTCCAGCGAGCAGCGAGTGCCAGATCTCGATGTCGAGAGCGACCAGAGCGAAGACGCAAACGTATGTGCAAGCAGTCGCCGCAGCCGTAAGCGTCGCCGCGATCGTGTGGCGAGCGACTCGAGGCCACAGTCAGTACTGAGTAGCGACCGAGAGAGCGACTCCAACACTCTCGCAGCGAACGCGGCGCTCCACGCTGCGCACTTGGAGCTCAAAGTGCGAGCCCTGCAGGCGCGCGAGATACGCGAGCAAGTGCAGTTCTACGAAGCGCGGCGGCGCGTCCTTGTGTCCGAAGTACGCGAGCTCTCGTCTACAGTCGCTGACTTGCGGCAGCACGTGCGAAAGCTGAAGCGCCGTCCACTCGAGCTACGCGAAGCCAGTCGTGCCAGTGTCAACAACGCCAGTAGTAGCAGTGGTGAGCTTGTCAACACGTCCAGTTCTGAGCGCTCTACTGCGCCAGACAACCCGAGTTACTACGACAGAGAAGATATGGAGGCGCTCGAGCACGAGCTCGCGTTCTTTCGACGCCAGCAGCAACTGCGCATGGCAGACGTCGCCCGCATCGACCACCAGCTCGAGCAATGCCTCGGCGCAAGTGAGCGCGCAGATCAGCAAGTGCGCGAACTGGAGCCGGAGACGTACTCGTAGACGATGTGGACTACACATTTGCCAATATTCGACTCGTCGCGAAGAAGCATCGCCGTGGCGAAGAGAAGCACCATGAGCATGCGCAAGCTCAAAGCGCGCGGCATCGGTCGACTGGAGCTCCTCGCGTGGCTCAATGACTTTCTCGAGACGGACTACACAAAAGTGCGATCGCGTGACGCATGCGCTTCGATCATGATCTCTCTCTCTCTGTGACTTGTACTACATGCTCTATGGTAACGAGTCTGCGATCCACTCGCACGCGCACATTCAGATTGAGCACCTTGCTGATGGCATCGCGTACTGTCAAGTCTTTGATGCGCTCTACCCGGGCAAGCTGAGTCTCCAGCACGTCGTGTTTCAAGCCAAGGCGCGTTGTGACTACGAGCGCAACTTCAGCGTGCTCCGCAAGGCGTTCCACGTCTGCGATATCCGCAAGGTGTGTGTGTGTGTTGTGTGCACATGTCTGCGAAGCAAGCTCGCACCTTGCTGGCTCGCTCACCACTGCTACTCTACTTCTTCTGCTGCTGCGGTTCTCATCATGCACGTGTACAAACAGGAGATCCCAGTGAGAAAGCTCATTGACGGTGTGTTCCAAGAGCACTTTGAGTTCCTGCACTGGGTCCACGACTACGTCCATCGCACGTACCCAGACGTGATGCAGTCGTACCATGGGTTTGCGCGTCGACAGCAAGTGCTCGGTTCGGACCTCTCGCTCACGCAGCTCAACTCGGCGAACACGAACCTCGTGCCCAAGTACTCGGTAAGGTGGCGATCTTCTTGATACCTGTGTGCTCTAGAGCCTAGACACCGCTCGTCTGATGCGCTCCCTATGAGCTGTTACTGCAATGCAGAACACGATGAAGTTACTTCGTCGCGACTCGTGCGTGGGAAGTCCCGAGCGGCAGGTCACGAGTCCACGTCTTAAGGACACGTTCGAAGCGGACCGTGACCCAGCGTTCACCACAGTCGACAGCAGCTCAAGGACAGCGCAGCGCACGTGCGATGCAGGAACGCCAGTCACCACAGCTGCCTTTGATGTTGTCGCGACCGATGGCGTCGATGGTCGTGACGAGAGTCAACAACAAACAGCGAGCGGTTCAACGAGAGAGGACTCGCTCGAGTTTGTCAGGTGCACACAACAGCGCCGTGCTGCTGCCACTCGAACGGCCTCTGAGCAATGGTGTTGCTGCACCTTGTGTGCATCTTCTCTCTCTGCAGACACTCATTCGAGAGCACACTCCAGGCAGTGGCGAGCAGTGAGTTGCTTTCACACAGCATGGACGCACTCCGTGGCGCGAAGGACAGTGTTGCGGCTAGCTCAAAAGCAAAGCCGGCTGCGGCAGCGCGACCTCGCACACCCAGCAAGTTGCGCGCGCCAAAAGCACATGGGCATTCGAAGCGACAGCCAGAGATCGACGACATCAGTGGCGCAGACCCGTTCATCTGCATGCGTCTCGCTGATCTGGTACGGCAACGCAAGTGGCGCAATGGGGTATGCGTGACCTTGCGAAGCATCGTGAAGCTGCATGTACTGAGCGACCTTGTGATGCTCGTGCTGGACTCGCGGACTTGGTCAGATTGCACGCTTGGAGGCAGAGTTGGTTGGTCGAGTCGCCGACATGGTGCGTACGCTATGAACAGACCTCATGTGAGTGACGAGCATGTGAGTGACAAGGGCGTCGTGTGCGCGGACAGAAACACTTGGAGCAAGTGGTTGATGCGCTTGCAGCAGCACGAGGAGCAGCACATGCGTCCAAGTGACCGGCTCAACGACGTTTGATGCCCATCAAATACACCTGACTTATTTCACTATCGCGCGTTTTGCCCGTCATTTGACATTTGAAAACTGACTGGCGAGCAACATCATCATCATTAGCAGCGTCATGGTCAAGGGAAGCGGTCTCGGCGAGCAGAAGCTCCAGCTCGCAGCGGCGTTCGGCATTGGTGCGGCCGCTGCTGTTGCTGCGCAGTACGCGTACGCTGCAGTCGTGAAGAAGCAGCAGCAGCGCCGCGCACACTCAACAAAGCCAGTCAGCAGCAACAACAGTGCAGTCGCTGCTCCGCCTCGCGCAGTCGGCACGGATGCCATGGAGGACGCGCTGCAGCAGGAGCAGCTCTCGCGCATCCACTCGTTCTTCGGACAAGAGGGCTTTGAGAAGATCCAAGACGCGTTTGTGATCGTCGTCGGTGTTGGCGGCGTCGGGTCGCACGCGGCGCACATGCTCGCGCGCTCCGGCGTGCGCAAGCTGCGCCTCATTGACTTTGACAACGTCACGCTGTCGTCGCTCAACCGCCACGCCGTCGCGACGCGCGCAGACGTGGGCACGCCAAAGGTCACGGCCATGAAGAAGCACTTGCACGAGATCGTGCCGCACTGCGAGATCGAGGACCTCGCAGTGATGTTTGAAGAGGCTGCGGCGGACGAGCTGCTCGAGGGCAACCCGACGTACGTCATTGACTGCATCGACGACGTCAAGACAAAGCTCGCGCTGCTGGTCGCAGTGTCGGAGAAGAAGCTCAAGGTCATCACGGCGACTGGCGCTGGCGGTAAAGCCGACCCAACGCGTCTCCAGATCGGCTCGATGAAGGACGCCGTGCGTACGTGACGATAGAGTTCTCGGTCCACGTCGCCCTGAGCTATAGACGACTGCATCGGAGACTGACCAACATGTTGCGATGTGTGGATGCGTGTGCACATGCAGGCGACCCGCTGGCGACCAAGATGCGCTACTTCCTGGCGAAGAAAGGCGTCTCGACGTCGAGCATCACGACCGTGTTCTCGAGCGAGAAGAGCGTCGCGAAGCTCTTGCCGCTCGACGCAGAGCAAGCGGAGAGCCCAAGTGAGTTTGGCAGTGTCGAGAACTTCCGTCTGCGCGTGATCCCAGTGCTCGGGACAATGCCGGCGATCTTTGGACAGACCATGGCGGCGTACGTCCTGTGCGACCTTGCGCAGCAGCCGTTCGTGCCAGAGGCTGTGGCGCGTCTCTCGCGCGACCAGCGCAACAAGCTCTTCCAGAAGCTGCTCGACCGCGAGCGCGCGCTTGGCATTGAAGCCGGCCGCATGGAGCTCGAGAAAGAGGAGATTGAGTTCATCTTCCAGGAGGTCTGGCGCGGCCGGAGCGCCGTGAGCGGCGTGCGCCAGGGCGGCCACCAGCGCATGTTCCTCGCGCGCTGGCGCCTCGACAAGCCACTGCGTCCAGACAACGTCGTGTTCCTCACGATGAAGGAGCTCGCGCAGTTTGACAAGCTCGGCGTTGACGCGTTCGGCGACGAGACGCGTGCAGCGATTGACGCGCGGCTCCAGAGCTTTGGTGAGTGGGCGTAGACTGCATGCATGCATGTCTTCTAGAGCGATAGAGGCGGCGCTTCGGAATAGAGCTCCTGCGCATCCAAACACACCGATGCTCGTGCGCATGTGCTCATGCGCAGTCGAGGTATCCAACACTGTCAGCCACCGTGTCCTGCGACACGTGCATCGCTATTGCCACCGACTCGATGCGAGTCAAGCGCCGTTTATCGGCTGTTTCAAGAGCAGATCGAGTTGATACAACGATCGTTATTGTGTCTGTGTCAATAGCCTTGCGAATCAAGTGCTTGCTGCCTGCGTCATTCGAGCTCTCGCCAAGCAGCAGACGCACGACCTCGACCACCTCGCAGTCCTCGCAGTCCTCGCAGTCCTCGCAGTCCTCGCAGTCCTCACAGTCCCCTCCATCGCTCTGATACCATGACGCTCGCTGTGCCGCGCGTGACTCCACAGACGCTCGAGAGCAGTGCGTGGCAGCAGTGGATCGACGGCATCGACGCGTTCCTCTTTGACTGCGACGGTGGTGCGTTGTGCTGCTTTGTTGGTCATGTCATGCGCGAGCGACTCGCTTTCACAAGCGCTCACGCACACGCTATGTGTATATCCTGAACAATGTAGTGCTCTGGCGCGGAGACGCTGCGATCGCTGGCGCGAATGAAGTCATTTCGCTGCTGCGCTCGCTCGGCAAGCGCGTCGTGTTTGTGGTGCGTCCTGCAGTCTTTCGTGCTTGCTCCACAGCTCGTTCACGCTGGCACCGAGCTTCCCCTCTCTCTCTCTCTCTCTCTCTCTCCATGCTAATGCCCACCACCTCACCACTTGCCGCTACAAAGACGAACAACTCGACCAAGAGCAGAGACGCATACGTCGTGAAGCTCGGTACGACCATCGTCTCATGTCAATGCTCGCATCGCACGCAGGCGACTGAACCTCTCCTTCCGTGCATCGTTTGATCTACAGCTTCGCAGGGCATCACAGCTGTCGTGGACGAGATCGTGACGTACGTGCTCGCGTCTGTGGATCGCATCGACTGCAGGCTCATCTTCGCTCACTCGCTCACTCGTTGGGGTCTGTCTGTCTATCGGGATCAGGTCGGCGTGGGCGACTGTCAAGTACATGAAGCACGAGAAGATCGCAGGCAAAGTGTACTTTGTCGGTGAAGCAGGTCTCGGCCAAGAGCTCAAGGACGAGGGCTACGACGCGTTCGGACTCGAGCACGGCGGCGCACAGGAGCTGCCAAACCCGTTCACGGTCGACCCGGACGTGAAAGCAGTCGTCGTTGGTCTCGACCGGTGCGTCGCGCACCGCATCTTGGCATTGAGTGCGCTGCGTCGTTGCTGCTGACACTATCGTCTTGGGTGCTCGTTCGCGTCGCTTCTCGTCTCAGGAACTTCTCGTACTACAAGCTCGCGTACGCGACCGTGTGCGTGCGCCAGAACGCTGGATGCCGCTTCATTGGCACAAACCCGTACGTGTGTCTGTGCGGTTGAAAGCGAGAGGACGACGCTTCCACGATCACTGACACTGTCCTCGCGCACGTTGCTTAGAGACTCGACGTTCCCAGTCGACGGTGCGATCCTCCCGGGCGGCGGCACTCTTGTCAAGACCATCGAGTGCGCGGTCGGCCAGTACGTTTGTCCTTCACTAGCACATGTGCGGTGTGAGCAGATCAGAGCGTGACTCGTGACTGTGCTTGTGCGCTACGTGTAGTGCGCCAGAGGCGGTGATCGGCAAGCCGTCGCAGGACCTGCTCAAGACGATCCTCACGACGTACAACCTCGACGCAGCGCGCACGTGCATGGTACGCTCGCTGATGGCGTTGTTGATCGACTCAGCGACTGACGTTGTTGTCTGTGGCGCCTTCTCTAGGTCGGCGACCGCCTGTCGACCGACATTGCGTTTGGACGCCTCGGCGGCCTCCAGACGCTGCTCGTGCTCACTGGCGTGACACACGAAGCTGAGCTCGCCGACATTGCGCTGCCAGAGTACACGCCGCACCACTACGTCCAGTCGGTCGACGTGCTCAACCAGCTCTACAAGACGACGACGACGAAGCAGTAGATGATGCGCACCATGGCACGTGCGCGTGCTAACGAGATGCATGTCCACCACATAGAGCGCCACGCGTCCGTCCGTCTGTGGCGACTGCAGTGCGCACGAGAGAGAGAGAGAGCAGCAGCAACAACAGGAGCGAGCGACAGCGTCCGTCTCGTTCAACATGTGATCACAACGTGTTCTACAACTGCCACAGAGCTCGTCTCATGGCGCGACCGAGCGCTTCAGACGCGGCGCGCCGCCGTTCACGAACGCGTCAAAGAACGACGCGCCAGAGTTGCCCCAGAGACCGCTTGCGCCGACACCGCTCGCTGAGAGGCCGCCGCCAGTTGCGCTTCGAGTGTCGCGCACTGGTCGTCTCTGTACTCGTGCCGTGGGTCCTGTAGACGTCCCTGATGGCGCTGCTGTTGCTGAGACGTCGCTCCTTGTCGGTTCGTCCCCTGCGCGCTGCCGCTTGCGCATGATCTGCGGCGACTTGAGCGCCTTTGGGACGTACCGAATGCCGATTGGACTCTTCGACGCGCGCATCGCAAACATCGCAGTGACAGACGGCGACGCCATGTACGCAGTCGTCGCGACTGGTGCTGCTGCTGGAGCGTCCTGTGTGCGCTTGCGCTTCATCACTGGCGCTTTGCGCGGCGTCTCGACGCCACTCGCACTGTCCGAGTCGTCACCATCGCTCTGGTCATTCGACGACGCCGTCGCTCCTGTGTCTGCGAGTGTCTGCTGGAACTCGGCGCGCTTAGCTGCGAGCGCTGACGTCACATTCGTTTGCTTGAACAGCAGCGTCTTCGTCTTCTTGCCCGCGACTTTCGGTGTCGCGATGTCTTGGAGCTGAGGCATGTTTGAGACCACGTCTGCTGCGCTCGACTTCTTCGTCTTCGTCTTGTCCTTTGCAGTGGAAGCTGCGCTCAAGACGTTCGCGTTGCGTCCAGTCTTCGCCTTTGTCTTGGGCTTGGCTCGCTTCGTGATGTTCGCAGTTTCGAGACCTGGAAAGTCTTCGCTCTCGGGCTCGCTCGCATCGCTCAGCGACTTCTCCTTCACTGTGTCGCTCTTCTTCGTCTTTGTCGTCTGTGTCTTGGTCTTGACTGCGATGGCTGCAGCTGTCGATGCCTTGGCGCTCGTGTGCGTTGTCGTGTCAGTCGACTTTGGGACCTTTGCTGTCACGAGACTCGCAGCGCCGACCATCTCCATCAAGCTCTTGCTGCCGCTCGCTGTCGCTGCTGCTGCAGCAGATGTCGTGCGCACCACCACTGTCGCAGCAGAGGCGCTCGTTGCCTTGTCTTTGGCTTTGCTCAATGCTGTCGCACTCGCGGAACGATCTGTAAACGAGATCCCGAGGTCTTTCCGCCGCTTGAGCGCCTTCTTGGACGGCGTCTCGGCCTCTGCTGGCTCGTCGTCGCTGTCGCTTGACGCTGCGCGTTGCTGCTGCTGCTGCTCGCGCTCGGCCTTTGCTTTCGCAAGCGCCGCTTTCCGAGTGAAGTCGAACTCGAGCGGCGCAGCGAGCGCTTTCTTCATCACGTTGCGTGCGAGCTTGGACGGCGTCAGCTTCGATGGCGTACTGTTGGTGCTTGCTATGCCAGATCTTCGTGGCGAGCTCGGGCACGATGCATCTGGCGAGAAGAGGAGGTCTGCGAGCGACGGCGCTTCGCCCTCCGAGTCGCTCGCTTTGTCCTGCGCGAGCATCTGCATGAGCTCGTCAGCTGCTGACGGCTTTGCAGGCGCACGAGGAGCTGACGCAGTGGCTGCACTGCTGTAGTCGTCTTCGTCATTGAACGAGTCTTCGAGCCGCCGCGAGCGTGACGTGTGTGTCCCTGTCGACGGCGAGAACGCGACGCTCTTCGTGACTTTCTTTGCTTGCACAGAAGCGTTGACTGCGCTGCTGCTACTTGCACGACCACTGCTGGCTTTCGACAGTACGCTCGGGACGTTTGCATGCTTTGCGACTTTGCTCGTTGGCTTGGCTGCTCGAGCTGTAGTTGTCGTCGGTGCCGGTGGCGACGGCGGTGAGAGCTCGTGCAAAGGCAAGAGCGACTCGCGGCGCTGGTGCAGCTGTTCGGTCTGCTGCTGCAGCTTGCGCACTGCTGCAGTCGCCGTACTGAGCTTGAACCGGTCCTCGTAGCGCTGCTGTGTGAGCTGCTTCTCTTTCATGCGCAGGAGCGTCTCGTGCTCATAGATCAAGTCGCGCTCCTCGCGGTCGAGCTCTTCGTCGAGCTCGACTTGCCGGCACTGGTTCTGCAGCTGCTTTGCGCGCAGCTCGATCGCGCGCCACTGGAGCGCAAAGACCTGGAGCATCGCTTCGTCGGCCTCGACGACCGCGAGGCACGCGCTTGTCATCGCCATGTTCGCGCTCGTACTTGTCGCTTTGCTCACTTTTGTGTTTTAAAATTCAAATATGTGTGTGGCTATGTCAATGTCGATAATAGCAGAAAATAGGCGTATAATTCAGATAAAATCCACATTTCAGAGCGTAAACATTATAAATTCGGATTTTAGATGTGTTTTGTAGATATATTCGCTATTTGCAATTGAAGTTTGCTGCTCTTTCGTTTGCTGTCCCTGATCGTGTTGTTCTCCCTTCAGCGCGCACAATCACAAGCTCGACAACACGAACTCGTCGACCTGCTTGACGACGTACGCACGTGCGTGCGTGGCAACAACACCGACAGCGAGCGCAGCAGCAGCAAACGCGAGCGCGACCATGAGCGACGCGAGTCTGTGGCACTTGGCCGAGGGTATCACGTGCCACGCGTGGAACAAGGACCGCTCGAAGGTCGCGCTGTGCCCGAACTCGAATGAGATCTGGATCTTCTCGGGCTGTCACCAGCCGGATGCGACCAAGTGGCGCAAAGAAGCCGTGCTCACAGAGGTGCGTCCATGCGAGTTTGTGTTTGTGCCCATTCGAGGGAGGGCGACCTCCAAGATCGTCTGTAGCGCGCCACATGCATCGCATCTAACAACGATTTGCTCTGCCATCACGCGCGCACTGTGCAGCACGACATGGTCGTGAGCGGCTTGGACTGGTCGCCAGTGACGGACTTGCTCGTGTCGTGCTCGCACGACCGCAGCGCGTTCGTGTGGAAGTACGAGCCAGCGTACCGCCAGTGGAAGCCGTCGCTCGTGGTGCTGCGCGTCATCCGCGCAGCGATCAACGTCAAGTGGAGTCCGAACGGTGCGTTGTCCAACAACTGTGTAAGGTATAGCGACACAGCTTATCTCACGCGTGGATGCTATCTCTCTCGCTCCGACTCTTTAGGTCAAAAGTTCGCAGTCAGTAGCGGCGCCAAGTGCGTGTCCGTGTGCTTCTACCAGGCGTCCGAAAACTGGTGGGTGAGCAAGATCATCAAGAAGCACAAGTCCACGTACGTTGCCATCGCTCTTCGTTCCTTTCTCTCTCGCGCGCGCGGTGGCTCAAGCCCGCGCTCGCGTTGCGCAACAAGTCGCATACCCAGTACTAACACCTGCGTCTTGCAACCACGATAGTGTGACAGACCTGGCGTGGCACCCAAACAGCCAGCTCCTCGTGACTGGCAGCACGGACCTCAAGTGCCGCGTCTTCTCCGCCTACATCGCCGACGTCGACGGCGCTCCTGACAGCGGCCCATTCCCAGCGCTCGCGCCATTCGGCGAGCCGCTCGCAGAGTTTGACAACGCGAGCGCGTGGGTGAATGGCGTCGCATGGTCGCCAAAGGGCGACCGCATCGCATTTGCAGGTACATACATACAGCAGCAGAGTCTCATAACACTGCTGACTTGTGCATGCACTCACTCACACACTTGTGTTTGCTGCCTGTAGGACACGGCTCGTCGATCCACTTTGTGCACTTTGGCGCTCCGGGGCAGTACCCGACTGTGCAGGTCCGTGCGATTGCTTGTCTTGTAGGACCGGGAGTGAACCAGCTGAGCGATGCGCTGGAGTAGTTCGTTGCTCACCATTGAGTATGTGCTTGGTGCAGTCGCTTCGCTTTTCGCACCACCCACTCTTGCGCGTGCTCTTCCTGTCGAACGACTCGATCGTTGGCGTCGGCTACGACTTCAATCCGCTGCTGTTTGCGGCGGATGCGAGCGGCTTCTGGTGCACCTTTGCTTCAACGTGGCTGAATGATCGACAGTGATGGCAAGAGCAGAAGATTAATGTGTGGCTCTCGTGGCGATTGTGATGCTTCGGCAGGTCGTTCCTTGAGTTCGCAGACAAGAAACCTGCCCAGAGCGCAGTGGCGCGCAGCACGGGCAGCTTCAACACTGGTGCGTGCGCTGTGTTAATTGGCGACCGTCTGTCGTCGTCATGGATCATAGTTGCGACTTGAGACTGATGCATACTGGCGTGCAGCTCGCAGTATGTGGGAGAGCAAGGTGTCGCGCGGTCAGTCGTCGGACGCGACGCAGAGCGACAAGGGAGCGCTGTGGACGTACGTGTTGCTAGCGCTGGCTGATCGCGTGTTTGATGGGAGATCTAACACACTCTTGCGTTGTTGCGACTGCACATCAGGAAACACGAGAGTACGATCACGGACATCCAAGCGTACGCGCACTCTGCGAACGGCAGCGTGACTGAGTTCACGACGTCTGGTACGACTGTGGAGTGGCGTTTTGATGACACACACGTTGTTGATACTCACACGTCGGATGACGCTTTGTCTTGATGTCTGCAGCGCTCGACGGTCGCATCGTGCTGTGGAAGCTGTCGAGTCTGAATGCCGCGATGAGCAAGCTGCGTCTGTAGACTGCAGCCCGTTTCTGCAGCCCGTTTCTGCAGCCAGGAGCGACCAACTTGAGTCGTCGATCCATTGCTGACTGACTGAACCTGCGCGCACAACGATTTGCGTTGCACTACAAACAACAAGCACTTGTCGAAACAAACAACCCAATCGAGCAATGAAAGCAGCTGCGTCGATTGCAAGCAAACCCTCATCATCGTCATTGTGGTCATTCATACAAGCGCTTGATGCGCCGATACTCCTGTCGGTACTTGTTCTCGACGAACGACGCCTCGCGAAAGTCCTTCCACTCGCTGAACTCTGCGAGCAGCGCGCTAGGGTCGTACGACAGCAGGAGCTGGATGCCTTGGCTCACGTCGTTGAGCGTGCGCGCGAGGTCCATGTGGTTCGCGTCCAAGTACGCCTGCTGGAGCTCGAGCAGCTCGTAGCTGCTGCGCAGGAACAGGATCGCGTACTCGCGGATGTCTTGGCTCGGCTTGGCTCGCAGCAGCAAGTCGCAGCTGTCGGCCACGAGCTTGTGAATCCGAATGAACACGATGTGGTCGTGCGCGACGATCTCAAGAGCGTCCGAAAGCGATTCGAGCGCGAGCTGCAGCACTTCCGCGGCATTCGCTTTGTCTTTCAGCAGTTCTTCTGCGACTGCGAGCGCTTTCTCGACGTCTTGCATCGCAACGTGCGCGCCGCCTTCACTTGCAGACTCGGTCGCAGGTGGTGGTGGCGGCAAGATGCTGTCGCCGCGCTGGCACAGAGCGCACAGACACACAAAGCCAAACTGCTCGCGGAGGTTCCGCTGGCGCATCTCCCGGCTCTGCTCGCGCGGGTACAAGTACGATATCGTGAGCGCCTCGCCCTTGCGAATCGGCTTCGCGACGCGCACTTCCGACACGCCAGTCGCAGTCGCCTCGGGTGTGAACTTGACGCAGTTCGGGTTGCAGTCGTGGTTGAACATGGCGTTGTAGAGGAACACGCCGCTGTCGAACGCGTTGCACTGCATCGCAAACACGTTCTGCAAGAGCTCGTCGTGCGAGAGCGTGAGGTGCTGGAAGTCCCGACGGAGCTGCGTGAGCAGGTCGCTGTACTTGGCTCGCCCTGCCGTCAAGAGATCGTCTGGAAGATCGCTCAGCTGCTGCGGGTGCAGGTGGCTCAAGTGCTCCATGATGTCTTTGTAGTCGACGCGCGCGAGGATCGTCTCGAGCGCCGCGATGAAGAACGCCGGGTCGGACTGCTCAATATCGCTTGGCCATGGCACGTACACTTGCTCCACAAGCACACGCGTGCCAGGCTCGAGGTCGCGCGCAGCGATGTACCCTCTGGACCCACCAATGCCTTTGCAGTCGCGCACGAGCTCGATCGGTCCAACCGAGAGCGGTTTGACGTCGTCCCACGGCTCGTACAGACTCGGCACAGCGTCGGGGTCCTCAAAGTCGTTCGTACTGCTGACGCTCGTGCTTGTCGCTGGAGCTGGTGGTGGTGCAATGCTCAGCACATCCAGGACAATCGGCTGCTGCAGCTGCTGCTGCTCGTCGTCGCTGCTGTCGTCGTCAAAGAGCCCAAACGCAGCCTCGACGGTCTGACTCGCCTTCGCGCCACCGCTCATACTTGCTGCTGCTGTCGCCGTTGCGATCGCCAAGCGTGTCAACGACGTTGCTAGTTGCTGGCGTTGCTTTGCCGTTGCTCAGCTACCAACAACAGACCTCGTTCGTCTGCATACTGGAATCAAGTGTTTTGCAGTCACTGGTACACCAAGTGGTACACTCAAAAGCAGAGAAATTGTAGTACAAAATAATTGAGATTTGTATGATTTGCATGCCTTTGAGTCTGATAGTATACTGTGAGAAACACACTCTGTCAAACCATTCACTTTCAAGTCAAAACGAGTGCGGAATTCCTACACGAGCTCACGCGACCAGCGATCGACAGACATAACGACTTGGACACTGCGTTGGTACTGCTGTTCATGACAACGGATGGACGGATGCATGCCTGCATGCCTGACGAAGCAGCAACCTTGGGGGGGGGGGGCTCGAGCTCAACAACTCCAAAGCACACAGCAACTTCCATCTGATCATAAGCGATTTTTTAGATCCACGAAATGGCTTGATTCAAGGTTTCGCCACGGAGTCTCTGCCGCTCGATATCGACCACCGCGAGCGATGGTGTTTCGATTGTATTGTATCGCGATGCGGTCTTTGTCGATGCACGATTCTCTCTAAACCGGTACACCGGTATACCCGATCCCCCGATCAAGTCGTAAAATCCGAGTTTTTGTGACACACCGCAAAAAATCGAGTTTTACAGCATAGCCACATCATGAAACGGACGTTGCCGCTTCGCACGAGAACGAGCATTTCGCGTCGGCGCGCGCGCACACAAGACGTGCTCTAGACGTGCTCTAGACGTGCTCTAGCGAGCAGCTGCAGCAGTAGCGCTTGGCGCTGTGTGGGTGTGCGCGGAACGAGCGTGAGCGAGCGTGAACGAGCAGTGCATACACACACACGAGCTCAACGAAGTAGCAAGCAGCACGAACATGCGCGTGCACAGTCGCGAGAGCGAGCGACCGTCGAACGTCGACTTGCTCAGCAAGATCTTGCGGCGCGGCAGCCATGCAACAGATCCGTCGGACGACAGCAGTGGCAACCATGGCAACAGTGCGATGCGCAAGTCGATCACGCAGCTCGGCGAGCTGTGCATTGGCGGCCGAAGCAGGAAGAGCAGCCACGCAGCAAACAACCACAGCAACAACCAGCAGCGTCTGAGCTTCACTGGCAGCAGCGGCAGTTCCACGAACTCGCGCTTCTCAGCGTTCTTCATCGATCCGCTCTACCACGCGATCACCATGGGCAAGAGCAAAGACGACGGTGCACGCTCGTCGATCTCTGCTGCGTCAACATCCTACTGTCACTCGGATGCGTCGTCGCTTGGTGCAGGCACAGCAGCAGTAGTGCTGACAGCAGATGAGGTGTCTCGGCGCCAGGCGCTCATGGCGCTTGCATTCGACGATCTCCACTTGGCATTCGATCCGTACAACGGCGCAGATCCAGAGCACGCGATGGACAACAACGAGCTTGAGACGTTGCTGGAGCAGAAGGAGGAGAGCCGACAGGCGCTCGAGCTCAATACGCCAGCGCAGCACTCAAGCAGCAGCGACGAGAGCGGACTCGAGAGCGCGCAAGTTAGCGATGTGGAGGTCACTAGCGCTGCACACGGCGAGGTATCGGCTGCAGTGTCAGGACACGACGAGTGCATCGACGACGACGGCGAAGAGCTGCACTTCGACGCGCCAAACATGGCCGTGAGCGTGAAGAAGCTCATGCACCGGATCAAGAGCGTGAGCGCCGTGCTGAGCAGCGATATTGACGTCTCGGTGCGGTCGAACCAGGACGATGACGATGATGACGACGACTCGAACGAAGACACTGAGGCACAAGATCGCGACACAGAAGCAGACGACACGATCGTTGTGGTCGACGACGCGAGCCTCGAGAGTCTCGAGCCACTCATGCTCGAGACAACCGCGACGCCGACGTACGTCCCGAGCTGCTTCCCACAGGCAGAGATGCCGCAGAACCTGTCAGCGAGCGTGCGGCGCCTCGTGATTGATTTGAAAGACGACTACGACGCGCCACATCATCACGGCTTCTCGGCGCGGCGACGCGGCAACTCGTGTCCAGTGCCGCTTCGATCTGCGTCTGGACCAGGTGCTGGAATGACGTTGACCTCGTCGTCGACTACAAACACTTCGACCGCGCCACCTGCGCACCTCGACAGCGAGAGCGAGCTGAAGCGCAAGAAGAAGAAGAAGAAGACGTTTGGCCGCCTCGCGCCGCGCCTGCTCGAGACGCTGACGTTCCGGCGCAAGAAGAAGACGTTCCACTACACGGACGAAGAGCTCGAGTCGATCGAAGGCGCGCGGTGGAAGATCGTCGAGCTTGCGTTCCGCTTTGGCGGCAAGCACCGGTTCTACCTCGTCCAGGCAGTCAACATGTTCTTCCCGCTGCTCAAGTACGGCCGTCGCGGCGGTCCGCACCCAACGCGCTTGCACTGCAACCACTGCGGCTCGCTCCAGTGGCAGCACAAGCGCGGGAGTCTGAGCGAGTCGGTCGACCTCGCACACGTGCTCCAAGTCCTCGATGGGCGCCAGACGGCGGTCTTTCGCAAGTACCCGACGAGCGCAGCGCTCGACGCGTGCTCGTTCTCGATCATCTTCACGGACCGGACGCTCGATCTCGAGACGCAGAGCGTGAGCCACCGCGACTGGCTCATGTGTGCGCTGCGCACGCTCATCTCGTACTCCAAGACGCAGCGCGCAGCTGAAGAGCGCGCAATTGCAGAGCGCTGCATCCTGCCGCTCGACGACGCGCCACTCACGACCGTTCTTGGCAGCGACCTGTACGACGAACTCACATCGCCGTCAGCAGGTTCACGCAACGCGCGGCTCTTGCTGTGAGCGCATGGCGCAAGAGACGACAGCAGCGACGCATCCGTAGCAGTAGTAGCAGTAGAAGACGCAGCCATCTCATTATCTAACACACCGACCGAGCGATAGACCCGCACCATCTCCTCTATAGCGCTCGGTCACACGTCGTGCACGGCGGTGCTACCGAGCGCGCTCTTGACTTTGTTGAGCTGCACGACAGCGTCGACGCGGTTCGGGATCGCGTCGCGCGAGAGGCGCAAGTACTTCTTCACGATCTCGATGGACGTGAGCACTTCGTCGTGGCGCGGACAGTGCTCGTCCGCGATGTCACTGAGCGTCTCGAACTGCCCTGCAGCGTGAAGCGCGTCGTCGAGGCGCTTCGTGTGGAGAAAGTCGTTCTTCTGAAGCACGCTGCGGATGATCTGGACCTCGTCGATGCCAGGGTCCGTCACCGACGCATTGCCTTCGAGCTCAGCGTACGCCTGCGCGTTCGACGGGTCTGCCACGCCAATCCACTGGAGAAAGTCTGGTGCCGCGCGCGTGACGTCGTTCATGAGCTTTTGCAAGTCGCTGTAGATCGAGACGGGGATCGGCTGTCCAGTCGCGAGCGCGACGCTGCTGACACTCGCACTCGCGGCACTCGCGCTGCTGTTCGCAGTCGCGCCAGTGCTCGTGTGCTCTTTCATGTTGAGCACCATGACTGCTTGCGTTGGGAGGAGGCCGCTGAGAACCCAGCACGTCTGGATCAAGCGCTTGTCGAGGCTCTGGAGCGCAATGTGGAACCAGTGGAAGACGTTGCGCGTGTGCATGTGGCGCAGTGGGTGGAAGCCGTCCTGCGTGAGGACGCACTGACGGTAGACACTGAAGAGCGTCTCGACGACCTCGTAGCGAAAGCGCGCTTTGAAGGCTTGGATGATGCCGAGGTGGCACGGGTGGAAGCGCAGGGACTTGAAGTTGGGCGGGAGGAAGTAGAGCTGGAGGTGGTCGTACACAAAGAACGTTCGGTGGTCGCCCTGCGAGTCGAGGATCATCGCGGCTTTCACATGCGGCACAGCGCTGTCGAGCAGCACGCGGAACGTGCGCTTGCGGCTCTTAGCGAGCGCATTGAGCGACTTGAGCATCGCGACTGTCGTGTGTGCGACCTGGCAGCCGTTCTTCGAGTGACCGTACTGGATGCGGTACGCCTCGCGCGGATCGACATTGTCGAGCAAGAGCGGGTTGCGGTCGACGCCGATGACCTGCAAGTCAAACGTCTCGCCAGCTGCGCTCGTGAAGAGCGAGAGTGTGAACCGCCCCGCAGCTGCAAAGTCGCCCGCAGACGCTGCGCCAGTCGCTGCGCTCGTGTCAGCGCCGTTCACACTCGGCTTGGTCATGATCGCAAACTCACTCCCAGTCCAGATGTCCTGGAGGTCAACGCCGTGGAGACTATGGTGGAGCTCCCGAAGGCGCGTTTGGATGTCAACGCTCTTGATCACGCTCTGGTCGCCCACGAGGACCTTGGAGCTGAACGACCCAAAGCGCATGCGGTAGCCATCGAGCCAGCCGTTCGAGGCCGTGAACTTTGCGAGCGCTTGGCGCACTTTGTCCGGTAAGTTCGCATACGGTTCTTGGAGGATCTTTGCTGAGAGGTCCATGGCTTTCTGCTGGAGCACGGTGCCGGTGATCTTCGTGTCGGGACTGCTCACCTTCACCTCCATGCGCCACTTGTGGAGACACTCGTCGAGCACGCGCATGTCGTACGAGAACTTGGTCGTCTTGCGCTTCTTCTTGATCGCATCGGCCGAGTCGGTCTCGGTCCGAATGAGCTCCTCCTGTCGGCAGATGTTCGTGATCGTCGTGCGTCCGACGTTGAACTGCTCCGCGAGCTCGCGGTGCGTGAACTTCTTGCTCGCAGCGAGGTCCACGACCTCGCGCTTCTGGCCGAGCGTCAAGCGCATGCGCCGCGCTCCGCTCGTTGGCGCACTGCTGCTCGCGCCTGTCGGTGAGTTGTTCGAGCTCGCGCCAGACACTGCAGTCGCCGTAGTCGCTGCTGCGGTCTCGTCCTCTTCAGTCTCACCGCTCTCGTTCGGCTCGTCATCGTCGTCGTCATCGTCTGAGACGTCGCCCATCTTTGCGTGCAGCTCGCTCATCATGCTCACGCCGTTGCCCGTGACCAGTGCGTGCGCGCCAACACCTGCGCCACCCATGGACGACGGGTCGCTGACCATGTTGTTGTGCGCCATGAGCGCGTGCATCTGGTGCAAGTGCTGCGTCTGCAAGTGGAGGTGCTGCTGTTGCTGGATGTACGCTGCGACTGTGGCCGCGTGTAGTGGTGGCGCTCGCGCGTGCTTGCGTCCAGTCAGGTTCGCACTCGTGTTGATGACAGTGCGGTCCATTTGTTGCTGGTGTTGCTGGTGCTGGTGGTGCAGGTCTATCGCGTCGCTTGGCTGTATGTTGTTGCCACTGCTACCATTGGTGTTCATCGTTGTCGCAGCAGTGATGTCGTCGTCGTCCAGCTCCAGGTCGTCGTCCAGCTCCAGGTCGTCGTCGTCGCGGCTCTTAGTCCAGGCACTGAGCAAAGGGAGAATCCTTGGCAATAGGACTCTCACTGGGAAATAATAGTAGCATATCACTGTACTTGCTCACTCTTATTTGTATTGCGCAATAGTACTGTACAACGCTACGATAACTTCCTACTCAGAATCAAATCATTCAATAAAGTACGATTCACAACTACCAAGCACTCACTCAAGCGACACGATCTCCATCATCAAGGTCGACATGGTGAGCGGCGGTAAGAAGCGTATCAAGGACCTGCGCAACAGCAGCAGTAGCGGAAGTGAGCTGCGTGCAAGTGGCGCGCATCCGTCCCACACGCGCACGATCGTGTGGCAGTCGTCGCTGCGCCACGACAAGTCGCGCCATCGCGAAATCATCAGCGGTCATGCGCTCAACCAGCAGCTCGAAGTGTGTCTCCCGACGCCAGCAGGAGTCGAGCTCGCGCAGTCGCTCAAGTGGGAGACGAGCTTCTTCTACGAAGTCACAGCACCGCTCGCACTCCTGCTCTCGCGCCACTTTGTGCGCGAGTACGTGCTGCAGGGCTCCGTGTACATGATCGCGAAGAACGTGCCGATCGACTCGAGCAACTCGGCGATGCTGCTCCCGAGCGGCGAGCTCTTGCTCCTCGTGGACGCAGACACGTACGAGCATCTCGGACTCGTAGGCGAGAAGTACGGCAGCTCGGTCCCGAAAGAGTGCCAAGGCGCAGCGACGTACGCGCGTCAGAGACAGCGGTACGTCGTTGTGATTGATCTCAAGTCCAAGGCGTTTGCGTCCGACGAGCCGTCGCACGTGCGCGACCGCGTCGTGCAGTGCCTCGAGACGCGCTTCGCGCCGCTCACGATGCTCATCTGCGCGTACAACGAGCGCGGATCCGCGCGCACGCTCATCTTTGGCGATGACGACACGATCGAGCGCAAGCGCGTGGAGGTGAACGGCGAGTGGACGCACCTCCAGAGCATCGCACTGCCGCAGTTTGCTGCGTTCTTCAGCAGCGCAGCGTCCGAGACGACTGAGAGCAGCAGCAATAGCAGCGCCACAGAGCCACGCAAGACACGGGACGAGCTGCTCGCAGCGCTTCAGCAAGCGTACGACTGGCTCGGACTCGTGGCGTGTCGGCTCACTGGTCTGCTCCAGCTCACAGCGCCAGAAGAGTACGTCTCGACGTTCACCGGCGCGCCAGATCTATTTGAGCTCGTGCCAGAGAGCGAGCTCGCGACTGTGCGATGGCGCGGCCTCATTGCTCCGGAGTTCTGCACGAGCGTAGTTGAGCGCGCGGCGTACGCCGTGAAGACTGGCAAAGTGCCGTGGGCAGCTGTGCTCGTCTGGGGCTTCCCAGACGCGCTCGTGTCGTGGACGCAGCGCGACGCGCGCAGTGGCAAGAGCGTGCGGCGCGAGCACGGCTTTGTCGGCAGCGGGAGCAATCACTACTCGCTGCTTCTGCTTCCGAACGACGAGTACTTCCTCCTGCAGGCGCTCGGTCCGCACGACGCGAGCGTGTGAGCGATAGACAAGAGAGAGAGAGAGAGAGAGAGCAATGGAGTGACGATGAGCCACGCGCAGCGTGTTCACTTGCTCTGCTGTTGCTGCTTGGCCCTCACAAGACAGAACGACACGAGCCGACGACCTACGCGCTCTTGGCGAGGACGCTCTCGACAAACGACGCGACTGTCGCGTGCGACGACTCGGGACTCGATGCGAGCGCCGCTGCGACCTTGATCTGCTTCTTCGCGGCCTTTGAGTTCTGCTTGGCACCGTGTACGAGCGCAAGCCGCACGTTCGCCCAGAACGCTCCACGCCCGGGTGCAGGAGCTGCATCGCCAGCGTCCGACGATGCCGATGACGACGACG
Source organism: Pythium guiyangense (assembly GCA_003730235.1). Classification (NCBI taxonomy): domain Eukaryota; phylum Oomycota; class Peronosporomycetes; order Pythiales; family Pythiaceae; genus Pythium; species Pythium guiyangense. The sequence goes on from QXDM01000097.1 coordinate 219,544, forward strand.
CAGTCAGCGACGCGAGCGCTTTCCACACGTGCAGCGCACTGTCGAACATGCCAGCGGCTTCGTACACTCCACCGAGTTCGCACAGGATCGGCGCTGCAGCGTCTGACGACGGTGGGAGCAGCGCGAGGGCCTCGCAGAACGCCTTCGCACTCGCTCGCGCGTCAACTGCCGACTGGAGACGCGCAGTGAGGAGCGCGAACGCCAGTGCGTGCGCTGGGTACGTGGTCTTTGCCGTCTCGACATACGCGAGCGCCTCAGACACGATCGCTCTCGCGCGCGTCGGGTCGCCTCGCAGTGCAACGCACGTGCTGAGGAGCCACTGGAGCTGCGCGCGTGCGAACGCATGCTCAGTCGCTGCACCTGCGACGCGCAGCCCCTGCTCGAGCACCAACACTGCGCTCTCCAGTGCCAGTTGCGGGCCGTCGTGTGCCGCGTCGGTCTTCGGGAGCAGCGCATAGCGCTTCAGCTGTGCGGCGCCAGCGAGCACGTACGCTTGCGGCTCCCACGGCGCCATGCGCACGAGCTTCTTCGTTGCGCGCACAGCTGCGCTCGCAATGTCGTCTGAGCCAGTGCTCGGAGCCTGCGGACCAAGCAGTAGCGCAGCGAGCGCCTGCGCATACGCTGCGTCCTTTGCTTCGTCGCCAGGCGCTGGGCGAGCTGTCGACGGACGCACGGGCGAGCTCCCAAAGTCTGCGAACGCAAAGACCAGGCGCGACCAGACGACTGACGCCGGCGGCGCCTCGCCTGCACTTGCGACTTCGAGCAGCGACTGCGCGTCGACGGCGTTGCCAGTGGCGCGGTCGTGCATCTCGACGACGTGGAGCAGCTCGCGTGGGATGCGTCCCGAGACGTCGCGCAGCAAGTGGTCTTTGCTGAGAGTCTGGACGCGCTGCACGAGGTCGTGGCTGACGCGCGCGTCATCCCGCAGCAGTCCGGCGATCGAGAGACCGACAGTCGCGACAGCGTCACGTTCGCTTGCACTGCGGTAATCGGACTCAAGGAGCGGCGCGAGCGTCTCGAGTGCGCCTTGACCGTCTGACGCGTGGAACTGGCGCTGCGCAGTCAGGACGCGGTGCAAGACACTCGACGGCGCAGCCGCAGCGAGCGCACTCGCGAACGCGTCGCTGCTCGTCAGGTCGCTTATGCTCGACACAGCAGCGACGCGAGCGTTCCACTCGACACCGCTGCGCGCGTTCGACGGTGCAGACCACGGGAACGCAGTCACAAGCGCCTGTGCGCGTTCAAACGACACGCACGCGTCGTGCACGCGTCCGAGGCGCTGCTGGAGCACGCCGAGCGCATTCCACGCGCCGACGTCGAGCGGATCGCGCTCGAGCACTTTGCGCATCGCAAACAGGAGCTCTTCAGCCTTGCGATCGAGCGTGTGCGACGCGTTTGCGTTGAGCACAGCAGAGGCAAAGCCCTGGAGCGCGTCCATGTCGAGACCCATCTCGAGCGCGCACTGGAACGCGTCGATGGCTTTCTGCTGCTCCGCAGGCGTGTCCGTGCGCCGTGCGAGCATGCCGTAGCCGTTCCACATCGACGGGTTGTTTGCATTGACGCCCTGGAGGTGGATCAGCGCCTTCTGCGCCAACGACGCGCTCGCACGGCCCTCGCGCTGGTGCACGTACAGCATCCCGAGGTTCGACCACGCCGCTTCGTTCGAGCCCTCAGCCTCGATCGCGCGGGTCCATGCAAACTGCTTGAGCAGCGCGTGGTCCTGTACGACGCCGAGGCCGTTCCACGCCGCGCCGAACTGCGGGTTCGCTCCCAGCGCCTTCGCAAAGTGCGCCTTCGCCTTGTGCTTGAGTGCGTTGACGCGTGTCAAGAGCGTCGGCTGCGACGTCTCGATCTGTGCGATCAAGTCGGCCGTAGCTGGCGCTGACGCGTGCTCAAAGCCCGAGAACGCGACGCCATGAGCCGTGCAGAGCGCTTGCGCTTCGTACCAGCAGCTCAGTCCAACGTCGTAGAAGACGTCTGCGAGCTGCGTCGAGGCGGCGTCAGCTCCGGACGCCGAGAGCATCGCAGCAGTGGCTTCAAACGCCTTGCGTCCAGTCGCAATGAAGTCGACCCACGCGGTCGCGCCGTCTGCTTCGTCCACAGACGATGGCGACGGCGACGATGGCGCATCGGCGGCATAGTCGCCAGGCGCAAGGTAGAACGCAAAGCAGTGGATGTCGCCGAGCAGCTTGAGCCCGTCGACCGAGTTGCAGAGTCCAGTGGACGACAGCGACGTCATGAGGCCCGACGCCTTGCGCAAATTCGCTGCTGCGCGGCCGTAGAGCCCTTCGGCGCAGAGGTACTTGGCCTGCTTGAACAGCAGCTCAGCAAAGAGCATCGCAACGACTGACGCTTGCTCTGAGCTCGCAGGCGACGCATCGACGAACGGTGCAATGTGCGCAAACGCGTCGTCAAAGAGCAGCAGCGCGCCTTCGATGCGCGCGAGCTCGCACACGACGCACCAGCTCGCTTCGCCGAGCTCCAGCGCCTTCAAGTACGACTTTTGCGCCGACACGAGCTTGCCAAAGTGCCGGTAGACGTGGCCGAGCGTGACCCAGTAGCGCGCACACAGTGGGTCGTTCCGCAGCACCAAGTGGAGCTTCCCAACTGCGCGCTCGTCGTCATGATCGACGAGGTGCTGCGCGAGCCGCAGCAGTGCCCACGTCGGCGCAGTCACAGGCTCGCGCGTCGCGTCTTCCCAGAGCTTCACGTTCGTGTCGTGCTGCCCCTGGCGCTCGTACAGCTCGCTCAGTGCGATGCCAGCGAGCTCGTTGTCGGACGACAGCGCCAAGGCTTTCAAGTAGCACTTCTCGGCGCGCACAGCGTCCTTGGCGACGTGGTCGTACCACTGACCGAGCCACGCAAACGTCTCGCTGTCTGTTGCCACGAGCTTCGCGGATTGGAGCAAGAGCCCAAAGCAAAAGCTCTTGTCTGTGCGATGCGCGCCACCCAAGTGCCAGTACACGATCGCGAGGCGCTTGAGACTGAGCGCCTTTGCCACGCGCTGCGTCGCTGGGATGTCTGCACTCGCGCTCTCGAGCAGCAACTTGGCGCCGTCGAGTGCGCCGAGCTGGTACTGCACCCAGCCGCGGACCGTTGTCAGCACTGCGTGGTCCGCGTCGCTCAGCGCATCCGCGCGAATGAACGACTCGAGCGCAGTCTGCGCATCTGCGACTCTGCACTTCGAGAGCAAGAGCTCTGCGACGCGCGAGACGGCTTGGAACGCCGTGGCTGCGTCGTCTGCAGTGTCCACGAGCGCTTGGTACGCACTCAGCGCCTTCTCGACGTCGCCCGAGTACTCGCGCGCTGTGGCTTCCAAGAGCTGCGCCTTTGTCTCCGAGTAGCTACCGACAGTACAGACAGACAGACAAGAGAAGGATCAAGCACAGTGTCCGATGTCAGTTCGGTGTCGCAATGGGAGACGCTGGTCAAGAGACTCGAGCTCATGGACGTACATCGTTGCGAGAGGCGCGTCGCAGCCAAACGCCTGCGCTTTCTCGACGATCAGGCTCTTGACGCGCTGCAAGCGACTCAAAGAGGTCTCGACGTCGCGCGCAGCAAGCGCGAGCGTTGCAAGGATGACTTGCGCGCGGATGCACAGCGCGCTCTCAAAGAACGACGACGAGGCGCAGTACGCAAGGCCGCCGAGGATCGTCGCTTGCGCCTGCGCGTGAGTCAAACAGCAGCAGCAACCGAAGCGATTGAGTCGAGAGGCTTACAGACACATCACCAGGTCTTCAATGACGCACCTGCTCGGTTGCGTTCGCGTCCAACAGACGCAGGCCATGGAAGATCTGGACCATCGGGCTCTTTGGGTGCACGCTCTCGAGCTCCAGTGCGAGCTGCGACGCGCGCTCGAGGTCGATCGCTGGTCGCCCACAACAGACAGACAAGCGTGTGAGAATCAGCTGCCGCCTCTGACAGATCGACAAGCTGTACTTCGCAGTACGTACGGCTCCCATGGTCTTCTGATCGCAGCAGCAGGTACTCGGCAGGGATCTTCGCAGTCGGGAGCCACTGAATGATCCCAACTGCCTGCGCATCGAGCTTCTGGAGCAGCTGCTTCTTCGTCTTCGTCGCTGGCTTTGCAGCTTTGAGCGCATCGAGCGACGTGCGCATGAAGAACGCGACTGCAGCGTCGAGCTTCGCTTCCGCGTCGGCGCGGCGGATCGCATCAGCTGTCGACGCGGACGCTGCGAGGAAGAACTGGTCGGCGACGTCCGCTTGCGTGAACGGCGTCGCGCACTCGGACAGACTGAAGCTCGGGCGCTACCAGCGAGCAACGACACACGTCACAGTTAGTTCTCGATGGCCTTGTCACGGACGGCACGAGGCTGTGCGCGTTTGTACCTGGAGCAAGTCGACGAGGTCGAGCCAGATCGCGAGCGCCGACGGCAGCTCATCGTTTGGCGTGACGCTCAGACAGACCTCGCGCATCGCGTCGCTCTGCACGACTACGAGCGAGTGCCACGCGCTGAACGCCTGTTGTGAGAACAGACAGCAAAGCCATCGCAATGGTCAGCGACGACACACCACGACATGATCAAACAGTGTGTGAAGACGAGCGGACCTTGGCGTGCATCTTGAGCTCCAGCGCAGTCGCAGCGATCTCTGCGACCCACTTCTGACAGGCTTTCACCTTGTTGTTCCTGCAGCAGATGACAGCGACGATGGATGATCGTGAGTGAACGAACGAGTGTCAGCAGCTCAACCACTTGCAAGAGCCTCGCACTTTTGGAGGATCGTCACGAGCTTCTCGAGTGGCTCGAGCTTCTTCTGCGGCTGCTTGCTCGCGTCAAAGAGATCCACGAGGTTCTTCACGACAAGACCAGCAGCGAGTCAAGAGCGCGCGTAAGCGCAGATACACAGCGTGTCAGTCGCTAGGTATCTATCACCTCGTACGCATTTGTGCCGTGACAAGAGCACCGCAGTGCGTGTGTCTGCCGCGCATTGCGCTCACTCACCTTCCAAGCTGCTGGCAAGTCTGGCTTGATCCCTGCAGCACGGCGGTACGCTTCTTCACTGTCCTCCCACTGCGCACATTGCAAGCAGTCGCAGCAAAACAGCAAGGTAGATAGGTCAGCACAATGGCTGTGGAAGATGCACAAGACACAAGCAGCAGCACCAGGAGCAGCCTGCATCACAGCAGCAACGGACGGACCTGTTCGAGGTTGAAACTTGCGAGCCCGACGCACATGAATGCTTGGAAGTTGTTTGGGTCGAACTGCGTGACGCGGCGACTCGCATCGAGCGCTTGCTGGTACTTGTTCTCTTTCAGGAGCGCGCCGGCATCCTCAAGCATCTGCCGCAGCATGCTCGCCGACATGATCGTCGCGTGATGTCCTTGCTGTCCTTGCTTTGACTTGGTGTGTTGAACGTTGCGGTATCTAACAGAAGATACTTGATAGTGATAAAACTGAGTGCGAATATCCTCGCAATAGTGACAATTTGATATTATGTATGTGTACCACACAACTGTGATGGCTATTTTTAGTTTTGAAGCTATATCTAAGGATAAAATTTGTAATAGTGCGAAAAACGAGGTAAAATGTGATGCGCTTCCTCGATTTTCGCACTATCAACTGATCGATGCAAAGCGAGCCAACGTAGATCAGTTTCGATTCGCGCAACAAGCACACACAAGCACAAGCACGAGCACACTCTTCCGACGACGACAGCGTTCGCAACGAGATCAAGATGGCGCGCCGACTGACCAAAGTGCGGCGCGTCCTACATGTGCACGTGTGCGCACCTGCTACCGTGACTGACAAATGTGCAAACGTGATGTGCGCGATGCAGGAGCTGACCGAGTTTGAGAAGAACTCCCCTGACTGGTGCACCGTTGGCGCTGTCGACGACGACCTCATGCACTGGAACGCCATGCTCGCTGGACCTGTACGTGCCTTATTATTGTGTGCATTTGTGCTTTACCGAGCATTGTGACTCACATGAACATTGGTGTTGCTGCTATCATGTGCACACAGGAGAACACGCCGTATGCTGGTGGCGTCTTCAGCATTGACTTGGTGTTCCCAAACGAGTACCCATTCAAAGCCCCAAAAGTGCGTTTGGTAGCATGCATAGATGCTGTTGTATCGCACAAGTGCTGCTCTTGCACGAGTTTGTACTCACTCGCTCGCTTGCCTTGCAGGTCAAGTTCCTCACGCGCGTGTACCACCCGAACGTCAAGTCCCAGAGCGGCGAGATCTGCGCAGACATCATCAACGAGAACTGGGGCCCGACGCTGAATGTGCTGCATTGCCTGACTGCGATCAAGCAGATCCTCGAGGAGCCGGACGTGGACAACCCGCTGGAGCCGGAGATCGCGAAGCAGCTCCAGAGCGACCGCAAAGCGTTTGACGACACTGCGCGCGACTGGACGAAGCAGTACGCGTCGTAGATCTGTCGCGATTGTGTGCGCCAGTAGGCGTGCACGCCTGCGCGTATGAGGCGACTGCGAGCAACAGATCGACCGATCGATCGCTCGTCGTCGCACCTGCAGCATGTGCATGTGACCAAATTCAACCCAGACACCTTCATTCCCATTTGTACTGTGATGTCCTGAATAGAGCGCGCTGCTTGAAGCTGATCGATCAATCATTGCTGACAACACCAAACGACTATGGAGAAGAAGATGTCGAGCGTCGTTGTGCGCTTCGTCATGGCGCTGCTCGCGTCGCTCCTGCTCGCGCATCGCGCGCTTGCAGATGCGTTGCTCCCGCCAGTTGTGCTCTGGTACGCGCCATTCCTCAGCGGCGGTGGCTACTGCAGTGAAGCGCACTCGTACGTGACGTCGATCGCAGCTGCGGTGCGCGCGCGTCAGGACACGAAGCCTCAAGCAGAAGTAGAGTCGTCACGCGACGCAGACGCCGCTGAACAAGGAGATCAGAATGCGCCTGGAGAAGAGCAATCAGTAGATACCACGCACAACAAGCCGTTTGCGCTGCGTGTGACGCAGCATGGCGACTCGCTCAACGCCGGGTTCATCCGAGACATTCCTGACGACATGCGCGAGTTGCTGGAAGAGGTACTGCTGATGTCGCTCTCGCCACTCACAGCAAGCGCGCCATTGCTCTTGCGCGCTTGCGCTCGCGCGCGCAGCCCTGTGTTATGCGACTGGACGCTCGCCTTCCATGCAGCGCTGACCGCTCTCTCTGCACATGTGCAGCACTGGATCGAGCCACGCGACTTCCACTGGCGCTTGCGGGACCAGACGATCGCGATTGCGATCTGCCACTCGGAGCCCGGGGCGTGGCACCCAGCGCGGTACTCGACGTCGCGGTGTCCACCTGCTGATGCGCAGTACACAGTCGGTCGGACTATGTTCGAGACCGATCGCGTGCCAAACGGTTGGGCTGAGCGCATGAACGCAATGGACGAGATCTGGGTCCCGACCAAGTACGTCTATACGTGTGTGCGTGTAGGATCTGCTGTTGTGCAGGTGGACTGAGGTGAGACTGCGCCTGTGTCTGGCTCTATGGAGGTTCCAAGCGCGCGTGTTTGCAGACGGCGGCGTGCGTCCTGACGCGATCCACGTCGTCCCAGAAGCCGTCGACGTGGCGTTCTTCGACCCGATGCGAGTCGCGACTGCGTACGACCTCACACAGCACGTTGCAGGTGTGACAGCGCACACGACGGTGTTCCTCTCGATCTTCAAGTGGGAAGAGCGCAAAGCCTGGCGCGTGCTGCTGCGCGCGTACTTTGAGGCGTTCGCAGCACACGACGACGTGCTCCTCGTGCTGCTCACGAGCGCGTACCACTCGGACGCGGAGCGAGCAAACGACTTTGAAGATGCGATCGAGCGCTTTGCGCGCGAGTCACTCGGCAAGTCGCTCGCAGAGCTCCCGCGCGTCTTCGTTCTGCCACCGCAGCTTCCGCAAGCAGCGCTGCCGTCGCTGTACAAAGCTGCGAGCGCATTCGTGCTCCCGTCGCGAGGCGAAGGCTGGGGCCGACCGCACGTCGAAGCCATGGCGATGGCACTGCCAGTGATTGCAACGTTCTGGAGCGGCACGACCGAGTACATGACAGAGGCGAACTCGTTCCCACTACGGATCGACGGGCTCGTTGAGGTACGTACCTGTGTCAGTGAGTGGTGATGTGAACGTCCCAGTCGACACGAGAGCTTGACACGGGCGCGCTGTTGTTGTATACACAGATCCCTGACGGCGCGTTCCGCGGCCACAAGTGGGCCGAGCCGTCGATCGCACATCTGAAAGAGCTCCTCGTACATGTCAAGGACCACCCAGAGGTACCGCACTACGCATGTGTCCATCGAGAGTACGCTCTGTTCATTGACGCGAGTGTCTCGACTGTGTCTACTGCTGACTAGGACGCGGCTGCAAAAGGCAAGCAAGCGCGACGCGACATGGTCGCCAAGTACGCGCCAAAGGTCATCGGCGGTCTCCTCGTGCGCCACATCGACCGCATCCTCGAACACGTCGCAGAGCAACAGGCGGCAGCAACGACGCGCGATGAGCTGTAGACGCGAGTGTTGCTGCAACGATGCCAATCACGCACTTGCGTCAATGCTCGAGTGTGCGCTGTCTGCGTCCCAGTCAGCTTGGGTGAGCCACGTGCGATGCAGCCAGAGCCCTTTTGCTGGCGCTGATGGACCAGGCGGGAGCTCGCCATCGAGCACTTGCTTCATGCGACTCGGAGCGAACGTGCCTTCGCCGATCGGACGGAGCGTCCCGATGATGCGCCGCACCATGTGGCGCAAGAAGCCGTTCGCAACGAGCTCGACGCAGATGTAGTACACTGGCACGGACCCTGGCCGCATGATCTTGCGCTTCTTGGTCTCTTGGGTCTCGCCGCTTGCTGCTGTTGGAACGGATGGCGCTGCTGCAGACTGCGCGTGCTCGAGGAACGCGCGCTCGTCGTCGACGATGTCGCCTGAGCCGCAGACTGCAGGGTCGAGCGAGAAGCGCACGCTCTTGCGTATCCGCACAGTCGCTGACACGAGCGTCCGCACCGTCGACTTGTCGGCGAACTCAGCTTTGTTGAGCCCTTGCGAGAGCGCGCGGAAGTCGTGGTCGCCCACGAGGTACGCGAGCGCGTCGCGCAGCCGCTCAGGGTCGATCTTCTTGCCAATGAACCACGAGTAGCGGCCGTCGTCGAGGTCTGGTCGCTGCCCTTGCTGGATGTAGTAGATGTACTTCTTGTACCGCGAGCGAATGCGCGATAGCCGCGCTCTCGGGTCCATCGCGGTGACACCATGCAGCACGACGCTGTCTGGCAAGCGCGCGTTCATCTGCGCTTTGAACTCGTCTAGCGGCATCGGGAGCGCAGCATCCAAGCGGATGCTTCCGTATTGCTAGTGGCCACGACAAGGCACAGGCACATGTGATGGTAAGCAACCGATCGATCAGGAGAGTGATGTGTGCTCAAGTCCGACAACAGCTCGTTGCGCTTGTCGTTGACAATGGCCACAAGCAAACGTACGTAGAGCGCATGTGTGCCAGCGTCAGTGCGACTGACGCTCGTGACGTTGATGCGCTTTGGCGCGTGCAGGAGCGCCGTGACGGTGTCTTCGACAAGCTCTTGGACGCTGCCTTTGCCACACGTGCTCGTCTCGAGCTGGCGCTGCCAGCCAACAAAGTTCGAGCCAAGGTACGCAATGTGCAGCATGTAGCGGAAGCACAGCGCGCGTGACGACGCGACTGTCTCGTCATTGTCGCTGCCGCTGTCGCTCACCGCATCGATGCGCTGCTCAGCCATTGCGACTTGCTTGCAGCAGCAGCTCGATTGTCGTTGTGGCAGGTCACCATTGCATTTTCGCTCTCAATAAAAGCCTCTCTCGACACTGTGACCGTCGCTGAGCATGTACGCGACGACGCCGTTGCCATGGCGCACTGCGAGCTGCAGCGCAGTCGTGCCCTCCTGTCATACATCACGTGCAGGTGAGCTCTCTGGTCGCTCGCGTGCGTGTAGCCAGTCTCTACAAGCAACAAGACGAGACGTACCGATGTCACAAAGTGCTTGTGTGCACCCCAGCGCAGCAGCAAGCGCGCAATGTCGTCGTGGCCGCGGAACGCTGCTTCATGGAGTGCGCTAAAGCCATCCGACTGTGTGCGTGCGCATGCGTGTGAGCAGTGATAGTTGTAGCACAGTGCTGCAGTGAACCATGCGTGCAATCAGCTAGTAAGCGTACATCGCGCTGGTTCACATCTGCACCAGCTGCGAGCAGCAACTCGACGCAGTGATAGTGTCCGTGCTTCGTCGCCATGAGCAGCGCAGAGTATCCTTCATTCTGCGCAAGTACGTGTGTCGGTGAGTAGTGGCGCGTTTGTTGTTACTCAAGGATTGGCTCAAGCTCACGTCTGTGTCGTTGATCCGTGCACCGTTCGCGAGGAGCTCTTCGAGTGTCGCTGCGTTCCCTGCTGCCGCAGCATCTACTTGCGTGTGTGTACGTGCCAATCGATGAAAGTCCTTGCTCTATAGTGTACGCATTGAAACGCAAAGCGCGCACCTGTGAAGAGGTCTTCGATGCGCACGACGACTGCGCTCATGCGTTGCTGCTCGAGAGTGATGATGTCGAATGGTGGATCCGTCGCGCGCCGGTTCGCACACACAGTCAAGCAAGCAAGAAGGCAAACCAAGCGAACACACTGATCATGAGCAGCGAGATCGACGCTGTGTTCTTTGACAAGAAGTTCAGCGTCGCGCGGTACATGCTGCGGTACGTCGTCGGCGCATCGACAGACGACGTGCGCCGCGAGCAGCTCCAGCGCGTGACGCGTCAACGCGCAGTCGCGGACAAAGAGATCGCCGGCGTCATTGACGAGAACTACGTCAACTTTAACACGAGCCTTGCGCGCTTCACGAGCATCTCGAACCAGCTCGAAGGTGCTGCACACTTGCTTGTACATGCACACATTAGCTTCTCTCATGCACACACACGCTCATATACTCGTGCTCATGCTCATACGAACGCCAAGAGACGCGCGAGAAGATCGTCGAAGTGACCAAGCGCTCAGGTGACGGCAAGAACATCCTGAGCTCCAAGACCAAGAACTTGCGCGAGCTCTTGCTCCAAAAGTACGAAGCCAAGAAGGTGTGTGTGCTTGTCCTGGCATGCTGTTCCTTGCATGCGCTCTAGGATGTGCCAGTGTCCTCGCTACCGACTGAGCTCTACGTACAGGTGATCGACATCATCGACGAGATCCAGTACATCGAAGCCGCGCCGAGCAAGATCCACGCGCTCATGCGCGAGCGCAACTACACGGACGCGGTCGAGACATTCACGCACTCGCTCGACCTCGTCTTCAGCGACAAGCTCGTGGCGTTCCACGCGATCACCGGCGTGCGCAATGCGCTCATGGAGTGCAAACAGACGATCGAAGACCAGCTCGTGCACGAGCTCCACTACCTCATCTACTCCAAGGTACTGCACGTTGCTCATTCAGACTCATTCGTACAGTGTGCTAGCACTACGCTCACGCACGCGACTGACATGTTGGCGCCTCGTTAGGGTGCGTTCGCGCGCTTTGCAAAGGCGAACCAGTTCTCACTCGCTGCGATCGAGACGGAGCTCAGCAACGACTCGGCACTCGACACCGAGTTCGACAAGCACTTGCTCGCGTCGAACCAGCTCGAGAACGACCGCGGGAGCCACACGTTCACTGCTGCCGGCGCTCCACTTGGCGCTCTCGCAGCCGCGAATCCACTCGAAGCAGCCGTGAACGCAGTCAAGAAGTGCGTGCGCTTGCCTGTGGTCGCTTGATCGCGTAGCTCGTGAGGTGACGAGCGCCTTTGTACACTGTTGTGCGTGAGAGAGCAGACTCCACCGCGAAGTCGAAGTGATCGGGACGCTCAAGACGTCGCTCGAGAGCGAGCTGAACGAAGTTGTGATCGAGATCTCGCTCATCTGCCGCGGCATCTTCAACGCCGGGAGCTACACGTCGTTCGACAACAGCTTCACGGAGAAGCAGTTTGGCCGACACGACCACTCCCAGAACTTCCAGACGTTCCTGCGCCTGCTCTTTCACGTCCTTCGGCGCGTGGCGCAGCGCCACTTCCTCGTCGCCGCCTACTTTCGAGCGAATGGCGGCGAGCACTGGAGCTACGGCATGGCAGAGGTCATTGCACAGATCTCGAGTCTGCTTGAGGTGCGTGCGTCTCAATGGACGTGGGAACCAGCCGCGTTGACTTGTCAGTGCTGACACTCGTGGCGCTCTCCTCATGTGTGCGTGCAGCGCGTGCTGAGCGAGTACTTAGAAGACGCAGCGCCCGAGTCGACAACTGCAGTAAGTGACGCACGAGCGACTGCAGCAGCAGCAGCCGTGGCGTCGCCCGACAAACTCTTCCAACTCTGTCGGAACAAGGCGCCAAAGGACGGCAGTGGCGCGCGCCTCGCACTTCCGCACGACCGGAACGGCCACGTGATCGACGATGGCCACGCGCGCGTGTGCGAGCCGAGCGTGTTCCACCTCCCAGTCGTCTACGACGACCTGCAGCTCATTGCAAAGGACTTGCAGCACTTTGTCACCAGCAACAGCAGTGCGAGTGCTACTGCTCCGGCGTTCCAGTCGTTCCTGAACCAGTTCATTAGCCACAAGTGGATCCCCAAAGTCAAAGCAAAGGCGCAGGTGCGTCTTCTGCTTCTCTGTCTGGTGTTGCTGCTGACGAGCACCAGCCTCTGACAGACTCGCGCGTCCTCTTCTCCTATGCTACGCCTAGCAATTCCTCGCGCTCAAGTACCGCAACTTGGTCACGACGACGCGGCTGCCAGTGCCGTCCGACACGTCGTACCAGCCGCCAAGCATCGACAGTCTGCTCTACATCGCGAACGAGACGTGCGCGATGATGGTGAAGATGCCAGATCACGTCCTTGCGCTCATGGACGTCCTAGACGCCACAGTCGTCAAGTGGCTCGATGACTGCACGGCGATCGTGCGCGACATCCGCGAGTCGACGATCAACCACCGCACGGTCACCCAGAGCGTCGTGTTCTCGGACCTCGTCGCGCTCTTCCATCGCTACGACGGGTACCAGCGCGCGAAGCGAGCAGGTCCGATCCCGTACCAGCCGTCCAAGGTCAAGCCCGTGGGCGAATCGTCAGCGAGCGCAGCGTCGTCAACGGCCGAGAAGAAGTCGCCGGCCGACGTGATCGCAGACAAAGAGCTCGAGCTCGAGCGCGAGTTCTACGACCCGGACGCGTGGACGAAAGGCACAAAGGGACTGCTCATGGACACGTCGCGCATTGGCATGCTCACGTACGTCAACAGCGCCTGCGACTTCATTGCGCACTACCTCCAGCACGTCGGCGCGCACGGCCGGCGCCAACTGCCGCTGTCTTCCCTGTCGTCGTCAAAGCGCGCGTCGCCGTTTGGGCAGCACGCGTCAGCGCCAGCCGCGACGCCGTCGGTCGCGCTCCAAGCCACGAGCGTGCGCTGCAGTGCGCTCGCTGACGAGTGCCTCTTCTTCGTGCGGCGCGAGATCCGCCTCCACTGCTTCTACTACCTCACGCAGCTCATCTCGCAGCGCTTTGACGTCGACGAAGCGCGCGTGAGCATGGCGCACGACTGCGTGCTGTCGCTCAACATCAACCTCTCGTCGCTCGAGAACGCGCTGCAGCCGTACTTGTCGAGCGACAAGATGGCGCTCGCGTTCGACGGCCTCGACGCGCTCGTTGCGAGCGTCCTCGTCAGCAACTTGACGCACATGGGCGGCGCGACGTTCACGCGCGGCGGCGTGCAGCAGATGCTGCTCAACATCGGTGCGCTCCACCAAGGGCTCACGGGCATCCTGTACTCGTACCCGACAATCGGCCGCACGGGCTTCCACTTTGAGCACGCGAAGCGCTACTTCCAGCTCCTTGCGCTCTCTGAGACGCAGCTCGAGGTCTTCGTCTTGGACAACCGTCGCGCGTACGCTCCCGAGAGCTACAAAGCGCTCTGGCGCGTCGAGACGCCGCACCGCGTCTTGAGCAAAGGCAGCGTGAACAAGCTCGACAGCATCTTGCGCTAGCTGCTGTAGTGTCCGAGTTGAGCGAGTGGCTCGATCGCGACGCTGCTGTCGTTCCCAAACAGTCGACGAGCTCAACAGTGTTGCTTCGCTTCGCTCTCTCTTGCGTCTCATGCGCTCGGTCGTGGCTCGCGTGTGTGTGTCAGCAGCTCCGGAACATGGCGTCGACGCTGTCGTGGTACTCGCTCGTCTGGTCTGCGAGGAGCGGGAAGTACGCGCTCGCACTCGCTGACGAGAACGACTCGCGCGTCGTGTTGAGGAAGTCTGGAAGCGGCGGGAGCGCGCGCACGGGCGGCGGGATCGCGATCGACGGGAGCATCTGCTGGTGCTGGTGCTGCTGAGAGGACGGTGCGAGCAGCAAGGACCCGCCAGACGATGCAGCGCCATGGACGCCAGACGGGAGCATTCCAAGCCCATTACTCTGCGCTGCTGCGGATGCAGCGGCGATCCCAGGCAGCGCAGACGCTGCGACTGGCGGTGGTGGCGCGAGCTGGAACAGCAGCGACGGTGGCGGTGCACTCAGCAGTGTTGACGCCTGCGGAAGCGCCATCTGGAGCTGCGGGAGCTGCGGCATGCGCTCAGCAAACGCACTTGCGCCTGATGACTGCGCAGCGGAGGCAGACGAGAGCCCTGAGAACTGGAAGCCGCTGAACATCATCGACACTGGCTGGTGCTGCGGCGGCGGTGGTGGTGGTGGTGGTTGGATCTGACGCAAGTGCGGTTGGAGGTTCAGCAGCTCAGGCTCGAACCTACTGCTGCTGCTGCTGCTGGCACTGCTCATCACAAGCGGGAGTTGGAGCGCACTTGGCGGTGACAGATGCACGTCGCCATTGAGCACGCCGCTTGCATTGATCGCTGTGCGCGAGTGGCGCGTCACTGCTGGCGACGCTGGAGCTGGCGACAGCGATACACACGACACTAGAGGCGGCAGTGGCGATCGAGGCGGCGAAGACGACGCCACAACTGCGCTCGCTATCTGCACTGGTAGTGCTGTCGTTGTACTTGCTGATGTGTCGCCGTCTTTTGCGTTGCGTGCGCGCCGCATGCGCACGCGGAACCGCTCGCGCTCTCGCAGTGCTTCTCGCGCATCGTGGTCGAGTTTCGTACGGCGCGCTTGCTGTCGCTGCCGTTGCTTCTCGCGGATCTCCCGGCGCATCTGGTCGCTCAGCGCTTGGCGCCGCTGCTGCTGCCGCACGCGATTCAGCTCGCGAATGCGGCTCTTGGTCGACTCATCGAGCTCGCGTCGACGATCGCGCTGTCGGCGATTGCTCTTTTCGCGGCGCTGCTCTTGCGCGGGCTCGAGCTTCTTGAGGTAGCGGTACTTGGCGGCTCGATGGTTCGCGAGTCGCTTGCGTCGCTCCGCGGCGGTCTCCTCTGGTGGCTCGGCGTACTGCTCACGAAGACTCTCGAGCATCTCCATCGTGGCTGCTGTTCGTTCATTGAGGTCAGTCCATCAACACGATGATAACAGCGAAAGCAAAATTTCGATAGTGAAATAACTCAGAAGTGCCTTTTATTTCACTATCGCAAAGATCCAAGTCGATCACGACCGCAAGCTCATTGACACGACGCTGAAGAGCTCTCGAGCGAGCGAGCGAGTGACAGAGGAGGCACGTGAGGAGCGACTCGATCGTCGCAGCGTCAGTCAAACCATGCTGCGCGCAGCATCGAGAGCAGCAGCTGCACGGTGGCAGCAGCGCCTGCCGCAGTGCGCGCGATTCGGAGCGCAGAAGCGCTTCGCGTCGACGCAGCTTCCATCGCGTTCGTTTCAAGCGACACGTACGTTCACGTGCAAACGAGCTCTTGTGCATTGACTGCGTGTACAGACGCACCTTGTTCGTATGGACTGCTCGCTAATGCGTGGAGTCTTGTATTGCTTTGTGCTCTGCAGCGCAGCAGATCGGTCGCGTGGTCGGTGTCATGACGGCTGCTGGCGTGGCGTACTACTTGGTCGCACACAACGATCAGCTCCAGGAGAAGCAGCAAAAGGAGATCGAGATCGAGCGAGGTACGTGCTCAACGGTAGC
Organism: Pythium guiyangense; assembly: GCA_003730235.1. NCBI lineage: Eukaryota > Oomycota > Peronosporomycetes > Pythiales > Pythiaceae > Pythium > Pythium guiyangense. Next base: position 235,536 of record QXDM01000097.1, read on the forward strand.
TCTCCTATCTACACAACACGAGGTAGCTGACGCATGCGCTTGGCTGTGCGAACTGCGACTGCCGATAGAGAAACAGCTGAGTGCGCGTCTCGCTGCAGAGCTCGTCGCCGCCGAGGCAAAGCACAACAGCGGCGACTGGAAGGGCACGCTCGAGCGCGTCGTGCCAGCGATCGTGTCGCTCAAGCTCAACTCGCCCAAGGTTCGCGATGTTCACTAGTCTTCTGCAGTGTGTGAGCGAGGGCATCACGTACTCACCACACCACTCTACTACACATCCACGACGCAGTTCTTTGACACTGAGTCACCAGGCAATGGCTCCGCGACCGGCTTTGTCGTCGACGCCGAGCGCGGCATCATCCTCACGAACCGCCACGTCGTCGGTCCGGGTCCGATTGTACGTCGACCATGACATCGAGCGCCGTCTGCTTGCTGCTACTACTGAGGAGCTAGTGCCGTGCATTCACGGTCTGTCATGTTACCGATGCCTCTAGGACGCAGAGGCGGTGTTCCAGAACAACGAAGAGGTCCGGATCATCCCGATCTACCGCGACCCCGTGCACGACTTTGGCTTCTTCCAGTACGACCCATCGGTGCGTCCTCTTCGTGTCTCTTTGACTACGCTCATGCACTCGGGACTCGCACTGACGCCCTTGAGCGATTGCTTGCTCCTAACCACACATGACACGTAGCACGTGCGCCACATCTCCGTGCCGTCGCTGCCGCTGTGTCCAGAGAAAGCGTGCGTCGGCACCGACATCCGTGTCGTCGGCAACGACGCAGCGGAGAAGCTCGCGATCGCCAGCGGCACGCTCGCGCGCTTGGACCGCGACGCGCCGATGTACGGCTTCAACAACTACAACGACTTCAACACGTTCTACTTCCAAGCCTCGTCCGGTGCGTCTCTTGTCTATCGTGGAGCAGCAGTGAATGATGTCTCTGTCCCTACAAGCCTGACAGACACAACACTGTTGTCGCTTTGCTGTGATCTTATCAGGCACGACGGGCGGATCGTCTGGCTCGCCAGTGCTCAACCACGACGGCGAAGCGATTGCGCTGAACGCCGGCGGGAAGATCGGGACGTCGGCGTCGTTCTACTTGCCGCTTGACCGCGTGAAGCGCGCGCTCGAGCTGATCCAACAGGGCTCGGAGGTCCGTCGCGGCACGATCCAGACAGTGTTCCAGTACAAGGTGCGCTGCCCATTTGACGTTGCCGGTCTCCGTCTTGGTCATCGCATCACACCCACTCGTGCGCTCATTCGTTCCCTTGTCAGCCGTTCGACGAAGTCCGGCGCTTGGGCGTGACGTTCGAGACGGAGACGACTGTGCGATCGACGTATCCGCTCGAGACGGGGATGCTCACAGTGTCAGAGACGATCCCAGAGGGTCCGTCGAGCAAGAAGCTCCAGCCTGGCGACATCCTCGTGCGCGTGAACGGCGAGCTCGTGACGCGGTTCGTGCCGCTCGAAGCGATCATTGACGAGCACGTTGGTCAGACGATCGAAGTCCAGATCGAGCGCTCTGGCAAGCTCATCACTGAGACGATCGACGTCCAGGACCTCCACGCCGTGACGCCGTCGCGGTTCATGGAGATCGGCGGCGCAGTGATCAACCCGCTGTCGTACCAGCAAGCACGGAACCACGCACTGAGCCCTGGCGCACCGTACGTCGCAGACCCAGGCTTCTTTCTCCAGCGCTCGCGCATCGGCCGCGGTGCGCTCATTCACTCGGTCAACGGCGTGAAGACACCAGACTTTGACTCGCTCAAGAACTACCTCATCCAGTGCTCGGACGGCGAGCGCGTGGTCGTCAAGTTCTCGAACCTGACTGACCGCGCCGAGAAGGTCGAGGTCGTGCACATCGACCGGCGCTGGTTCCCGTTCTGCGAGTACACGCGCGACGACAAGCTCGGGACGTGGCACTGTCAGACGTTTGACGAGTCGGCGCCAAGCGGAGGCAGCGGAACCTCTGAGACGCATGCAGCAGCCACTGGTTCAGACGCAGCGGCGACAGAGTCGACAAAGAAGAAGAAGCCGACTGGCCGCAACGCGATCGGCTCGACGACGATGCTCCCGGGAAAGAACAAGGTCGAGGCGAAGCTTGCGCGGTCGCTCGTGACCGTGGACTTTGACCGGCCGTTCAGCGTCAACAGCCTCTCGACGTCCAACTACCGCGGCACGGGCCTTGTGATCGACGCGCAGAAGGGACTCGTCGTCGTCGACCGCAACACGGTGACAGACAACCTCGGCGACGCCATGGTGACGTTTGCGAGCACGATCATGGTCCCTGCGCACGTCGTGTTCGTCCACCCGGTGCACAACTTTGCGATCGTGCAGTACGACCCAAAGCTCATTGGCTCGACGCCGATCGAGAGCTGCAAGATCTCGCAGACGAAGCTCAAGCCATCGGAGCCTGTGTGGCTCGTCGGACTCATGAGCAGCGTCGGCCGCAGCGGCCACTCGGACCTCGTGTCGCGCGAGACGATCGTGTCGGGGATCAAGTGGATCGGTCTTCCGATGCCGAACCCGCCGCGGTACCAGGAGCACAACCTCGAGATGATTGCGCTCCAGGACGTCGTGAGCACAGAAGGCGGCGTCGTGTGCAGCCCCGACGGCGACGTCGAGGCGTTCTGGGCATCGTTCTCGTACCAGCAGCAGCGCGGCGGGCAGAAGGTCGAGAGTCAGTTCAGCCGCGGCATTCCGATCGACATCATCATGGAGAGCGCAGCGCCGCTCATGGAAGGCAAGAGCCCCGAGCTATGGGACCTCGGCGTCGACTTTGAGCACATTAGTCTTGCAAAAGGCCGCGAGCTCGGTCTGGAGCAGTCGCTCGCCGAGATCTTGGAGCGCGATGCACCTGATCGCCGCACGATCTTGAGCGTCTCGCGGCGCTGGGGCGGCACTGAGGCGTCCAAGGTGCTCAAGAACGGCGACATCCTTGTCGCAGTGGACGGGAAGATCGTGACGTCGTTCCGCGAAGTCGAGAAGTGCACACAGAAGCCCGAGGTGGAGCTCACGATCGTGCGCGATGGTCAAGAGATGAAGCTCAGCGTGAAGACGCTGTTCATGGAGCGCACGGAGATCAACCGCATCGTGTTCTGGCAGGGCTTGCTGCTCCAAGCGCCGCCGCTGTCGGTCTCGGCGCAGCGCAGCATCTCGCTCGAAGACGGCATCTACGTCTCGTGCCGCTACTCGGGCTCGCCAGCTGCGCGGTACGGTCCGCCGCCAACGAGCCGCATCAAAGAGATCGACGGCGTCAAGATCACGAGCATTGACGACTTCATCGCGGTCGTGAAAGCAAAGGCCAAGAGCGACTCGGTGCGCATCAAGTACACGGACTTGGGCGGGAAGGACCGCCTGAGCACGCTCAAGCTCGAGCCCAAGTACTGGCCCACGAACGAGCTCGTGCACGAGAACGGCGAGTGGCACCGCCGCAGCATCTAGCGTGCAAACCTGCAAGTGGCAACGAGCGCTGTAGAACGAATTGCACCAGCGCAAGTGCTGCTGCTTGTGCCATCTGAGCAAACGAGGACCTGTAGCTGGCATTGCAAGCCATCGCCACATACAAGAGCAACAACAACAACAAGAGAAATAGCAACAACAACAAGCACGGCAAGAGCAAGTGCAATCGACTTGTCGACCGAGTTGCGTCGAGTTTGCTTTGTCAACTTGCAATGAAAACCAAATAACTTGAATTATGTATGCTGGTGGAAATTCAATGTTCGTCTAAATCTGAAAGATCCAGTCTACATCTAGAGTTTTTATTTCAATTGTGCACATGCGTGACCTTTGGGGATCGCACGCACATGCGTCGAGGTGCAGTGTGTCATGGAGGACCATGCGCGCCAGCAGCGCGGCTACAGACACGCCCATGCTGCGCGTCTGGCGCGCAAACCTGCTGCGAAGCAGCATGGAAGTGGAGCTGCAGGACAGAAACCACGCAGCGTCCCTAGCAAGCGCGCACCTGGCGCTACGAGACGAACAGCAAGTCCAGCAGGAACGCGCAAGGCGCTTGTCGATGCATTCAAGCAGCATGGTATGAAGATCTGCGACGGCACGAAGCTCAATGCAGTCGGTAAAGCGATCGACTACATCGGCAGCGTCCCGCCGGCTGTGAGCGCACCGATCACGGCGCTCTTCCTCAGCCAGAACAACCTCACAACGCTCCGTGGCGTCGAGCAGTTTGCATCGCTGCGCTTGCTCTCGGTCGGTGGGAACCTCCTCACGCACTTTGACGCGCTCGAGCCGCTCGTACAGCTCCAGCGTCTCCGGAACGTCAACCTCACGGGCAATCCGCTCTGCGACCAGCCAAACTACCGCTTCCGCGTACTCGCGCACTTGCCGCAGCTCCAGGTCCTCGACACAGCAGACGTGAGCGCCAAGGAGCGTGAGCTCGCGCCGCGGATAGCAGCGCAGGACAAAGCGCTGCGAACGATGGTCCTAGCGAACCACTTTACGATCCAGAAGCTCCAGCGCATCGTGTGCGTCATCGACCTCCGCAGCGACTTCTACAGCCTCGTCCTCGGTCACGCGGCACTCAGTCACTCGCTTACGTTCGATCGGATCCCGACGCCCCAGGACGCGCAAGTGAACGTCGCGCATCTCCTGCGGCTCTGGTGCTACGAAGACGCACTCTCACCGAGCGACCTCGCGGCACTGGAGCTCCAGATCGTGACGATCGTCGCGCGCACAAGGAGCAAGTTGGCTGAGCACCCGAAGCTCCGCGCAAAGGAGTTCCTGCTCAAGCTCGCGAGCAGCACGAGCGCAACGACGACCAAAGTGCTCGATAGCCGCGTGCCAGCAGAGGTGCGTCAAGTGTGCGCGTCGTGGGACAACGCGTTCGAGAACGTCATGGCGCTGCAGCAGCAGACGATGGCGACGCTCCAGGCGCAATGTGCGCAGCGCAACGACGCACTTGTCGCGTCGCTCACAAAGCTCTTGACGACTGAGCCGAGCAGACGGAGTCACTTGGTGCGCGCAGCGTGGGGTCGTGGCAGTCCAACGACTGGAAGCTGTGGGCTCAGCGCTGCAAATGCGACGAGCGAGAGCGAGCGACAGGACCGGCAGCTTGCTGCGTCGCTCATTCGTCAGACGCCATGTCTGCCACCGCAGCAGCAGGACCCAGAGCAGTTGGACTCGTCTGTACAAGACCAAGACGAGCGCAAGCGTAAGCAGCAGCAGCCAGTCTGTCCAATCACGGATGCTGCAGCCAGACGACCTCGAGCGGAACTGTCGCCTCGACAACCGACGCGTTCAAGTCAGCGACCAAGCCAGTCGCATGAAGGACAGACACGCGCTCCAGCTCGAGAACAGCCAAAGCGCCACGCTCCACACATTGCAAGAGGCTTTGAGCTCCGGAGCGGCGACTTTGGGAACAGGACGCTCGGCGAAGCTGTGAGTAAGTTCAAGCTCCGAGAGATGCCGCCACCACGAGACGCTAGTCGCCTCACAAACGTATCAGCGTCTCCACCACCGCCACCACCACCACCACCACCACCAGCGTTTGAGCACTTGCGACGACCGCACGTCTTCACAATGCAGCATGACAGCCACATAGGCGCATTTGACCATAGCGCAGTAGGTAAGCGGCCGGCCAAGACAGTGACTGCGTTCCAGTCTGTCACTCGGAGCTTCAGCGCAGACGACGACGGCGAGGTGGACGACTCGCACGCGTTGGCAGTCGAGCTGAACCAGCGCAATGGCCTCAGCGGCAATCGGCCGTTTGGCGCGAGTCGTCGCGCGTCCGCACTCGACGAGTCCATGGAGACAGCGAGCAGCGTCAGTGCATTCAGCGACGCGTCGTCGTTCTGGCAAGCGCGCGGCTCTCGCATTCGCGAGTCTCATGCGCCAAGCAGCGCTGTCTCGGACCGCTCCATGTCAGCACAAAACGCCAGCAGCTCACGAGCCACTGTGAGTGCACTACAGCCAGCAACTCGGCGGACTCAGCCCCAGGCGGCTCCCAGCAGCAGCAGAGGTGACAACAACAGCAACAGCGACGACTCGCATCCAACTGACCGCAGTCTACAGCCGCCAGCGCTTGAGCAGCCGACTCCGACCATCACTGTCAGCGCAGATCGCCAGCGCGAGCTCGCAGAGCGCGAGGAGCGGTACATCAAAGCGCTTATCGAGTCGGAGCAGCGCGAGCTCGACTTGCGCAACGAACTCCGGCGCTTCCAAGCCAAACTGAGTCAGTACCAGCGCGCGATGGTGCACGACCGGCACGAGCGAGCGCAGATCAAGCTCGAAGTCGACGCCAAAGTCCAAGCCGTCGCAGCGCCAAAGGTGCTCCGGCGCTTCTTCGTGCGCTGGATCCACTACTACCACTGGTCGCTCCAGCGCACGCACTTGCATCGCCGGCGGTGCTTCATCCTCCAGCACGACTGGTTCTGGCGCTGGCGCCGCAAGGTCTGGACGCAGCAGCGCCTACGAGATCTGCGCCGCGCGCAGCAGCTCCTGACAGTTCACCGCCACTTTACCGAGTGGCTCAACCTCTCGCGCCTCAGTGTCATCACCGCGCACGCGCGGCACAAACAGGACGCGAGCCTCGTCAAGCGCGTCTTTGCCGCGTGGTGTGCGTTTGCAAAGCAGCAGCACGTCGTTGCGCATGTTCATCGCAGTCGGGCGCTCGTTGCTGCTCAAGCGCTCACGCGTCAGTGCTTCCAGCAGTGGCGCAAGCTCGCTCGCCACCAGCGACAGCTCCACAGCGCAGTCGTGCTGCAGACGCGAAGGTCTCAATGCATGGCCGAACAGCTCGCGTTCTGCCAATGGAAGATGGCGGTGCTCGTCCACGCGCGGCCACTGCGGGCCAAAGCCGCGCAGTTCGTTGTCACCAAGTGCGCGCAGCGGCAGCAGCGAGTCTTTCAGAGCTGGCGCTACGCCGTCAAGAGCAAGCGTCTGTACGCGCAGCACCTCCAGAAGCGCGTGTGGCGGCGCTGGGCAAGCGCCTCTCGAGCGTCCAAGAGCGATCGGGAAGCAGCGCTGCGCACGCGACGCACTGTGCTGCGCGCGCATCTCCAGAGCTGGCGAGCGACAGCGCAAGAACGCGAAGCGTCGCGCCGGTCGCTGAGCCTCGCGAAGAGGTACGTGACGCAGCGGCGCCTCCGGAAGCTCTGGCTCTACTGGAAGTGCTACACGTTCGCCAAGCGCAAGTACGTCCAGGGCTCGACGAAAGCGCTCAAGCACTACTTCATCAAGCTCATGCGGCGCTCGTGGCAGCGCTGGACGCTCGAGACGCGCGCAAACGTCATGGACGTGAAAGAGCAGAAGCGCCGCGACTTGCGACGGCACTGGCACGCACTGCGCACTGGCGTTCGCCTCGTTGTCGCTGAGCGCTGCCGAAGTCGCTTGCTCGCGCACTTGAGCGCTCGGCGCGATCGCTCAGTGCTCCGGCGACTCGTGCAGAGCTGGCGATTCGTTGCGCAGCGCCATCGCCGGAGCAAGCAGCACGCCCGCGTCATTGCACAGCAGAGTGAGCGAGACCTCGTTCAACGCGCGTGGCGCCAATGGATGACGCGCTGTCTCTTCAGCGTACGATCGAAGCTCAGCGCGAGCGTGAAAGAGAAGCACGAGATGGAGGCCGACGTCCTGATCGTGAACGACCGAGTCGTGTCATTGAGCGACCACGTTGCGTCGCTCGAGCGCTCACTCCGTGACCAAGAGAGCGAGATCGCAGGCTATCAGACCGAGTTGCTGCAGTCCGAAGAGCTCCGTGTCGCGCTCGAGGCAAAGCTCAAAGCTGTCGAAGCAGCGCACGAACAAGAGCGCAACGACTGGCGTGTGGCCGAGGCGCAGTTGAATGGCGAGCACGCGTCGCAGCTCGAGAGCGAGCGAAGCCTCGTAGCTTCGAACGAGCGACTGCAGACGCGCGTCCAAGCGCTCGAGGCCGAAGTCGCTCTGGAGCAGCGGCGCGTCGTTGAGATGGCCGCGACGTGCGAGCAAGTGCGTCGTGAGCTCGCACAAGCGGCGGACGAGCACGCGCGCGAGACAAAGCGCCTGACGCAGAGCGTCAAGGAGCTTAAGCGTCAGCTCGAGATCGAGCAGCACGAGAAGGACGAGACTGCGAGTCGTTTGCAGGAGTACGAGCAGCGCCTCGCGACGACGTGTCTCGACATCAGTCAGCACGAAGAGGCGCAGATGCGCGAGACCGAGCGCCTGCGCGCAGAGCGCAAACCACTTGGACGCCTGTGTGCGCGAAGAGCAAGTGCGGAGCGCAGAGCTCCAGTCGCTCGTGGACGAGAAGAACGAGCAGATCCGCCAGCTCCTCCAGCAACAGCAGCAGCGTCTCGCAAGTGCAGGCTCGCTTGTCCCAGAGCAATTGCCGTCACCACTGCTTGCTTCTGACGTCGCTAGCTCGCGTCAGGACACGCCCCGTGCACCTGCTGCAGCTCAAGTAACATCACAGCAGCTCAGCAGTGCCAATGGCCAACACGGTGATGCGCACTACGCCGAGCGCGTGAGTGCGTCGCAAGACCCATCGATCGGCGCGCTGCTGAAAGACATCAACGAGAGCATCCTGTCTCGCACGGCGCTCATGGACGTCACACCATCGCCAGGAGATCAACGGCGCTCGTCCACTCGACAGCAGCAGCAGACGTCGCCTATGCATCGTGAAGTGCTGACGCCTCGCGTCTTAGCAGAGCGTCCTCCACTGAGCAACGCGACGCGTTTGCTGCACCACGCGCCGACCACCGCTGGAGCTGCTGCGCTAGACGACGCGCGCATTGACGACCACACGAGCAAGATCCACGACGACATCCGGCAGCTCCAGGCGCGGATCGCGAATCGGCTGAAGCGACCGGCAGTCAGCGCAAGTCCGAACGGCGTTGGAGAGACACCGCTGCATGAGCAAAGCTCCCGTGCTCTCCAGCGTCGATGGACAGCGTTGGCATCACCACGCAGCTCGTGCTCGTCGCTCTCTGACCAAGACGACGTCGAAGCGGAGACAGAGCGGCTCACAGGAACCAGCCGAGCTAGCGTTGATCACCATCGCTCCGCTGTTGCTTCTACGGCTCTTCGTGGTTCCAAGATGGCAGCGGCAAGCAAAGCGCCACGAAAGACACCGTCTGGAGCGCGTGAGAACGTTGCGAGCGTCGCCAACACACTCCCAACACGCGCAGGGACTCGTCGTCTCGGATCCAAGTCTGCCGCTGCACTCGCATTGCCTCGTGTCAACGGCACGTCATCTACTGCGACTACGAACGCTATAACATCAGCAAAGGCGCTCAAGCGAGTTAGAGGAGCGAGTAGTGTGAACAACAGTAGCAGCAGTCGACCGAGTGCGCGCCGTGCTCTCCGAAGCACCGACTGCTTGAATACACGCTTGTCGTGAGCTTCCGACTCGTGTCGACTCGTCAGGACTCATCAAACAGCCGTCCTACATCCATGCGTTTAGCTTCAGAGACCTACTGGTCCTGGAGCAGCTCCATGCGCATGGAGGTCGCTTGCCAAGCAAGACATCCGTCGCCATATCGCCCTTCACGGCTCAAGACATTCGCACATCACAACAACATCGACACCGTCGATCTACTATGTAACAGCTCCATTTAGCCTCGTTGAAAGACTTGCGACGTCAACCAAGCACCAGTGCGGTGCTGGTGAACTCGCCAGTGTCGCCAACAAGGCTTTGCAACAGCATGGAGACACCGCTGGAAGCTGACGAGATACAGCAGCCACGCAGTGAGAGCGCTGCGATCTCTGAGGCGCCAGCGGCAGTGTCAACTGCGTCGCCGAGCAAGCCGAGCGGTAGTCCAACTGGCAAGCACAAGACGTCGCCCTCGAAGCGCACGAACAAGCTCACAGAAGGTGCGAATGCTTCGCGCTCAACGACGACTTCGTAGCTTCACACACGCGCATGTAGCGCTGCCTCTAACACAACGAGCTGAGTGCGTATCACTCAGACCCAAACGCGACGCTCGCTGCGATCAGCGCCAAGCTCGCGACTGTGATCCCACCAGCTGAGAGCGAGATCACGCGCATCAACCGCGAAGCACTCGCGACGGTCTCGAAGCGGTACCAGGAGCAACTAGCGCGCACGAAAGCGCGCGACTTGCAGGACGCCGCGCAGCAGCGCCGTGATGAGCAGGACGACAGCGACTATCCGCCTGCAATCTTGTTGGACGCGTCATCGACGAGTCCGTCAAAGGGCAATGCCATCCCGACTGTGCTGCACGAGTCAATCATCGCAGAAGAGTGGGTGAACGTCCACCTCGAGACGAACGGGACGTTCTTGCTCCCAGCGACCGACATCCAGCCGCTGCTCCAGAAGACGAGCACAGCGCTCGGGAACGACGTCCTCGACGATGATGACGACGCTGCGTTTGCCTTTCGCAAGCGCGGGGCCGACAGCGGTCCGCTCGGTCGCGCTGGCATCGACCGCGCGTCGCTGTATCGCCTCGGGATGCCGAAAGACCTCGTCGATCGGCTCTACCGAGCGCTCTACGTCTACACGAACGGCTTCCACAACATCATCAACGAGATCGCGTCGCACTGCCCGCCAGCTGCCGAGAAGCACGTGTCGTCGAACGTCTGGCTCACGTTCTTGCTCCTGCTCGAGCAGTGCGAGAACGGCAAGTACGAGATGGCGATGCTCAAGTTCAAGCACGCGACGCAGGCGTGGCGGCAGCAGATGACCGAGGAGTTCACCGCGGAGCGCGCGCGGCTCGAGTCGCAAGTGCACGTGACGAAAGCGAGTCTCACAGACGAAGCGCTCCGGAGCGCAGAGAAGAGCGACGTGATCGCCAAGCTCGCAGCGGACGTCGTCACAGCAAACCAAACGGTACGTCTTAGCTTGCGTGGCGTCTTTGGAAAACGCACGAGCACTGACGCTTGCGCTTGTGGCTCTCTGCGTGCGACCGAGACAGATCTCGACGCAGCACAACGAAGTCGTCTCGCAAGCAGAGCAGATCCGACTCCTAAAGCTCGAGCTCCTCGTGCACGAAGACGACGCGCGAAAGCTCAACGACGAGCTCGACGATGCGCGAAAGGACTTTGAAGTCGCCAACTCGGAGCGCATCAACGCGCTCGCGGAGCGCTTTGCGCTCGACGAAGAGCTCCGGAAGATGCAGGCCGAGCTCGAGCGCATCGAAGCCGAGAAAGCCAACTACGCCAAGCGCATGCACGAAGGGCTCTTCATGAACCAAGCGCTCCGAGCGACGAACGAGTCGCTCAAGCAGCACAGCGTCGTGCTCGTCATGGAGAAAGACCGCGTCACGAGCGAGCGCGACGGGCTGTACGCGCAGATCAGCGCGCTCCACGACGAAGTCCAGGCGCTCAAGGCCACGAAAGCGCAGGTCGAGAAGGACCTCGTCGAGGCGCAGCGCAAGCACGAGCACCTGTCAGCGCGCATCGAGTCGATGAAGGAGCAGTTCGCGATCGAAGTCGCGACGACATCCAAGCACGTGCAGCACCTCGCGGTGCTCCAGAGCGAGCTCGATGAAGAGCGCGTCAAGGTCGGCGTGCTCGAAGCCAAGTGCAGTCTCTTGACTGCGGAGAAGCAGAACACTGGCATGCGCGCGCAGGACAAGCTCCGGATCGAGCGCTTGCTCAACCAGAAGCTCGAGCTCGAGAACGCCGTCGAAGCGCTCAAGCTCGAACGCACAAAGGACCAGGAGCAGATCTGGAGCCTCCGTGCGTCGCTCGAGGCTCTTGACACAGAGATGCAGCACTCGAAGCGCGTCTTCTCGGCTGGGCAGCAGGCGTTCCTGCACTCGGAGCGCACGTGCGAGCAGCTCCGGAGTCAGCTCCAGGACGTCGAGAAGAGCTACGAGAAAGCCAACAAGAAGTACGAGCGAGTGATGGCGATGTAGTGCTCTGATCGTAGACCCGTTGACTGACGCTAGCACTTGCGCTCTCTCGCTCTTGCTTGTGCCGACAGCCTCACGTCGCTCAAGGAGCGCTTCAAGATCTTTGAGGAGAGCTCAAAGGACCAGATCACGAAGCTCGAGGTCGAGCTCAAGGTCACGAACGCCCAGCTCCGCGAAGTCTCGTACGCAAACCGGGACAACACGGCGACGATCGCAGAGCTCAACAAGTCGCTCGAGGTGTCGTCAAAGGAGCTCAAGGGCATGAAGACGCGGCTCGAGGCCTCGGAGCACAGCTACGCGCAGCTCAAGCACGAGAAAGAGGACCTCCAGCGCGACCAGACGCAGCGCGAGCTCCAGCGCTCGACGTCGCGCAACGCAGTCGAGGCGTTCATCCGCGCGCTCCAGCACATCTTGACGCTCGTCAAGCTCGACGAGTACCCGTTCGACGAAGCGCTCCGAGAGCTCCTGCGCTTGACGCACGAGACGTTTGGGCACGAGATCGACATGGACCGCGTACTCGACGACGAAGACGAAGCCGAGGAGTTTGAAGAAGAGCTCGACGACGACGACGTCCTCGACGCGCAGCGCACGCGGCGCAAGCTCCGGAAGCAAGGGCTCTTGATCGCAGACGACGCCGATGCAGCGTCCGTGCGCTCAGGCGCAGCGACGTTGAGTGGCTCGGACGACGGCGCCGACGATGAGAACAGCGCGCGGCGCCGAACGCAAGTCACGAGCATGAGCAAGTTCCGCAAGAGCAAGCTTGACAAGCTCGTCAAGAAGCTCGAGCGCGACGTCGCGAACAAGAGCGACGTCATCGCGAGTCTCGAGAGTGTCGTGTGCGAACAGGCCGACGAAATCGCGCAGCTCACGCGCGCGAACGAGCTCCAGGACGCGCTCCTCACGCGCCGCGCGAACCAGTTCGGCATGCTCCACGCCGACTTGGACGCGACAAGCATCGCGCTCCGAGACGTCTGCGTCGCGCGCCGAGCTGCAGTCGCCGACATGCACCAGGCCGAGCTCGACCGCGACAACGAGATCCGGCGCGCGCTCGACATGCAGCACACACTCGAGAGCCTTCGCCGCGCGTTTGACCGACAGAGCACCGCGAACGAAGACCTGCTGAGCCGCATCTGGCGCGAGTACGAGCACTACTTGCTCATGCTCTCGCTCCGACGCGACAAAGAGGTGCAAGCGACCGTCGAGATCGCCGAGCACGAGTCCCAGACGCTCGTGCCGCAGCGCAACCCAGCGACTGAGCGCGCGCGCATTGCGTCCATGTACCTCCCAGCGCCGAACCCAATGGCGTCGACGTTTGAAGACGTGATCCAGCAGATCAACCGGAACGCCAAGGTGCTGCTGCCCGAGGCCGCACTCGACATCAGTCTCCACCAGAGCAGCACCGCTGGCCTCGCCTCGCAAGTCCCAGTTGTTCATCCAGCGCACCGCAGTGGCGTCGTCGTGACTGCGACTGCTGGTCGCACGCACCGCGAGACAGATCCACATCGCAGCAGTGCGAAGCGATACGAGCGCACGTGCGGCAAGCAAGCGCGTCTGGCGCAACAGGCGCTCGGGCTCCCAGCGATCGAGCCGCAGCAGCAGCAGACGCCGACGCGCGCAGCACATCCGCCGCACATCATTCGCCACGTGAACGAGTTTGGGACGCGCCAAGATGTGCTCATCTCGCCAGTCTACCCGCCGTACTTCAGCGACAGCAAGCCCACAGCGCCGCCTTCGCACGCCAAGACGCCGCGCAAGCCCGAGCAGCCGCAGCACCGTCGATTCCGCTACCAGCACCGATCGCCAGGAGCTGTAGACGACGCAAGCGACGAGCGCTGCAATAGTCCCAGCGCTACATCGAGTGATCCGCACCGCCGGTCGCCGCGAACTGGGAAGCGCCGAGCTCATCCGCGCCGCGTAGACGCTGTTCCTGGTCTCGAAACGAGCGCCGAGCGCTCTGGGGACACAGGACTGCGGTACCACCGAGGCTTCCTCCGCACTGGCATGGAGGTGCTCCGCGGCTTCCCAGAAGACGACGGCGATGACGGTGACTATGACGGCGACGACATGGAGGACGACGACTACGGATCGGAGCTTGAGAGCGAGAGCAGCGTCGCACTGTCGCCGCGCAGTCCCGGGCGCCTCGAAGACGCCATTCGCGGCTACCAGCGCGAGCTCGGCGCACAAGCGCACGACGCGCACCAGCGACGGCGCGTCGCATCAGACAAAGACGAGGTCGTCCGCGCGCCGGTGTGCACTGCAGGCGAGCGCGACGACGGCCACTCGCGCGACGCGGCACTCGTGCACGAGCTCAGCAGCTCGCGCTTTGTGCCTGCAGTGCTGTATCCGCTCTTGCCCTCGCAGCAGCAGTAGCGAATGCACAGACGCACGCACACAGTCTGTTGTTGTTCGTTGATGATGATCGTGTTGATCCATTCACGCGCCTGAGTGAGAAGTGTCAGCAGCAGCAGCTCACTTGCCCTTTGGCCGCAGGTCTTCGAGACTCTGGCGGATCTGCTCCTCGCGCTTGCGCTTCTGCAGCTCGATCTTCTCTGCGAGGTCCGGCACAACGAACAAGTCCTTGACGCCCTGCGGAATCGCATCGGAGAGGCCTGTGCCGAAGACGCCCCACTTGCGCGTGAACTCGTCGGCCGCCTCTGGGTGCGACATCTTCACGGCCGTGTCGGCGAACTGCTCCGGGTGCTGGAAGCGAATGTACGTAAGCAGCGAGACGCCAGCGACTGTCATGCCCGTGACACCGGAGAGGAACACGGCCGAGAGCGTCGCGCGCGGTCGAGCCATCTTGTCGCTTGCTTGCTTCTTGTTGTTTTCTGGTCGTTTAGTGCTGTGGTAGTGAAGTACTCGAGGGCGATTACTACACCATTTGACGTCCAAAGTGGCGAAAGCTGCAGGCAATGTGGTTGTTCAAATCTAAATTTTTGGAATTGAAAGCCAAATTTCTGAAACGAACATGCAAAGTGGCGAAATCGCACAACCAAAGTGGCATCACTTGCCGTACTGCATGTCTTCGCGACGCACAGCCGCGTGCACGAACTCACGCGCGTGCAGCTCGTGATTCATGACGATGTGTGGCGTGATGCTCGGCATCGAGGCGAGAGCAGCGCGCTCGAGCAGATCCATACGCCGTGCAGCGAGAGTGGGGAACGTGCCGACACCGATCATCTCGTCGACTCGGAGCGCGAGGAAGCTCTTGATCTTCGCTTTTAGGACGCCAAAGCAACCTGTGTGCATCATATGTTAGCTCGACAGACACACCGACAGCGCAGCAGCTCTGTAACCTCTATTGGATTGCACATGGGGGAGTACGGAGCGAGCCGCAGTAACACCAGGGCTGGGTCGTCAGACACGTGACCCTCCGTCTGGCTTTGCGCAGGAGCATTGTCGAACACGATGACGACCTTCTTGCCTGCGTGTTGATCTTGATAGGTGTTCGACGAACGCGCTCGCTCGAACACTTCGCGCACAAACTGCGTTCTCGTGCATGCTTATGCTGCCGTGCTGAAGTCGGTGGTGCACGACGCCGAGCTCGCTTGATACTGCGCACTGTATCAGGAGATTCGGGCCTTTGGAGGGCGGAAGCGTCACGACTGCATGCTCGCCTCGCTTCGACCTGCCCAGCGTGCGCTTGCAGTGCAGGTTGAAGTTTGTTTCGTCGTAGTGCAGGATCATGTCGCCAAATTTCTGGAATCGCTCTACAAGAGCAGTAAGGGAGGAACGCTCCTATAGAGAGATCTCATACAACTGAACTCGCAAAGCAGGCACAAGCGTACAGCAAAGCCGGTCGCTCGTTCGTCGACTAGCAGAGCCAGTCACGTCGTGTCTGTGCCTGTGTGTGTGTGTGAGTGCGTTTGTGCACGAGTGTCGCCGCCGACGACAGCGACAACGACGACAACTCGACTGCTGTCACGATTGATCGACTTATTGTGATTGTAGGTCAATTGGGCATCGTCCGAATCGGACAATCGGAAACTACGCCTCAGTTCAAGCGCGATTAAGTGCGGTTCAATCGTACTTACGAGTGAAGGTCTGAGAGAAACAGATCTCCACGCTGCGCGTGCTCATTGAGCAAGGACAGCATGGAGAGCGACAAGCAGAAACAAGAAGAGACGCAGCGCGTCGGCAAGCACTCGCTACAACCAGTGTCGAATCTGATGGACGCAACGTACGCTATGGCAACGCGACAGCATGCGGCTGCGGCTGTCACGAAGTTTGAGGTCTTCCTAGCTCGCAAGAGCAACAGCAAGCCGTGCATGGCGTCGCTCACAGCGGACCATGTGACTGAAGACCTCATCGGGAGGTTTGCCGCGTTTATGGTCGAGGACCCATCCATCGGCTTCTCTGCGTCCACGACATACCTAGCAGTGGCAAGAGACAACTCGTGGAGCAGACGTGCACGAGCTTTTTCCGCAAGAAGAAGGACTGGTACGCCGGCTTGCGAGCAACGCTGCGGAAGAGCTACCTCGTCAAGACCGCAGAGCAAGGGTGGCCGCTTCAGGAAAAGGCGCCACTGATGACCATCGACGACTCCTCGTGCTCAACACCATCCTCTTTGCACGCAACGACCCAAAAGCAATGAAGGACAGAATCCTTTTGGCGTTCCAATGCAGTCTTGTTGGCCACAGCTCTGACGTCGGCGACGTTCACTTCAGCCAGTTCCAGTGGATGGGGACGTACCTACTCGTGCGCGTTACGCGAAAGAAAGTTCATCAAGAGCACTCAGTGTCCGTGTTTCCAGCCGCGACCCACTGGCAGTACGATCCGCTACACGCGCTCGCCGCACAGCTCGCTGTCGACCGCTACAATTTGTCCGACCGCGTGTTCAGTCAGGTCAATTTCGAGCAAATTGAGCAACTCAACGTGGCGGCGTACATCAATCGGCTGTTGGAGTCGTTGTCACTGTCAAGCGAGCGATTCCAGCTCACTAAGAACCTGTGCTCGCACAGCAGCACGCGCGGTGACTAACTGGATTCTAGCACCTAACACTAGCTTGAACTCTGTCTTGAAGATTCGATTAAGAGCCAATCAAATGCGGACCTTGCGTGTCTTCGTGCGCGCGCATGTCTTCGTGTTCGCCACCATGTCCGACCGGCGCTGGCCTGCTGATGGCCGTCGTAGACCGACTTCTTGGGATTCCAAGACAGGCGTCCTGGGATGTCGGCGCTGCTGTGTCCTCGACGGCTGTCGCCGTGGCGACCTGGTAGTCGAAGCCCGCGCACTTGGTTGCAGTTGCCAAAATCACTGAGCCCGAAGTCCGATGACTACTAGGTAGTCAGAACGCTGTTCGCCACTGTCGCTCGAGCGCAATATCACATGTTGCTGCGGCGACGTGCTCGATTTGGTTCCTTTTGCTTTTACTCGGTCTGCATGCATACACATATATACTGCATAGGCACAGTCGCAATGCTAGTCCTCGTCATCGCTACGCACGACTCGACCACACAAACAACAACGCACGACGCACTCACACGTCCGCGCTCTCTCTCTCGCCACCTCATCGGGCGCAAGTGCGGGCGAGCGAGGAGAGGCAGGTCGCTGCGGCGACGTGCTCGGTTTGGTCTCTTTTGTTTCTTTCGTGGTTTGCGCCTCGGTCGCTCGAGTGACTGTGTGTGGTCCACAAATCGTCGTTCGAACGGCCGATCGTTTGTAACGATGAGCAATACAATGTTGAAGTCTAGTTTCCTAACTCAGATAATTGCTATCGTCCGTCCAGTTCGTGCCTGGTTTGTGTTCGGACGATAAGCTCGGACGTTAACTGTTAAAGTTCTATAAATGAGAGAAAATGCTCTTGTATAGAACTACTTTACCTGTTATATGCTAGAGTCTGTCCAAGAGCTTGTCGCTCGCTTGATAAGATAGACATCACAACGGACATCTTAGATATATGCTGTGTTCGAAGTAATTCACAACATAGAGCTATGCGAATACTATAATGTATGTACAAGTAGTTACTTCATCCTATGACTGACTTGTACAGGGGTGAAATGGTACAACAGTGAAAATGTTTGTCACTACAGTGAAACAAACGAGTATTTTCATATTTGCTGTGGTAGTGAGAAAAGTGAGTGTGATTGATTGCTCTTGCAGAGACCAACAATCGCTCGAGTACAGAGACACAACTGCTGAAAATTTCTGGAATCGCTCTACAAGAGCAGTAAGGGAGGAACGCTCCTATAGAGAGATCTCATACAACTGAACTCGCAAAGCAGGCACAAGCGTACAGCAAAGCCGGTCGCTCGTTCGTCGACTAGCAGAGCCAGTCACGTCGTGTCTGTGCCTGTGTGTGTGTGTGAGTGCGTTTGTGCACGAGTGTCGCCGCCGACGACAGCGACAACGACGACAACTCGACTGCTGTCACGATTGATCGACTTATTGTGATTGTAGGTCAATTGGGCATCGTCCGAATCGGACAATCGGAAACTACGCCTCAGTTCAAGCGCGATTAAGTGCGGTTCAATCGTACTTACGAGTGAAGGTCTGAGAGAAACAGATCTCCACGCTGCGCGTGCTCATTGAGCAAGGACAGCATGGAGAGCGACAAGCAGAAACAAGAAGAGACGCAGCGCGTCGGCAAGCACTCGCTACAACCAGTGTCGAATCTGATGGACGCAACGTACGCTATGGCAACGCGACAGCATGCGGCTGCGGCTGTCACGAAGTTTGAGGTCTTCCTAGCTCGCAAGAGCAACAGCAAGCCGTGCATGGCGTCGCTCACAGCGGACCATGTGACTGAAGACCTCATCGGGAGGTTTGCCGCGTTTATGGTCGAGGACCCATCCATCGGCTTCTCTGCGTCCACGACATACCTAGCAGTGGCAAGAGACAACTCGTGGAGCAGACGTGCACGAGCTTTTTCCGCAAGAAGAAGGACTGGCACGCCGGCTTGCGAGCAACGCTGCGGAAGAGCTACCTCGTCAAGACCGCAGAGCAAGGGTGGCCGCTTCAGGAAAAGGCGCCACTGATGACCATCGACGACTCCTCGTGCTCAACACCATCCTCTTTGCACGCAACGACCCAAAAGCAATGAAGGACAGAATCCTTTTGGCGTTCCAATGCAGTCTTGTTGGCCACAGCTCTGACGTCGGCGACGTTCACTTCAGCCAGTTCCAGTGGATGGGGACGTACCTACTCGTGCGCGTTACGCGAAAGAAAGTTCATCAAGAGCACTCAGTGTCCGTGTTTCCAGCCGCGACCCACTGGCAGTACGATCCGCTACACGCGCTCGCCGCACAGCTCGCTGTCGACCGCTACAATTTGTCCGACCGCGTGTTCAGTCAGGTCAATTTCGAGCAAATTGAGCAACTCAACGTGGCGGCGTACATCAATCGGCTGTTGGAGTCGTTGTCACTGTCAAGCGAGCGATTCCAGCTCACTAAGAACCTGTGCTCGCACAGCAGCACGCGCGGTGACTAACTGGATTCTAGCACCTAACACTAGCTTGAACTCTGTCTTGAAGATTCGATTAAGAGCCAATCAAATGCGGACCTTGCGTGTCTTCGTGCGCGCGCATGTCTTCGTGTTCGCCACCATGTCCGACCGGCGCTGGCCTGCTGATGGCCGTCGTAGACCGACTTCTTGGGATTCCAAGACAGGCGTCCTGGGATGTCGGCGCTGCTGTGTCCTCGACGGCTGTCGCCGTGGCGACCTGGTAGTCGAAGCCCGCGCACTTGGTTGCAGTTGCCAAAATCACTGAGCCCGAAGTCCGATGACTACTAGGTAGTCAGAACGCTGTTCGCCACTGTCGCTCGAGCGCAATATCACATGTTGCTGCGGCGACGTGCTCGATTTGGTTCCTTTTGCTTTTACTCGGTCTGCATGCATACACATATATACTGCATAGGCACAGTCGCAATGCTAGTCCTCGTCATCGCTACGCACGACTCGACCACACAAACAACAACGCACGACGCACTCACACGTCCGCGCTCTCTCTCTCGCCACCTCATCGGGCGCAAGTGCGGGCGAGCGAGGAGAGGCAGGTCGCTGCGGCGACGTGCTCGGTTTGGTCTCTTTTGTTTCTTTCGTGGTTTGCGCCTCGGTCGCTCGAGTGACTGTGTGTGGTCCACAAATCGTCGTTCGAACGGCCGATCGTTTGTAACGATGAGCAATACAATGTTGAAGTCTAGTTTCCTAACTCAGATAATTGCTATCGTCCGTCCAGTTCGTGCCTGGTTTGTGTTCGGACGATAAGCTCGGACGTTAACTGTTAAAGTTCTATAAATGAGAGAAAATGCTCTTGTATAGAACTACTTTACCTGTTATATGCTAGAGTCTGTCCAAGAGCTTGTCGCTCGCTTGATAAGATAGACATCACAACGGACATCTTAGATATATGCTGTGTTCGAAGTAATTCACAACATAGAGCTATGCGAATACTATAATGTATGTACAAGTAGTTACTTCATCCTATGACTGACTTGTACAGGGGTGAAATGGTACAACAGTGAAAATGTTTGTCACTACAGTGAAACAAACGAGTATTTTCATATTTGCTGTGGTAGTGAGAAAGTGAGTGTGATTGATTGCTCTTGCAGAGACCAACAATCGCTCGAGTACAGAGACACAACTGCTGAAAATTTCTGGAATCGCTCTACAAGAGCAGTAAGGGAGGAACGCTCCTATAGAGAGATCTCATACAACTGAACTCGCAAAGCAGGCACAAGCGTACAGCAAAGCCGGTCGCTCGTTCGTCGACTAGCAGAGCCAGTCACGTCGTGTCTGTGCCTGTGTGTGTGTGTGAGTGCGTTTGTGCACGAGTGTCGCCGCCGACGACAGCGACAACGACGACAACTCGACTGCTGTCACGATTGATCGACTTATTGTGATTGTAGGTCAATTGGGCATCGTCCGAATCGGACAATCGGAAACTACGCCTCAGTTCAAGCGCGATTAAGTGCGGTTCAATCGTACTTACGAGTGAAGGTCTGAGAGAAACAGATCTCCACGCTGCGCGTGCTCATTGAGCAAGGACAGCATGGAGAGCGACAAGCAGAAACAAGAAGAGACGCAGCGCGTCGGCAAGCACTCGCTACAACCAGTGTCGAATCTGATGGACGCAACGTACGCTATGGCAACGCGACAGCATGCGGCTGCGGCTGTCACGAAGTTTGAGGTCTTCCTAGCTCGCAAGAGCAACAGCAAGCCGTGCATGGCGTCGCTCACAGCGGACCATGTGACTGAAGACCTCATCGGGAGGTTTGCCGCGTTTATGGTCGAGGACCCATCCATCGGCTTCTCTGCGTCCACGACATACCTAGCAGTGGCAAGAGACAACTCGTGGAGCAGACGTGCACGAGCTTTTTCCGCAAGAAGAAGGACTGGTACGCCGGCTTGCGAGCAACGCTGCGGAAGAGCTACCTCGTCAAGACCGCAGAGCAAGGGTGGCCGCTTCAGGAAAAGGCGCCACTGATGACCATCGACGACTCCTCGTGCTCAACACCATCCTCTTTGCACGCAACGACCCAAAAGCAATGAAGGACAGAATCCTTTTGGCGTTCCAATGCAGTCTTGTTGGCCACAGCTCTGACGTCGGCGACGTTCACTTCAGCCAGTTCCAGTGGATGGGGACGTACCTACTCGTGCGCGTTACGCGAAAGAAAGTTCATCAAGAGCACTCAGTGTCCGTGTTTCCAGCCGCGACCCACTGGCAGTACGATCCGCTACACGCGCTCGCCGCACAGCTCGCTGTCGACCGCTACAATTTGTCCGACCGCGTGTTCAGTCAGGTCAATTTCGAGCAAATTGAGCAACTCAACGTGGCGGCGTACATCAATCGGCTGTTGGAGTCGTTGTCACTGTCAAGCGAGCGATTCCAGCTCACTAAGAACCTGTGCTCGCACAGCAGCACGCGCGGTGACTAACTGGATTCTAGCACCTAACACTAGCTTGAACTCTGTCTTGAAGATTCGATTAAGAGCCAATCAAATGCGGACCTTGCGTGTCTTCGTGCGCGCGCATGTCTTCGTGTTCGCCACCATGTCCGACCGGCGCTGGCCTGCTGATGGCCGTCGTAGACCGACTTCTTGGGATTCCAAGACAGGCGTCCTGGGATGTCGGCGCTGCTGTGTCCTCGACGGCTGTCGCCGTGGCGACCTGGTAGTCGAAGCCCGCGCACTTGGTTGCAGTTGCCAAAATCACTGAGCCCGAAGTCCGATGACTACTAGGTAGTCAGAACGCTGTTCGCCACTGTCGCTCGAGCGCAATATCACATGTTGCTGCGGCGACGTGCTCGATTTGGTTCCTTTTGCTTTTACTCGGTCTGCATGCATACACATATATACTGCATAGGCACAGTCGCAATGCTAGTCCTCGTCATCGCTACGCACGACTCGACCACACAAACAACAACGCACGACGCACTCACACGTCCGCGCTCTCTCTCTCGCCACCTCATCGGGCGCAAGTGCGGGCGAGCGAGGAGAGGCAGGTCGCTGCGGCGACGTGCTCGGTTTGGTCTCTTTTGTTTCTTTCGTGGTTTGCGCCTCGGTCGCTCGAGTGACTGTGTGTGGTCCACAAATCGTCGTTCGAACGGCCGATCGTTTGTAACGATGAGCAATACAATGTTGAAGTCTAGTTTCCTAACTCAGATAATTGCTATCGTCCGTCCAGTTCGTGCCTGGTTTGTGTTCGGACGATAAGCTCGGACGTTAACTGTTAAAGTTCTATAAATGAGAGAAAATGCTCTTGTATAGAACTACTTTACCTGTTATATGCTAGAGTCTGTCCAAGAGCTTGTCGCTCGCTTGATAAGATAGACATCACAACGGACATCTTAGATATATGCTGTGTTCGAAGTAATTCACAACATAGAGCTATGCGAATACTATAATGTATGTACAAGTAGTTACTTCATCCTATGACTGACTTGTACAGGGGTGAAATGGTACAACAGTGAAAATGTTTGTCACTACAGTGAAACAAACGAGTATTTTCATATTTGCTGTGGTAGTGAGAAAAGTGAGTGTGATTGATTGCTCTTGCAGAGACCAACAATCGCTCGAGTACAGAGACACAACTGCTGAAAATTTCTGGAATCGCTCTACAAGAGCAGTAAGGGAGGAACGCTCCTATAGAGAGATCTCATACAACTGAACTCGCAAAGCAGGCACAAGCGTACAGCAAAGCCGGTCGCTCGTTCGTCGACTAGCAGAGCCAGTCACGTCGTGTCTGTGCCTGTGTGTGTGTGTGAGTGCGTTTGTGCACGAGTGTCGCCGCCGACGACAGCGACAACGACGACAACTCGACTGCTGTCACGATTGATCGACTTATTGTGATTGTAGGTCAATTGGGCATCGTCCGAATCGGACAATCGGAAACTACGCCTCAGTTCAAGCGCGATTAAGTGCGGTTCAATCGTACTTACGAGTGAAGGTCTGAGAGAAACAGATCTCCACGCTGCGCGTGCTCATTGAGCAAGGACAGCATGGAGAGCGACAAGCAGAAACAAGAAGAGACGCAGCGCGTCGGCAAGCACTCGCTACAACCAGTGTCGAATCTGATGGACGCAACGTACGCTATGGCAACGCGACAGCATGCGGCTGCGGCTGTCACGAAGTTTGAGGTCTTCCTAGCTCGCAAGAGCAACAGCAAGCCGTGCATGGCGTCGCTCACAGCGGACCATGTGACTGAAGACCTCATCGGGAGGTTTGCCGCGTTTATGGTCGAGGACCCATCCATCGGCTTCTCTGCGTCCACGACATACCTAGCAGTGGCAAGAGACAACTCGTGGAGCAGACGTGCACGAGCTTTTTCCGCAAGAAGAAGGACTGGTACGCCGGCTTGCGAGCAACGCTGCGGAAGAGCTACCTCGTCAAGACCGCAGAGCAAGGGTGGCCGCTTCAGGAAAAGGCGCCACTGATGACCATCGACGACTCCTCGTGCTCAACACCATCCTCTTTGCACGCAACGACCCAAAAGCAATGAAGGACAGAATCCTTTTGGCGTTCCAATGCAGTCTTGTTGGCCACAGCTCTGACGTCGGCGACGTTCACTTCAGCCAGTTCCAGTGGATGGGGACGTACCTACTCGTGCGCGTTACGCGAAAGAAAGTTCATCAAGAGCACTCAGTGTCCGTGTTTCCAGCCGCGACCCACTGGCAGTACGATCCGCTACACGCGCTCGCCGCACAGCTCGCTGTCGACCGCTACAATTTGTCCGACCGCGTGTTCAGTCAGGTCAATTTCGAGCAAATTGAGCAACTCAACGTGGCGGCGTACATCAATCGGCTGTTGGAGTCGTTGTCACTGTCAAGCGAGCGATTCCAGCTCACTAAGAACCTGTGCTCGCACAGCAGCACGCGCGGTGACTAACTGGATTCTAGCACCTAACACTAGCTTGAACTCTGTCTTGAAGATTCGATTAAGAGCCAATCAAATGCGGACCTTGCGTGTCTTCGTGCGCGCGCATGTCTTCGTGTTCGCCACCATGTCCGACCGGCGCTGGCCTGCTGATGGCCGTCGTAGACCGACTTCTTGGGATTCCAAGACAGGCGTCCTGGGATGTCGGCGCTGCTGTGTCCTCGACGGCTGTCGCCGTGGCGACCTGGTAGTCGAAGCCCGCGCACTTGGTTGCAGTTGCCAAAATCACTGAGCCCGAAGTCCGATGACTACTAGGTAGTCAGAACGCTGTTCGCCACTGTCGCTCGAGCGCAATATCACATGTTGCTGCGGCGACGTGCTCGATTTGGTTCCTTTTGCTTTTACTCGGTCTGCATGCATACACATATATACTGCATAGGCACAGTCACAATGCTAGTCCTCGTCATCGCTACGCACGACTCGACCACACAAACAACAACGCACGACGCACTCACACGTCCGCGCTCTCTCTCTCGCCACCTCATCGGGCGCAAGTGCGGGCGAGCGAGGAGAGGCAGGTCGCTGCGGCGACGTGCTCGGTTTGGTCTCTTTTGTTTCTTTCGTGGTTTGCGCCTCGGTCGCTCGAGTGACTGTGTGTGGTCCACAAATCGTCGTTCGAACGGCCGATCGTTTGTAACGATGAGCAATACAATGTTGAAGTCTAGTTTCCTAACTCAGATAATTGCTATCGTCCGTCCAGTTCGTGCCTGGTTTGTGTTCGGACGATAAGCTCGGACGTTAACTGTTAAAGTTCTATAAATGAGAGAAAATGCTCTTGTATAGAACTACTTTACCTGTTATATGCTAGAGTCTGTCCAAGAGCTTGTCGCTCGCTTGATAAGATAGACATCACAACGGACATCTTAGATATATGCTGTGTTCGAAGTAATTCACAACATAGAGCTATGCGAATACTATAATGTATGTACAAGTAGTTACTTCATCCTATGACTGACTTGTACAGGGGTGAAATGGTACAACAGTGAAAATGTTTGTCACTACAGTGAAACAAACGAGTATTTTCATATTTGCTGTGGTAGTGAGAAAAGTGAGTGTGATTGATTGCTCTTGCAGAGACCAACAATCGCTCGAGTACAGAGACACAACTGCTGAAAATTTCTGGAATCGCTCTACAAGAGCAGTAAGGGAGGAACGCTCCTATAGAGAGATCTCATACAACTGAACTCGCAAAGCAGGCACAAGCGTACAGCAAAGCCGGTCGCTCGTTCGTCGACTAGCAGAGCCAGTCACGTCGTGTCTGTGCCTGTGTGTGTGTGTGAGTGCGTTTGTGCACGAGTGTCGCCGCCGACGACAGCGACAACGACGACAACTCGACTGCTGTCACGATTGATCGACTTATTGTGATTGTAGGTCAATTGGGCATCGTCCGAATCGGACAATCGGAAACTACGCCTCAGTTCAAGCGCGATTAAGTGCGGTTCAATCGTACTTACGAGTGAAGGTCTGAGAGAAACAGATCTCCACGCTGCGCGTGCTCATTGAGCAAGGACAGCATGGAGAGCGACAAGCAGAAACAAGAAGAGACGCAGCGCGTCGGCAAGCACTCGCTACAACCAGTGTCGAATCTGATGGACGCAACGTACGCTATGGCAACGCGACAGCATGCGGCTGCGGCTGTCACGAAGTTTGAGGTCTTCCTAGCTCGCAAGAGCAACAGCAAGCCGTGCATGGCGTCGCTCACAGCGGACCATGTGACTGAAGACCTCATCGGGAGGTTTGCCGCGTTTATGGTCGAGGACCCATCCATCGGCTTCTCTGCGTCCACGACATACCTAGCAGTGGCAAGAGACAACTCGTGGAGCAGACGTGCACGAGCTTTTTCCGCAAGAAGAAGGACTGGTACGCCGGCTTGCGAGCAACGCTGCGGAAGAGCTACCTCGTCAAGACCGCAGAGCAAGGGTGGCCGCTTCAGGAAAAGGCGCCACTGATGACCATCGACGACTCCTCGTGCTCAACACCATCCTCTTTGCACGCAACGACCCAAAAGCAATGAAGGACAGAATCCTTTTGGCGTTCCAATGCAGTCTTGTTGGCCACAGCTCTGACGTCGGCGACGTTCACTTCAGCCAGTTCCAGTGGATGGGGACGTACCTACTCGTGCGCGTTACGCGAAAGAAAGTTCATCAAGAGCACTCAGTGTCCGTGTTTCCAGCCGCGACCCACTGGCAGTACGATCCGCTACACGCGCTCGCCGCACAGCTCGCTGTCGACCGCTACAATTTGTCCGACCGCGTGTTCAGTCAGGTCAATTTCGAGCAAATTGAGCAACTCAACGTGGCGGCGTACATCAATCGGCTGTTGGAGTCGTTGTCACTGTCAAGCGAGCGATTCCAGCTCACTAAGAACCTGTGCTCGCACAGCAGCACGCGCGGTGACTAACTGGATTCTAGCACCTAACACTAGCTTGAACTCTGTCTTGAAGATTCGATTAAGAGCCAATCAAATGCGGACCTTGCGTGTCTTCGTGCGCGCGCATGTCTTCGTGTTCGCCACCATGTCCGACCGGCGCTGGCCTGCTGATGGCCGTCGTAGACCGACTTCTTGGGATTCCAAGACAGGCGTCCTGGGATGTCGGCGCTGCTGTGTCCTCGACGGCTGTCGCCGTGGCGACCTGGTAGTCGAAGCCCGCGCACTTGGTTGCAGTTGCCAAAATCACTGAGCCCGAAGTCCGATGACTACTAGGTAGTCAGAACGCTGTTCGCCACTGTCGCTCGAGCGCAATATCACATGTTGCTGCGGCGACGTGCTCGATTTGGTTCCTTTTGCTTTTACTCGGTCTGCATGCATACACATATATACTGCATAGGCACAGTCGCAATGCTAGTCCTCGTCATCGCTACGCACGACTCGACCACACAAACAACAACGCACGACGCACTCACACGTCCGCGCTCTCTCTCTCGCCACCTCATCGGGCGCAAGTGCGGGCGAGCGAGGAGAGGCAGGTCGCTGCGGCGACGTGCTCGGTTTGGTCTCTTTTGTTTCTTTCGTGGTTTGCGCCTCGGTCGCTCGAGTGACTGTGTGTGGTCCACAAATCGTCGTTCGAACGGCCGATCGTTTGTAACGATGAGCAATACAATGTTGAAGTCTAGTTTCCTAACTCAGATAATTGCTATCGTCCGTCCAGTTCGTGCCTGGTTTGTGTTCGGACGATAAGCTCGGACGTTAACTGTTAAAGTTCTATAAATGAGAGAAAATGCTCTTGTATAGAACTACTTTACCTGTTATATGCTAGAGTCTGTCCAAGAGCTTGTCGCTCGCTTGATAAGATAGACATCACAACGGACATCTTAGATATATGCTGTGTTCGAAGTAATTCACAACATAGAGCTATGCGAATACTATAATGTATGTACAAGTAGTTACTTCATCCTATGACTGACTTGTACAGGGGTGAAATGGTACAACAGTGAAAATGTTTGTCACTACAGTGAAACAAACGAGTATTTTCATATTTGCTGTGGTAGTGAGAAAAGTGAGTGTGATTGATTGCTCTTGCAGAGACCAACAATCGCTCGAGTACAGAGACACAACTGCTGAAAATTTCTGGAATCGCTCTACAAGAGCAGTAAGGGAGGAACGCTCCTATAGAGAGATCTCATACAACTGAACTCGCAAAGCAGGCACAAGCGTACAGCAAAGCCGGTCGCTCGTTCGTCGACTAGCAGAGCCAGTCACGTCGTGTCTGTGCCTGTGTGTGTGTGTGAGTGCGTTTGTGCACGAGTGTCGCCGCCGACGACAGCGACAACGACGACAACTCGACTGCTGTCACGCGCGCGCCCGATCTCTCTATGTACGCTGCTTGTTTGCTGCTGCTGTCTCCTCTTTTAACGCGCAGATGATGTGCGCACTGTCTGGATGACGGTCGCGCTCTCTGCGTCACTGTCACTGTCGCTGGCCGCGTCGTGCTCACGTGCTTCTCGCTCGTTCTTGCTGCTCTCGTTGCTCTTGTGGATGCACATGCCTTGCGTGCGTGGGACGCTGACGACGACGACGCTCACTGCCTCCGACCACGACTTGACCAGACCGCGTTCTGTGGTCACACCGCCGCTGTCTCCTTAGCGTGAGCAACGACCCTCAGCGAAACACTCGCTCGACTCGACAGCAGCGACCGCGTACTCACCAAGCAGCAGCACTAGCAGTAGTCGCAGCACTAGCACTAGCAGCAGCATGGGCGCAGAGCTGAGCAAGAACACGGACGCTACGAGCAGCAGTGGCAGTGGCATCCGCCGCGTTGGCAGCAGCGGCGCGCTCGACAAGAAGCGCGCGTCGCCCGAGTTCCCCACGTCCGCATCGACGACGTCGCTCGCAACGATGGGCACAAGCGTCGACGCGCGCGGGAACAGCTCGTTCCTCGGCAGCAACAACGGCACGCGCCGCAACTCGACGCACACGAGCTCGGACAGCAGCAGCACGGGGCAGAGCCGTCCGGCGAACAAGCTGCTCGACAACGCGCTGTTCAACTCGCTCCGGCGCTCGTCGAACAGCCGCGTCGGCGCGAACTCGCCGGACACTGCCGGCTCTGGCGGGCTCGTCGGCAGCGGCGAGGACCACGCAGTCGAGTCGCTCGACCTCCCGATCGTCGAGTGGGAGGGCTACGTCACGAAGCGCGGGCACCTCGTACGCAACTGGAAGAACCGGTTCTTCACGCTCGAAGGCAACCACTTGTCGTGTACGTCGTGCCTATGTTAGAGACAACACTGACCATGTGATGACTACATTAGGGACTGACACTATTTGGCTTGTGCAGACTACGAGAGCAAAGTGGACGCGCGGAACCGGAGCCACTTGAAAGGCCGCGTGAACGTGGCGTCGGTCAAGCTCGAGAAGGTGTCGAAGAGCGGCCACGGCTTTGACTTTTCGTTCGAGACGAGCGAAGGCAAAGTGTTCCACTGCTCAGTGCCGACGCAGATGGAGCAGCTCTCGTGGGTCTACTTCCTCGAGGTGCGGTGTATGACAAGGTGTCTGAGTGTATGGTGCAGGATAGCGACTCATAGATGGTGTGGCTCTCTCTCTGTTGGATGCGCAGGCGGGCGTGGACTGCAGCAACATGCGCAAGAACAGCAAGCCGATCTACAACACGTACCGCCACGGCGCGATGCCCGACATGAACACGCACAAGGCGTACGACGTCTACCGCCGGCTCATGAACGGCGAGATGGAGCTCACGACTGAGCTCATGGCGTACTTTAACAAAGGTTCGTCTGCGCTCGTGCGCCAGTGCACTCCAAGCGACAGATGACTCACGCTCTCTCTCTCACTGTTTAGATCTCGTGTTCTCGTCGTCGTACCCCAAGAGCACGCCGTTCAGCGGCGACTACTTTGGTCGCGAGGGCTTCCTCCACTTCCTCGGCTCGTACTACCACAACGTCAAAGTGCTCGAGTTCCTCGTCGACGACATCGTGCGCGAGAGCGACGGCAAGAGCTACACGATCAAGGGACACGAGAAGCTCGAGAGCAAGCACTCGGGCACAGTCGTTGTCCAGCCGTGGGCGCACAAGATCCGCTTTGGTCCGTACGGCCGCATCCTGCGTCTGCGCGCGGACGTGGACATCAAGATGGCGAACGGCAACTGGAAGCAGTTTGGCGTGAAGAACCCGTACTCGGAGATCTCGGACGCCGCGTTCCGCTCCACGCGGTCGCTCAGCATCTCGATGAAGGACTTTACGGTCTACAACGTCATTGGCAAAGGCGGCTTTGGCACGGTACGGCGCTCTTGCGGTCGCTTTGTTGTAGGTACTGGGACTAGCGCATCGGACTGACGCGTTGTGACGGGCGCCGCTTCTTGGGACTAGGTCGTGAACGCCGTGAAGAAGAGCGACGGACAGATCTACGCGCTCAAGATCCTCGAGAAGGGCAAGATGACTAAGTACGACATCGAGAGCTCGTTCACGGAGATGCGCGTGGCGCAGAACATCCACCACCCGTTCATCGCCGGCCTGCGCATTGCTTTCCAGAGCCGCACGAAGCTCTTCCTCGGCATGAACTACTACGGCGGCGGCGACCTGTTCCACCACATGAGCAAGGGCTCGAGCTGCAGAATACCAGCCGACCGCGCGCACTTCTACACTGCGGAGCTCGTGCTCGGGATCCACCACTTGCACCAGCACGACATTCTCTACCGGTGCGTCTGGCGTGCGTTACGCAGCAGTGACCAATGTGTGACGCACTGACGATGCCTCTCCGCTCTCTCGCGCGTCTCCTACAGGGATATCAAGCCAGAGAACGTGATGATCGACGCTGACGGCCACATTGCGCTCGTGGACTTTGGGCTCGCGAAGCTCCACGTGTCGAACTACAATGGCGCCAAGACCATGGCCGGGTCGCCGCAGTACACAGCGCCAGAGCTGCTGCTCCCGAAAGCGAAGCGGTCGTACGGCAAAGCTGCGGACTGGTGGAGCCTCGGCATCCTGTTGTACGAGATGAGCGTCGGCAAGTCGCCGTTCTACGACAACAACATTGAGAAAATGTACCACAAGATCCAGAACGACCCGCTCACGTTCCCCGACAAGCCCGAGCTGTCGGACGACCTCAAGGACATCTTGCACGGCGTACGTCCTCTTGCGACTGCTGCTGTATGGGCTCACCGTCCACTTGCGCGGTCGAGAGAGTGCTGACTGTGCCAACTCATCACTCGCGCTCTCTCTTGTGCTGCAGTTTCTCCAAAAAGACGCGACGAAGCGCCTCGGAAGTAACATTGGCGACATCCTGCACCACCCGTACTTCCAGGCGATCGACTGGGACCTCCTGCTCCAGAAGAAGACGACGCCACCATGGAAACCAGTCTTGGTACGTCCTTGTCTATGAACGACGATGACTTTGGTCTGCCTGTTGTGCTGACAGCTCCGACACACTGTTGACTTGGAATGGCTACAGTCGTCGCCGCTCGATGTCGAGTACGTCGATGCCGAGTTCACGGAGCTCGACGTGTCTCGCGAAGTGCAGTCGCCGACAGACAAGTCTGCGTCGCGCTCGAAAGGCATCTTCTCGCTCGTGTCAAGCCGCACGGGCCGCAAAGCGACGCCGCCGGTGCAGGACCCGACGTTCAAGGACTTTACGTACTTCTGTGAAGACCCTGATGCGCTCGTGGCCGTGAACGACTTGGTCTCGGAGCTGCGACCACCGCCGCCACCGCCGTCCGAGACAGACGACGACTCGGAGGTCGACGTGACTGCGATCGCTGGCGACACGCCTGGCACGCCGCTGTCGTCGTTTGTCGAGCACGGTGTGCTGCACCCGCAAGTGAGCGAAGACGAGTTCCGGCTCGAGATGCGGAAGCTCGAGTCGACGATGACTGAGCAGTTTGAGCGCGTCGAAGTCACGATCTCGCGCGAGCGACCGGCGCACCTCACGCCAAACTGCTCGGGTCGCAGCGTCGATGGCTCGTCGACACCACATGCGACGGACGCGACGCCAGCAGCCGTTGTGTCGACGACGACGCGCGCATCGACGACGTCGAGCGTGGCTGTGGCGTCGTACTCGGCGCACAGTCGGAGTCAGAGCTCGCGTCGGAACTCGTCCGGTTCGTCGTCGGATGGACCACTGACGATGGATTAGAGACGACGCAACGTCGTGAGAGCGAGCGAGAGAGATGACAGACAGATGACAGTGGACACAGCACGAGTAGAACAAACAGACAAAGAGAGGGAGATCGAGCGATGGATTCAGGTAGCAGAGGACACGGCAGCAGAGCGACGACGACGACGATGCGTGCGTTTGCATCTTCACAACACAAGGGAACGAACGAGAGAGAAGAGAGACATCGTAGAAAGTAACTAACGACCCACTTGAACATCTCGGTCTGTCGTGCGTCCTGCGTCGCGTCGTCCTGCCTTCAGCGGTCGTGCCAGCGCAACTGAGTGTCACTCATCAAAGAAGTCGTCGACGCTAGACGCTGCGCTTCCGCTCTCGATCACTGACGCGTCTTCTCCGAGCACGCCGCGCATGACGAGTCGGTACAGGAACGCAAGACCGCCAGTCGAGTAGAGCCGTAAGAGCGTCCACGCAGCCGCGAGCACAAAGATTGGGACAACGTACGACTTGCTCGCGCTCGAGGCGCTGTCAGCGTGGAGTTTCGACTCGAGGACCTGTCGAGCCGTCTCAAGGAACTGATCGCGGTCGGTGATCTTGTGGTAGTCGATGCCTTCGCGCGCGAGCATCTGCGCGATCTGCGCATTGCTCATCGACTGAAGCAGCGCGTCGATCGACTCGATGGGCGGTGCGTCTGTGCCATCAGCGCCGTTGTCGAGTGGTGGATCCATCTCGTCCGACGACGCATTGAGTGGTCTGTTCCGCTCCTTCTCTTGGAGGTCGTGAAGCATTTGCTGGACGCTCGGATCTGTCAAGTCGACGCTAGCGACACACATGCATCAGTTGCGGCGCTTCACACTATCGACACATGAGCAATGTCCATTCAACGCACCCGTTCTTCTTGCCATCGGCGATCATCTCGTCCGTCGGGTGGAAGAAGTCAACGCGCTTGAGCCGCCGGCTGCGCGCCATCTTGGCTTGGTCGATCTTGGCGCGGATCTCCTTTGCATGTTCAGTCTGTCCTTTGCTCTCACACATGCGCGCGAGCGCCTCGGCTTCGCTCACCTAGTCGTGCGCAACGCTCGTGAGTGCATGAACACAACGAGGGAACCAAGCTGACGAGTCGCTACGCTGCGATCGCACCTCGCGCTTGAACTTGCGCTCTCGTGCAGCGTCATCATCGACATCGTCGACAGAACCGGCAGGCGCGACGTCTTCGTCGTACACTTGGCCGCGATCAAACATGCCGCTGAACGTCTCTTTATCAAGACGCTTCTGCTTCACGCGCTGCTCCTTGAGCTCTCGGAGCAGCTTGCGCACGTCCTTGTTGCTCGGGTCGACGCTAAACGCCTTCTCGAGGTCGACGATCGCCTGATCGAACTCGAGTGCACCGGACGACACAGGCGTAATGAGCGCTTGTGCGCGTCTGCTTGCGGCATCGCAAGAGCAGCAACATCCAAGTCAGCGAGCAGCTCAAGCACGGATGCTCGCAGTGATTGAAGAGCTACGGACCGGTAGAACGCCTTGACGTTCGTCGGATCCAACTGGAGCGTGTCGTCGCAAGCGCGAATGCAGACGACAAAGTCGCTGAGCTTGAACTTGGAGACTAGCGTCGTCACGACAACAATGACAAGCAGACGGTCAGCCTCCATGTCGTCTCCCATGCGTATGCACACTATCACAAGTGACCTCACCAGCAATGTTCAAGTAGCACGAGATCTTGAGCGCTGTAAGACGTTGTTGGTCGGTCTCGTTGTCGCACGCGTAGTCATGGAGCACGAGGTCGGCGTCCTCGATGCCCTTCTTCTTCCAGCCCGGGTCCTTGTTCTCAATGTACTTGAACACCGCGAGCGCTTTCTCGTACTCGGCCACCGCTTCGTCCAAGTCACCGGCGGCGTAGTGCGCGTTCCCAGTTGCTTTCATCGCTTCTGCAGCGACAATGCGCTCGGCAAACGGCAACAAGCGTACGCTCGTGACCGACTCTTGCATGAACATCGAGTGCTGAAAGTACTGCGGCCACGCGTCAAACTGCGTCCGGAGCTGCGCCTGCTGCGCGCCTTTGAGCTTCACCGCTTTGTTCATGAGGTCCGCGAACGGGTTCTCGGCCGCCATGTCCATCGTGCTCGCTGTCGTATGCGTGTTCCAAGTGCTTGGTGATGCTCGTCGTCATCGAGTGCTACTTCTCGAACGCGAAGCGACGCGTAGTGTCACTCATTTAGATCAGTGACATACTGTTCATGGTGCTCGACGTGATTCGCATCATTTATGGCTCGATCCATGAACTGGGGCGAGTTGGGTCTGGAGTCAACGCGGAGATTGGAGCTGCTACTACGTCTTGAACAGCTTCTGCACCTTTGAAGTAGTGGTGTTCGACCCAGTCGGTCGGTCTCCTTACGTGTACTAGCTCTGGAGCTACGACTCATTCCAAGCACCCACTTACTTGATCCTCAGTTGAACTGACAGGCAACCGTGCGAGCCGAGCCATTGCGCTCAAAGACGCCGACGAGCGACGCACACAAGTGCCACATCTCGGGGCGATGCGACACCACGAGGAACTGCGTCCTGGTGTCGAGACTCTGCGACCGCAGGAGCGAACCGAGCTTCGCGACGTTCACTGTGTCGAGTGCCGCGTCGATCTCTGTCAGGAAGGCGTAAGTGAGCGTCTTGCAGCGAGCGCGCGTGCGGACACGAGCTACGAGTGGACATACCGTCGTAGAGGTAGAACGGACACGGGAACGACGCTTGGAACGCGAGCATCAGCTGCAGATGTAACGCCGTCAAGTGTCAAGTACAGCAAGGAGCATCCTCGATCGAAGCAAGTGCATCCGTGATTGACAAGGTGCGTACCGAGATCGCGCAGACGACTTGCTGGCCGCCTGAGAGCCCGACAAACTGCAGGCATCATCAGTGTCAGCAGGAACCCACACGTGCCGGTAGCAACCAAGTGCACATGCACGCACGTTCTGCCAGTGGCTCTCGTCTGGTTTGCAGTGGAACGTCACGCCTTCCGCGAAGAACGTCGACTTCTCGAGCGAGAAGCCCAAGTAGCAGTCGCCATCCTGCAGACTCGAGCACGCGATGTCAGACGAACGTAAGCAGAGTCTTGATGCGTTGCTGATACGCACATACCTCATTGATCGACTGGTAGATGCGCGACAGACTCTCGTTCACGCGCCGCAGTGACGAGCAAAGACTGTCGAACCTGATGGACTAAGACAGTGAGTGCGCTGGACGTGACTGCGATTGCACAGTTAAAGTGAAGCGACAAGAGTCCTACCGCTCGGCAGTGAGTTCGCTCTGACGGCGCGACGACTCTTCCATCGCGCGCTCCAACGCTTCGATTCTGACGCTGAGCTGGCTGATCTGCTGCTGGAACACGAGTGCTTCCTCTAGCGTTGCCTTTGAGATCGTGCTCTTGACGCTCTCGAGGACGCTACGGCACATAAACACCAGACAACAGTCAGAGGATCGATCACAGACCCAGCAATCGTCGTGAAGGATAGAGCGACGCACCTCTGCTCGTCGTCGAGCTCGCTCAGTTCATGCTGCAGCGTGCGTCGTCGGTCGTTCGCACTTGGAACTTCGTCAAGCGTAATCGAGTCGACGCGACTGCCACTCTCGAGGTCGCCAAGACTCGCTAGTTCTCGATTAATGTCGTTGAGATCGCTCGTTGTCTTGGCGATCGTCTGTTGGATGGACTCCAACTCGGCTCTCGCTGATTCGATGTTGTGCTTGATCGTGCGTCGCGTCTTTGCCAGCTTGTTTGCTTCCGTCTCGAGTTGCGATCGCATCTTCTGCGCCTTCGTCAGCTCTTTGTCCACACGAACGAGCTCTTCGACTTCACGAGAGAGTTGGCGCTCGGACTCTTCAGCTTTCGTCAGTGCAGCGTCACGACGAGCTTGCGCTTGATCCTAGTCATGCACGCCATAGTGAGTGAGTGTGCTTCACAGCGACAGCAACAGTGTTACGAACTCTTCTCGTCGCACCTGCGCGTTCGTGGCCGACACTTGCTGCGCTCTCAGCTTTGCGATCTTCTGCTCGAGCACCTTGATTCGACTGCGCGCTTTGTTCGCTTTCCGCGCAAGGTTTGCTCGAACGTGCTTCCGCTCGGCTTGTTCACTGCGTGCTGAAGACTTCGCGTCCTTCAGTTTGTACTCGGACACCATGGTTTGCAAAGCGAGCAGTCTGTCGAGGTCGAGCATCTCCAGCTCTGCTTTCGCTGACTCGAGCTTCACTGTCGCCAGTTTTGCTTGTGCATCAAGTGCGTCGAGCTCGCTGTCACACTCGAGTAGCAGTCCCTGAACAGCAGTGCTCGTCAGTGGCGCATACAAATGCTCAAAGGTACGTGGTGCTGACCGACCTTAAGTCGGAGCAGCGATGTGCGGTCCGAGTCGATTGCGCTGCAGATCTGCACGTATCACACACATACTCTTCATGAGATCATAGCACTAGCACCGACTTGCAAAGCTGACTAAGTGCACGCACCTCTTGCAGTTGTCTCAGGCGCTCTCTCTGCGCTGCTTCACATTGCTTCAAAGCGTTCGACAGCTCTGCGCATCTGGTTGTAGTTGCCATCGTTGCTCCATCGTCGCCGGTTGTTGCTGCTGACTTAGTGCTGTCTCGCGCACTCTGCACTCGCCATGGCTGCTTGGCGTCGGCATCTTCTTGACGGCACTGTC
This sequence comes from Pythium guiyangense, assembly GCA_003730235.1. NCBI lineage: Eukaryota > Oomycota > Peronosporomycetes > Pythiales > Pythiaceae > Pythium > Pythium guiyangense. The sequence continues at coordinate 271,934 of QXDM01000097.1, forward strand.
GAAACGCGCGGATCGAGCCGTCTGCAAAGAAGAGGTTGCCCTTCAGCGTGGCGCAGTTCTTGCGTCCTGATTTCGAGACGCGCTCTGCCGTGTCGTCGTCGCTGCACACGAGCCAAGCGCTGCAGTAGCGATGGAACACTGGCCGAAACGCGTCGTCGAGGCACTGAAACGTCGAGCACAGCGGCACGGGCTTCGAGACGTCACGTTGTTCTGCACTTGAAGACGCTCGAGCACGGCCAGAGTACCCGCACGTTGTTGAGCTGCATCGAGATGACGCCGCGAGCTCTTCTTGGATGCAACACGACACGCGTCCAATGGACTCAGACGCAAAGATCTTGGTCACTTCGAGCGCAGCGGTCCGGTTGCGAACGACCACAAAGCCGAGGACCGACTGGAGCACCGAGTTCAAGGCGTTCGAGAACGATGGCTCCACGAGCGCGAGTTCCCACAGGTACCCTGCGACGTCTTGGTGCCGACTCTGCGTCTTCAACTGCTCGATCACGCGCACGCACTTGACGCGTGCGGTCTTGTGCTGGATCGCAGACTGAGCGTCTGCGAGCTCTCGTTGTAGTGCGATCACGTCTTGGTTGCTCGCGTCGATCGCCTGCTGAATCGTTGCTTGTGCGAGCCCTTGCGTCGCGAGGTGTTGCTCTGTTGCTTGGACTTGGAGACACAGCTGTGCTCGCTTCGCTTCCGTCTCTTGTAGGAGCTGCATTTGCTTCTCAACCTCTGCTCTCGCTTTCTGGACGCTGCGCTCTCGCTTGGTCTGTGCATAGCGGGCGAAGAAGACATTGTGTGTTGTGAGTGGGTATACCGCGAGCGTACGATCGCCGAGTTGGTTGTGTGTCGTACCTTGGTTCGCGTCAGCTCTTGCAGCTGAGTTTCGTCTTCAGCTTGCTGGTTGCCATCACCACTAGATTCGTCGCTGGCGGTCGGAGTGTCGCCATGAAGTGCAAGTTGCTGGTCGACTTCAGCGAGTTCTGACTGCACCGAGTTGCTTGCAGCTCTCTGAGTCGCGAGTTTGGACTGGCAGTCTTCAAGACTGGGTGCAAGACTTGACTCGCGCTCAACGAGCTCGTCCAGCTGCTTCGAGCACGTTGACGCGTCGGATGTCGCGAGTTCGAGCTCAGTTTGAAGCGCGATCTGGCGTCGGGAGTGCTCTGTACGCTCGCATTTCAGCTCTTCGACGTGTCGAGTGCATTGCGCTCGTTGCGCGTAGTTCTCGGCTTGAGACGCAAGGACGCCTTGATACGCCGCTTCGACGTCCTTCATGCCATCGAGAGCAGCAGTCATGTCGGTCTTGCTTGCGCGGAGATCGAGTTCGTATCGCTTGTGCAACGCTGCAAGAACGCTTGCCAAGTCTCGCTTCACGCGGAGCTGCTGCTCTGCGTTCGTCGCTTGTCGCGCTGCCCACTCTGCAAAGCGCTCGATCTACATCGCAACCTCATAAGCATTAACAGACACCACGTTTGTCAGTTCCACACAACGCACTTGCAGATGCCCGCACCATCGGCTGTCGTCTCTGGAGCTCGACTTGTAGCCGCGACACTTCGTCTCGAGCGTCGACCAGCTCGGTTTGCGATCGACTCCACTCGCTCTTCAACTCGATGAGCTACGGCGCGTAGCAAGTGAGTGCTCGCACAAGCATACATCGATGTCACATGAGCAGTTGCACCTGCTCGCGAAGGTGAAGCGTGCCACTGCGTATCAAAGCCAGCACTTGTTAGCCAATGCTGTCCTTGTTGCCTCTTACTTGGCTCAACGTACACAACGCGTTCGCCTGCAAGCAAAGCGACTGTTGTGAGAGACTCCAATCACGCCATTATCACACATCTCATACTCTTCAAGACGTACAGAACTCGAGGAGCTCCAGTGGCGACATGTGCACGAGCGCAGTGGTGTTTCTGTCGAGAACCGATCATTCGTGAGTACGTCAAGAGACCATCGCGACGAAGATGCGATTGCCAGACGTACGTATGACGAATGATGAACCGATCTTGGAGCGTCACATCGATGCCAAAGCGACCGAGGGTCTCGAGCATCGCGCGCTTGGTCATGCTCTGCCATACAAGCTCATGGATGGGGTGAGCGTCTGTCTTGCAGTGCACAACATACCGCATCCGATCTTGATCATAAACACACCGTCCACTGATCATCTGCACGCCCGACTTTGACGAGATACTTGGACGCAGACCCAGTCTGCTCGCTCACAGACCGCTCCACCCACACGAGTTGGACGCCGCCTGGCGATTGCACCTCAAAGCACGTCGTGACTGTTGCCACTGCTGCTGGCTCGAGCGATCGCGCCGACGCGTTCACGAGCTCCGAGAGGTCTAGCACACACCACTGTGTGAGCATACACTAGCAGGTGCATACATGAAGCCCTCGCCATTTGTTGCATCGCAAAGACGCACTCTTGACGCGCAGTTGGTTCGCCGAGGCTCCCAGACAGAACGCGATCGCATCGACGATGCAGGACTTGCCCGCGCCATTGCGACCAAAGAAGCTGCAGGCAAACGTGCATCCATTCACAGCAGCACACACATCAGCACATGCCTGCCTTTGCTATCAAGCAAACTCCAGTGCAAGTGCTCGTACGCACCACACAAAGCGCTCGAACGTCGCCAAGTCGACGACCTGCTCGTCTGCGTAGTTCTTGAACGCGCTGTGTAGACGACAGTGTGAGCGCGCAGCGCTGCTACACATGCGTGTAGTATGTAGTATGTAGTGCACCCACACATACGGGAACGCACCTGATGTCGACGCGCAGGATCCGCGCGCGCGTGCGCTCTGCTTGCATGAGTGTTGCCTCCATCGCTTCGTTCGTTTGGCTTGTCGGTTGAAGTGAAGTTGATCGTGACAGGATGTTTGTATGGCTTGCAAGAATGACGGTAATACATCCATCAGTCCATTGTATCCTGCTTGCACAACAACAACCTTGTATGACCATCAAGCGCTCGCTTGGCATGACCATCGAGCACAGCTCAGTTTGCATGACACGACGAGCACAGCTCACTTTGCAATTGCCCCGACGGTGGCCGCGCACACTACTCCAGACCATGCTCGCGTTGCGCAAGATCGCTGCACTCGCGCTCGCTGTCGTTGCCGCCACGCAGTGGTGCGCACCTACCGAGGCGCTCTTGATTCCGTACACCACGAGTCTGCGCGCTTCGCTGCATCGCGCGCCGTGGCCACTCCAGCTCAACGCAGCAGCTCTGCTCGAAAAGCAACTCGAAGCGTCGATCCGCAACGGGCAGTTCCCAAAAGCTGGTCGCTCGCTCGCAGACAAGATCCGTGAAGCGAACGCATTCCTCGACCGCGAACTCGGCAACCGCGACACGTCTGGCGTCGGCGTCAGCGCTGCAATCGTGTACAAGGATCAGGTGCGTGTGTACAATGCGAGGCAGCTCTTTACAATGACGCTTGTAAGCTCGACATGATACTCACGCGTTGTTGGTGCTGCAGGTCGTGCTGAGCAAGGGATATGGACTCCGTCAGTCGAACGACACGTCGAGTCTCGTCACATCGTCGACGCTCTTCCAGGTCGGCTCGGTCACTAAGACGTTCATCGCAGTCGGCATCGCGATCTTGGTGCGTGTGCTTGCTTCGCTTGTTTGCTCATGGTTGCTAGCTCAGTCGTCTCACACACTTTGCTTCGACTATGCAGGTGGAAGAAGGCAAAGTGGCATGGCGCGACCCTGTGATCAAGCACCTGCCGACGCTCCAGCTCTTTGACAAGTACGCCGAGAAGTACGTGACGATCGGCGACCTCCTCGCGATGAACTCGGGACTCGGCACGATGCTCGACATCGGATGGGCGCTTGGGATCTACGCGACCGACGAGGAGCTGGTCGCTGCGATTCGCGATGCACCGCCAGCGCACTCGCTCCGGAGCGAGTTCGAGTACGCAAACACCAACTTTGCAATCCTGGGTCAGCTGATCAAGAGCGTGACCAGGCTCGAGTGGGACGCGTTCCTGAAGCAGCGCATCTGGGGCCCGCTCGGCATGAAGCGCACGTTTGGGAGTCCGTCGGCTACGAAAGGCGACAACGATACATCTGCCGGTCACCTCTCGTGTGGTGGCGAAGTCATCGGTCCGTTCGACCTCGTCACGTCTCCGGAAGCCCAACTTGTGATGGGCAGCAAAGGCGGCAAGGTCGCAGCTGGATCGGTCCTGTCATCGTCGGACGACATGGCCAAGTTCTTGCGTCTGCTGCTGAACAAGGGAAGCGTCGACGGCGTGACGATCCTGCGCTCTCCACGCACTGTGACGGAGATGACCTCGGGCAAGAGTATCGTGAATGCAGAGTTTGTCGAGATGTTCAACAAGGGCGGCCACCACTACGTCCCAGACGGCAACACGCTCGCAGCAGGCTACGGCTTTGACTTTATCAGCCCCGCGCACTGGGGCCACGCGTACTTTGACAAGAGCGGCGACACGGCGCTGCAGCAGACCCGCACGGGCTTCACTCCAGACGACGAGAAGCTCGGTGTGATCATCATGGCGAACTCGCAGCTCCCGAGTGCGCACGGGAACTACATCATCGACCACGTGCGGTCGTACGTCATGGGGATCTTCCTCGACGTCCCGAAGGACATGCTGGATCTGTCGTTCGCCAAGTGGCGCAAGGACGACGCGCTCAAGCCGATTCTCCCTGGCGCACCAGTGTGCGGTCTGAGCTTCTGGAAGAACCCGCCAGAGCTCACACTCGTTGCGAGTGAGGTCAAGGCCATGGTCGGACGCTACGTCGTGACAGCGTCGCCCAAGTACTACGGCACGATCGAGATCTCTGCGACGCCCGACAACCGCTTGCACATCAGTATCGGCAAGTACGCGGAGTCGCTGCGCTTCATTCAAGACCTCGGCGCAGAGCAAGGCAAGTTGTTCATGATGGGCGCTAGAGAGAGTGCGGGGCTACTTACGATCGCCAGGAGCCCAAGCACCGGCAAGTACGTTGTCAACTTTGGCGTGTCGTACGAGCAGCAGTAGTCGTACGACAGCGCGCAATGGCCAGACATGTGCTTGACAATCACAGTGCTCCACCTTCGCCACCACCACTCGAATCACCATGTGCGTTGCGTCTGTCGATCGTGCTTCATGTTGCTTGACGACTGCTCGCTGTCGCACACACGTACCAGATGCGCATTGTCCATCACGTACCAGGATGTGATCGAGTTGAAGCTGCGAGTCGTGGTCCACTGCAGTAGTCTAGAGCGCACATCGATCGTCGAGCACTCGAGCGCAACTTGAGCCTCCGAGCGACAAAGTAGACGACTGCAGCGCTGGTGGCGCGCCACGCTCTGATCCAGTCGTGTAGCAACAAACTCAGACGCGCGAGTCGGTCCGATAGACAGGCGTTGTCTCTGCGCGCGCTTCGTCTAGAGCGCTGCTGCTAGGAGCCACTGAGCGCGGCGCTCTGCTGTGAGAGCATCGAGTGCACAGCGCTGAGCGAACAACCAGCAGTCTCACTTTCGCATTTGCAGCACGAGCAGCAACAGCACCAGCAACCTGCGGCGCGAGCGACCTGATCGAAAGCGATGACCTGGACGCGTCTGGGATGGATGTGCGCGTTTGTCGCGACAGCGCTGTGCTGCCGAGCGGCTGCAAGCGCGACGTCTAGTGGCCACGACGAAGTCGAGAAGATGCTCGCAGCAATGGTACGAATGCGTGTGCGAGTCGCTTGTACACTTTGCGCTCGTTGAGATCATGAGCTGGAGAGCTCCGTACTGACTGCTCATGTTCTGTGTGCAATTGATCACCAGAGCGTGGACGACATGCTCGGGCAGATGACGCAGCTCGACATCAGCACGGTGATGCACCCAAACATGACGCTGAACCGCGAGCAAGTGCGCAGCCACGCGCAGCTCAAGGTCGGTTCGTACTTGAACTCGCCGTCTGCGCTCGGCGAGACGGGCGGGAACGGTACTCAAGCGCGCGTATTCAGTGCTACCGAGTGGCGACGCGTACTCACAGAGATTCAAGAGATCTTCTTGAGCGTACGCGGCGGCCACCCGATCCTCTACGGCATCGATTCGGTCCATGGCGCAGTGCACGTGAAAGGCGCGGTGATCTTCCCCCAGCAGCTCAACGCCGCTGCGACGTTCAATCCCGACCTCGTCGTCGCAATGGGACGCACTACGAGCCGCGACACGCTCGCAGCCGGGATCCCGTGGCTCTTCTCGCCCATTCTCGAGGTCTCGCAGAACCCGCTCTGGGCTCGGACGTTCGAGACGTTTGGCGAAGACCCACACGTCGTCGCAGTCATGGCCGACGCGATCGTCCGAGGCTTGCAAGACCGTAACACCTCGGCAGCGTGCATGAAGCACCTCATCGCGTACTCCAAGACGCCGACTGGGCGCGACCGCGAAGGCGTCACGGTCTCGGACTACGACTTGCTCAACTACTTTGCGCCGCCGTTCCTCGCGGCGATCCGTGCCGGTGCGCTCACTGCGATGGAGAGCTACATCTCGATCAACGGCGTGCCAGTCGTTGCGAACCACAAGATCCTCCACGACCTCGTGCGCCACGACATGCAGTTCGACGGACTCATCGTCACGGACTGGAGCGAGATGAACAACCTGCACGAGTACCACCGCGTCGCTCCGACGCACGACGCTGCGGTCGAGATGTCGCTGCTCCAAACACCGATCGATCTGAGCATGGTGCCGTACAACACGACGTTCATCGACTCGGCCAAGCGAGCGCTAAAGCGCCACCCAGAGCTGCTCGACCGCATCAAGACGTCTGTGCGCCGCATGCTGAAGCTCAAGCACCGCCTTGGACTGTACAAAACACCAGTGCCAGGCGCAGCGGAAGTCCACAAGGTCGGCCAGCAAGCTGACAAGGAGCTCGCGCTGCAGCTCGGTCGCGAGTCGATCGTCGTTGTCAAGAACGACAACGCGCTCCTGCCGCTGCGCAAGACGACTCGCGTGTTCTTGACTGGCCACGCCGCAGACAACGTCGGGCTGCTCTGCGGCGGATGGTCGCTCGTGTGGCAAGGCGTGTCGGGCAACAGCATGTTCCCGAACGGTATCTCGCTCAAGCAGGGCTTGCAGCAGCGCACTGGCGTCGATGGTTCGCTCGTGCAGCACTTCAACGCGCTTGAACCGGACGGCACCTTCAGCGCAAGCGAGCTCGAGCAGGCAAAGCGCATGGCGCGTGCGGCGGACGTGACGATCATCGCGATCGGAGAAGGCACATACGCCGAGAAGCCTGGTGACATCAACGACCTCGCACTCCCTCAAGGTCAGATCGAGTACGTCCGCGCGATCGCTTCGACCGGCACGAATGTCGTGCTCGTGCTCGCGCAAGGACGCCCACGCTTGCTCAACGGACTCGCCGAGATGGCGCACGCGGTGGTCTATGCCATGCTTCCTGGCGAGCTCGGCGGTCAGGCACTCGCAGAGATCATCTACGGCGACGTGAACCCGAGTGGGAAGCTCCCAATCACGTACCCAAAGCACGCTGGCGCGATCGCGATTCCGTACAACCACGCCGTGACGACTCGGTGCGGCGACAAGCCATGCGAGATGGAGTGGTCATTTGGCCACGGACTGAGCTACACGTCGTTCGAGTACAGCCGTCTCACGCTCGACAAGACCACGCTCCAGCACAGCGACAGCGAGCGGCTTCGCGTGAGCGTCACAGTCAAGAACACGGGAGAGCGCGAAGGAAAGGAGACCGTCTTGCTCTTCCTCACGCAGCTCTACCGCGCAATCGCCGTGCCAGAGGTGAAGCAGCTCAAGAAGTTCCGCAAAGTCGCGCTTCAGCCTGGCGAGTCGACTGTCGTGTCGTTCGAGCTCTCGCGCGAGGACTGGGGCGTCTTTGATCCGCAGATCGGTCGCGGCTTCCATCGCGTCGTCGAGAGCGGGACCTACGTCCTCGGCGTCAAAGCCGACACGGACTGCGACGTGTACAACACGACCAAGCCGAGCGCGAACCCGCTCTGCGCTGCGTTCTCGATCGTCTAGACCGCGTAGGCAACAAGGATAGAGCGACTGTCGTGTGGTGTAGCTCCAAGCTCCTGCCACGTGTCGTGATACGAGCTATGCACCATGCCATCTACACCCTCGATGCTCGCACACACCACACGCCTTCTCGCTCTCACACTCTGTCTACACGTCGGTGTTTGCAACTGGCGGCGAGAGCTCGAGGAACTCGAGCAAGATCGGCTGCGCGCGTGTGTTTGCACAGCGCTTGCAGACCTCGATGAGGTACCCGTGGAGCCCAACGGTCTTCTCTTTCAGGTACGTCGGGTCGAACTTGTTCCACATGCGCGTGCCTGGGAGACTCGGGAGCTGCTCGTGCGGAATCACTTGGCGCAGCTCGCGATGGAGCTTGGCAAACTCCGAGTACCGCCGCTGCACGACGCTGTTCCCAGATGACGACGACTTGACTTGCACGACGAACGCAGCGAACTGGACGTCCTTGTCGTCCAGCGCGAGCTTGTAGCCCTCGATCTTGGTGTGGAGCCACTCGCCCGTGGCGCCGTCTGCGAGCTCGCTGCTCTCCGACATGAGCAGCACAGCGGACGGACTGTTCTCGATCAGGTCCTTGTGCCGCGTCACTTCAGCTGTCGGGACCTGCGAGAACGCGTCGAGCCACATGTTGAACGACTCTTGGTCCTTCACGCGCATCTCGACAGACGTGCCCGTGCGCGAGACGATGCGGAAGAGGTAGCCGACTTCGTAGCAGAAGATGTGCGACTTGCGGAGCTTCACTTGGCCCGAGAACTCGAGCCGCGGTGAGTTCTCGTAGCACGACACGTAGTCCTCCTGCACGACGATCCATCGGTTGTTCCAGCCTTCGTACCAGCCCTTGGCCGACTTCTCCTGCAAGAAGCCGGTCTTGAGCGCGCAGAAGTAGTCGAGACACAGACCGTGCGGCACTTCGGCCATGTGGAACTGCTCTCTGTCCATACAGTAGCGACACACAACAACACAACATACACACAACATACGCGTGAGTCTGCTGTGTGAGCGACACCACCACCGCTTCATGCGAGCAGCACACACACGAACCTGCTCGACATCGCTGGCGCTTGCGCAGCGTCTGCAGCAGCGCTGTATTTGATGTGCTGGATCGTCTGTTGGATCACTGCGAGCCACTCGTCTCGCACGCGCGTCGACGGCGCTTTGAGCATGTACGTCGCTGACGACCCGGACGCTGGCGTCGCTGGTCGTGCTGGTGAGAACGAGCCCATGTTTGTCGGCACTGGCGGCTCGCTCGACGTGATCTTGAGCATGAACGAGTCGTCGCCATACGTCGCAGTCGAGAGCGGCGTGAGCTTGAGGCGCCACTTTCGCCGACACGCGACTTCGTGCGCCCGATGGAGGATGTAGAGCCGGTCGCGCTCCATGAGCACGACGCGGTCGTGCGTGAAGCCCGTGCACCGGTCGCGAATCGACGCGTTCGCAGACATGAGCACCTTGGTGTGCGGCGTGAGCTCAGCGATGTTGCGCATGAGCTTTGGCAGCGGCTGCCGCGCGCTCTGGTACCGCTGGAGCTTCTCTGCGATCGGCTTGCAGATCTGCATGATCGTAAAGAGCACGACGTCTTCGCTCATCCAGTACGACGAGTGCGACGCGGACGCGAACGCGATCTCCATCATCCCTTGCTCGCGCTTGCGGCGCTTCATGACAAAGTCGAGGCGGTGCGGGAAGCCGTGGACTGGCGCCGTCAAGCTCTCCCACATCTCTTGGATCTTGCCAAACGTGAAGCCTCGCACTGCGTGCGCCTACTCGTTATGATTCGTCACTGTCAGGCGCTACTACGGCACGATCGCAACAAGAGACAGTGGAGACGCACCTGAATGAGCTGCACTGGTGCTTTGTCGTGCATCTCTTGCTTGATGAGCGGCTCGACGCGGTACGCGATCGGGTCGATCGGGTGGAAGATGTTGAAGTAGCGCTTGCACTTGGGCATCTTGATGCCAGGCGTGAAGCGGCCGTCGTCAATGTTGAGGTCGCCGCGCGAGAGGATGAACACTGGCACGGGCGAGCTGCGCGTTCGGCAGCAACAGCGCATCAGTCAGTCTGACGCCCATCGACCGTCTTGTGAGCAGACTAGCGCCTCAGATGCACGTACCCTGCGCCAAAGAAGTTCTCGACTTCGAACTGGAGCCCTGGGAAGTAGACGCCGCTCGACGAGCGCTCGCCAGCGTCGTGCGTGAGCAGGTCGTACGTGATGACTGAGCCGAGCGAGTGCGCAAAGATCGAGACTTTGCCGTCCCAGCCCGGGTGCTCCTCCATGAACACGCGGTACTTTTGGTTGAGCTGGTGCGTCACCGAGTCGACGATGAGCTGGCCGTAGCGAGGCGAGAGGTAGTAGAGCACGTCCATGAGCGTCTCTTTGCTGAACTCGCGAATGCTGCGCAAGCGAGAGCGAGAGCGAGAGAACTGTCAGTACACCACAGTAGCAGCAGCAGCAGGCTAAAGACGATCGCAGACGCAGACGTACCCGGCCGAGCCTTCAGGGCAAATGAGGTCAAAGATGTTGTCGAGACCCGTTGGCTCGTGCAGGTCTTCGTGCCACTCGATCGACTGCATCTCGAGCGCCACGGGGATGTCGCGGAACATCGTCTCGAGCATCGAGCGGTAGAGGTCGCGGAACGAGTGGTTCCCGCCGTCGAGCCCGACTTCGCCGTTCCAGGACTTGAGCTCGCCCTCTTTGAAGTCTGTGTGCTGCCCAATGCCGTGGATGATGAAGACCAAGTGGTTGAGCGGACTCAGTCGGAGCTGCAGGACATCGTCACGCCATTGTCGTCAGTTGACAGTGTCTGTTATCAGCCGCAGTGGAGACAGAGCGTCGCAAAGGCGATCAGGCGAGGCGCGTACCGTCGTTGGCAAGTCATCCACGTGGTCGTCGTCGCTGTCCTCGTCGTCCGCTGCATCGACACACGCAACTGTGAGTCGTACACTCGCTCTCTTCCTCTCACGCACTCAAAGACGCACCCGTCGACGGCTCACGCGCACGTGAGATGTTGCTGTAGCTCTTGTTGCGCTCCTCGCTCTGGTTTGCTGTCTGCATGCGATGGCGCTCGATGCTCGCGTAGTGCACCTTCAAGAGCGGGAACCGCAGCGCAGTCTGCGGCAACAGACGCGCAAAGTCCAATACGATCGGGCCGAGCACGTCGTGCGGGATGTGCTGCTGCAAGTACGCGTAGAACTCGTCGGCCGTCTCCTTCGCTGTCCCAAACTCGAACGCATGGACCTTGAAGCGCTCGAACTCGTCTTCGTTCGCACCAAACGCTCGCTACACAGGCGGTCCAGATGCGTGAGTCACACGCTCATAGAGCAGTCGCGAGCCAACACTGGCGCATACGAACGCACCTTGACGCGTGCTGTGACGTCGTCGTTGAGAGCGAGCGCCTCTTTCTTCTTCGTCACAGGCACGACGTCCTGGAACGCGTCGCCCAAGTCGTCGTTGTCAGTCTCGTCGCGACTGTCGGAGCTGTAGTCGGACGTCATGCTCTGGCGCAGCGACGAGTCCGACTCGGTGCGCTCCAAGCTGCTGAACTGCTCAGGGTTCGTCTCGACAATGTCAATGCTCTCCTACGAGCAGCAAGATCGAATCGTAGATGCACGTAGAGCCCAGCGTCAGTACAAGTCGATCGACAGAGAGGACCAACTACGCAGACGCGTCGCCGCACTCACGCGAACTTTCTGCTTGAAGAGCTCGATCGTGTCGTTCAGGATGAGGTCGCAGTCCTGGAGCGCGCAGATGTTCTGCCAGACTGTGTCGCGCGTGAGTCCTGCGAGCGCCTTGCCGTTCCACTCCATTGACGCCTCGCTCTCAGTCTCAAAGTTCTCGGCCTCTTCGACGAGGTGCTCCATGCGCCGAATGAGCTCCGTGATCTGCTTCTTGTACAGCGCAATGTACTCCTTTGCAAAGTACGCGCGCTCGGGCACATCGTCGACGCTTGCAAAGTCAGTCGCGAGCGACGCGATGCTCTGGTCGCTCGCATTGCGGTACGGCTCGGCGACGTGGAGCGCCATGCTTGCTGCAGTCGTCGCCAGTCAGTCTGTCTGTGCGCACGAACAGGTGCGTGTACGAGTGCGAGTGTGCGAGTGTGTAGCGCGAGTTGGCACTGCTGTCAAACGCGCGCTCGATGATGCAGATGCGGAAGCGTGGATGCGGATGTAGCGACCGATGTGCGTGTGTGTGTGTTGTGTTGATGCCACACGTGCGCACCGAGCGCAATCCACGGATCCGCGCTCGCCCACGCGTCAACCGACCCGACGTCGATCGATCGACCAATTGATCAATCGACTTAGACCGCACTCGATGATCTCAGCAGCAGCAAGAAAGTGTGATCCGAGCATTGCGAGGTATGACGGACTACCAACAAAACGAGTAGAGACAATGCAGTTGCTCTCTCCGCACGGCGTGACTTTCTGTTTCTGCACGTGCGAAGCATACAACGTTCAAGTCACACATCCAGAGCTGACTCGCATGCGATATGTGACTGGTATGTGCACCACACCACTTTGCAATTACCACACCAAATAAACGCATCACAGCCCCACATAAACGCTAAGCCCACACCACACTTGCCATGAAACACAAGTGGTTGTTGTCGGACGTAGGCATCACTCCACGTATAACTCCACAAATGACAGTCTGTGTTGCTACCATGATGTATATTTTCAGCTCATAACCACAAATTTGACAACCACACCCATTTGGTCGACCACAGCACATATCTTGCACGGCTAGTGTGCTGTGTGTACACATGTGCTGCTGCCGACAAGCTGACGAAGGTGTACACACTACATGAGCTCGACAACAACGCGCGAACCAATCAAACACTGTGATGTGGTCATTCGCTTGTATGTGCACTACGTCTGTGTGCGCAATGGCTACAGACGCATGATTGCCTCAAAACCTACGTGCGTTGTCGCGTGCTCGCTGCGCTTGTTGTCGTCTACCAAGTGCTCGTTCACTCGTCGTGCACGTGCGCTCACAGCTTCTGGGCGTCTATCCACGTCATAAAGTCGTCAATGAGCACAGGCCACGCCTCGTTCTCGTCGTAGTTGCTGTACGACTCGCGCACTTTGCCAAAGAAGTCGAGCAGCAGGTCCCACGTGTCGCGCGTCACGCCCTTGCACGGCGTCTTCTCTTTCAAGAACGTGAGCCAGTGGCCCGTGAGCTTCTCGAACCGCGCCGTCAGCAGCAGCTCCCACATCGGCACAGCAATGTCGATGCCGAGACTCTTCTGCCCTGGCTCCTTTGAAAAGCCAAAGCAGAACGAGTAGAACTTCTTGAAGTCGCTCTCGCTGCTGATCGCGTCGCGCAGCTCCGGCACGAGCGCAGCGAGCTTCGCCGCTGAGTCGACGCCCATGGCCTCCATGCCCTGCTTCCACTCCTTGCGCGTGAACGCGCACATGTACGCCGCCTGCATCTTCCACGCGATGATGAGCACGACAATGTCCTGCGGGTCCACGCCAATGTCTTCGCAGAACTTGAGAATCCCGTCCTCGTTGATCGCGTCTTCGTCCTCGTCTTCGTCTAATAGCGCGGCAGCAAGCAAGTGCGTATGTCCACGCGTGAGCACGTCGGCGACCGCACAGACGATGCAGAGCGAGTCACTGCGATTGAGCGATCGCACGTACCGACGTATTGGTCAAACCACGCCGACACTGCCTCTTTGTCGACGGACGCCACGTTCCTGCGCAGCAGACATACGAAGTCATAGAGCACATGATGTGAGCACGTGCGAGGCTTGTGCGACCACACGCACAGACGCACGGGATCTCGCTCTCGCCGCCGCTGGCGTAAAAGTCGTCGACTGCGCGCATCAAGTCCCAGCTGAACTTTTCGAGGAACGACGTCGCAGTCGCTTCGCTGCACTCGCACGACGCACGTTGCAACGCACAAGTCAGTTAGTCGATCGGTTCGATCAATCATTCAAGCGTGTCTGTCAGTGCGGTACGAGAGACGCACTGGACACGACCATCAAAGAGACATCAGAGAGAGAGAGAGAGACTTACGCGGCGTTCGTCGTGCTGCGGAACGCCTCCACTTTCTTCTTCTTGTCGACCGAGAGCTTAGACGACTGCGAGCGGAGGACGAGAAAGGAGCGAGGGAGAACACATGAGCGGGTACACATTTGTGAGCGGCACAGAGCGCGCGTGGAGCGAGAGACAGCGAGTTGTGAGCAGGCATGCAGCACATTGAGCAGCAAAAGAGAGAAAGAAGAGCACAATAGGCGATCGCATGCAGTCGTGCTGCATCGAGCGTCCCCCTTGCACATGCACACACACGCACACACAAGTCGACGCACGCATGAACGCACCATCTTGCTCTGCTCTTCGCTGATTTCTTTGCTTTGTGCTGCGCAAGTGGTCTACGACATACAAAGACCAAGTGGATAAGATAATGACTTGGTTTTTGTATGTCAATATCCTCTGTAGCTTGATCAAATATCCTCTGTACCATCATTGTAGCATTTCCTGTTTGAGCGCTTCGCGACCTCGCTTGCGCCACGAGATCGTTCGTTGATGGCGCTGCGTGTGTGCGTCGTGCGCGTCGTGCGCGAACAGAGACAGCTCGATTGCTTGACCACGACTTGACGTTGCGCGCTGTCACTATAGTTGGATAGCTGTCAACGAATGAGTGCCACGTTTAACCAGCATGAACAACACAGGACGTCACGCCTTGGAGCTCGAGCGCCATGACGCACCAGCACTTCCAAGGACACTTCCACTTCCACGAGCATGAACAAGCAAGAGATCGAGGTGTCCGGTTTACAAATCGATGCATTCGATGCTTCGGTTAGAAATGAATGGCGTCTCTCCGAGAGACACATGCAAGGCGCCAAGCACAGACAGTGCGGCTTGAGCCTGGGGCAAACTACTACTACTACTACTACTACTCCTGCTACAACGTGCAGTCCGTCCATGGTGCATGAGCGGTAGAAAAGAAAGAAAAGAGAGAGAGAGCGAGAACGAGATCGCCAATGCGAGAGGCGCGCGAGTCGTCGTCGTCGTCGAGCGTGGCGTCGCGAGGTCGGTGAGGTGAGTTGAGGTGGTGGTGGTGGTGGGGTAGCGCTTGAGCGTTCGTGCGAAGCGAGGCGCTCGAGCAAAGTGCACTTGTAGTCGATCAGATCCACTGCGTCGTGCAGATGAAGCGACCGCCGTTGCGCACGCGCGACGCAGCCACGTTGCTGCGACCGCTGTAGCGCGGACCCTTCTTCCAGTTGCGACGGCTGCGCTTCTCGAGGAAACGGTGCAGCGCACGCTTCTTCTCCGGCGTCTTCGAGCTCTTGCAAATCCAGCACGTCGATGGGTCGTGGCGGTACGCTGGCACCGCCGCCGTCTTTTCACTCGCGCGCACTGGCGACAAGCACTTCGCGACTGGCGGACCAGCAAGGCGAGCCGCCCCACTCGTCGCAGTCGCGTCGTTCGTCTTGTCCGCAGCAAACGCAAGGTCGATGCGCGGGATGCTGATGCGCGGGATGCGCGAGTCGAGGTTCGCAAACACCGACGTCTTGATGCAGCTGCGCGGGTCCAGCGGCGCCATCGTCGCCCACACAGGCGGCGCTGGCACAATCTTCACCGCCTGCAGACGCGCGCTTTCGTCGTCCGACTCCGACTCCGACCCGGACTCGTCCATGTCTTCGTCGTCGTCATCGTACTCGGACGCGCTGTAGTTCGCTGGCGCCTGGCTCATCGCCTGCTCCTGTTCCGCAACGAGCGCGTCGAATGCCTCCGAGATCTCGTCGACGTTCAGCGCATCGTCGCTGTCCAGGTTGTCGAGCCACTCGCCCACTGCGCCAGTCGTCAGCTCCTCGTCGGTCGTCGTCACAGTCGTCGTCGTCGCTGCAAACGCCTCGTCATCGTCGTCGTCGTCGCACGGCAGCGGGAAGTCGATCACGCCGTCCGCGAGCTCCTCAAAGATGGCCGAGAGGTCGTCGACGTCGCGCGCCAACTTGTCCTCGTTCACCTTTGTCAGGAGCCCATGCGCGTCGACGTCGCTGCTGCTCGCGAGCGCGTTGTCCGTCGCCACTGGCCACTCGCGCCAGTTCTTCACCGGGTCCTGCAGCCACAAGCTCGTCGTGTCGTCAAGCTCGTGCAGCATGGTTGTCTCGTGTCGTTCTTCTTCTTCTTCTTCTTGTCGTTCCGTCTCGCTCAGTCGAGTCGTGCTGTTGTTGCTGTTGTTGTTGTTGTTGTTGTTGTTGTTGTCGCCCGCAAACTCGCGCGTACGTGTGTGTCTTGTGTCTTGTGTTCTTCATGAAAGAAAACCATTGTTCTAACGTCGACGGTCTTGTGTCATCGGTTCCTAAATGGCGGATCGTCGGTCTTCGTCAAACGCGCGCATGTCGAGGATGGTGGTCGTTGTCGCTCGTTGCCGGGGTGTCTGCTCCGTGTCCATGAGAGGGCGTACGAAGGAGGAGCGGGCTAACAAAGCTCAAGAGTCATCTTGATCATCGCGCGAGAGGAGAAGCAACACGCCAACTTAGAAAGACATCGTCTCCCTTGTCGTAATGCTTTTCTTCAGCAGCTTTCCTTGATCGGTGGGGGGAGGGGGCCTCTTGCGGCGGTTTGATGAATGAGCTCCGTGTCGTCGATGTCGAGCGTTCTTCTCGGCGAGGCGAGGCGACGACACTAGGCTTTTGAAATTGTGATAGTGAAACAATCGAGGGATTGCTCTCAATCCATCAACAGACGAATCGCATTTGACAGGGTACCACATTCTACAGTCTCTGTGTTATGTCACTATCGAATTCGAGCCCACACGAGACGCCACAAGAACAAGCAAAGACATCAAAAGCGCCACAAGAAGATGCACTATAGAGTTGTGCAGACACAAGAGTTTTACCCATCACAATCCAGTTATGCAGTTGCCAGCTGGTCCCGATCTTGCGGATTTCAAACGCGGATCTTCCACCTATGCCACCCTGTTGTCTGTTGCTCACTGTGTAGCGGACATCCGACACAATTCGTCGGACCACTCGTTTGATTGATTGATTGTAAGGGATAGGGCATGGACTGTCTCGTTTCAGAATCGTGGGGTTTAGATGAGCGGACTTGTTCAGTCATGTACAGTACTTGTAAACGTACTTTGTGACGCAAGTACAGTACTTGTTCCCGCCAAATCGAGTTTGAAGCGACAAACACCACAATTGCGATAGTGACGAAACCAAGAGATCGCATACAAACACCAAGTCGATTTGATGCTCATGCTCCATCTGCATCTTATCAGCACTTTGCACCAGCAACACTTGCACCAGCACCAGTAGCAGCATTGATCCACACACACGCGTAGCACTTGTTGTCGCTCGCTTGCTCCCTCGCTGCATCGATCTAAAGCACCACACGCAGCATACACGCGCAACACTACAAGCAAGCAGACATGGAGCGCTACCAACGCATTGAGAAGGGCGGGTCGATTGGCGAAGGCACGTACGGCGTCGTGTACAAGTCGCTCGACCTCAAGACGAACCAGGTCGTGGCGCTCAAGCGCATTCGACTCGAGACCGAGGACGATGGCATCCCGAGCACAGCGCTGCGCGAGATCTCGGTCCTGCGCGAGCTCGAGCACCCCAACATCGTCAGGTGCGACTTTGCAAGCAAGCAAGTGCAATCGTGTGCGTGCGTGCAAGTGCTGACACTGCATCCATTGTGTGTATATGGCTGCCTGTCTGGATCCATCGTGCGTCGCACTGCAGTCTGCTTGACTGTCTGCAAGAAGACGGCAAGCTCTTTCTCGTGTTTGAGTTCGTCGACAAGGACCTCAAGCGGTTCATGGAGCACAAGCTCGGGACGCTCGACCCTGCGCAGATCAAAGTGCGTCCACTGCTGCCTATCGATTGATGTGTTGTGCTGTTGATTGCGCTCTCACTCACGCACTAGCGTACTGACACTTGCGTGATCGCCTCCATGCGCAGAGCTTGCTCTACCAGCTGCTCAAGGGACTCGCGTTCTCGCACTCGCGGGGCGTGATGCATCGGTGCGCGGTGTCCCGAGTCCATCAGCTCGTGCCGTGCGTCTCGTCCTCACTCTCTCGCGAACTTACTCCTGACTGTCTGCACACAGCGACCTGAAGCCGCAGAACTTGCTCGTGAGCCTCAAGGGCAGTCTCAAGATCGCAGACTTTGGGCTCGCGCGCGCGTTCAGCATCCCAGTGAAGAAGTACACGCACGAAGTCGTGACGCTCTGGTACCGCGCGCCAGAGATCTTGCTCGGTCAGGAGATCTACTCGCCGCCAGTCGACATCTGGTCGGTCGGCGTCATCTTTGCCGAGATGCTCGCGAAGAAGCCGCTCTTCCCAGGCGACTCGGAGATCGACCAGCTCTACCGCATCTTCCGGTGCGTCATGCACGCACTTGCTCGTCTTGAACTGAAGACGGTCGTAGATCGTAGCAGCACCTCATGACGCGTTGTGACTGGATCTATACGCGCGACAGCACGCTCGGGACGCCGGACGAGACCGTGTGGCCAGGCGTGACGAAGCTCCGCGACTACGCGCCGACGTTCCCCAAGTGGCGCAAGAAAGACCTCGCGACGATCTTCCCGCAGCTCAATGCGGACGGACTCGACTTGCTCGAGGTGCGACCTCTTGACTTGCGCTGCTATCGACTGCTTGGATCGCTGCTCGTACTAACTGCGATCGTTCGCGTTGTGTGGAATCGATGGACGCCCAGTCGATGCTTCGGTACAACCCCGCGGCGCGCATCAGTGCGAAGGAGGCGCTTCGCCACCCGTTCTTTGACGACGTCGACTCTGAGTTCCTGTAGACGACGCGCGTGGACGTGGCCACTGCGACGTCGCGACTGAGAATGGACGACGCGCGCGTCCTCCACTCCCTGCCGTCTCCATCCATGCTATCCGAGTATCATACAAGTGCTTCATCGTCGTCGCCTTTGCCTCTGATCGTCTCGTGGATGGCGCTGTCGTCGTCGTGCGCGTCGATGCTCAAGTGTCCACTCAGCAGTGCGTCTGCTGTCATGTGATCCAGCTCGCGGTCCTACGAGCGCAGGACACGTCCGATCAAGCGTCCGTTGTCAGTACACGAGTCCTCCCAGTCAAAGGCGTGTGGCTATGAGAGCACGCACGAGCACTGGCGCAGCGTGGAAGCGCGACGTCGGAGAGCTCGCGTAGACTCCGAGCGCAGCGATGTCCTCGAGCGTTGGGTGCGCTCGCCAGTCTGTTGCGATCCACGACGCTCCCCATGAGTCCATGACATGAACGACCGAGACATGGAGCGTACGTACAGAGACGCACCAGCAGACTCGGTGAAGCGCTCGATGCGCGTGAGCTGATTCAGCATCGGGTCGCTCACGTGGACGTCGTCCACTTGGTCGAGCGTCAGATGAGCGTCATCGCCATCGTCGTCCACTGCGTCGACGTGCTGCAGAGCAGCAAGAGACGACGCAAACAGCGAGCGCACGACGTCCGATGCGCGCGCACTCTCGCTCTCGTCGACTTCAAAGTCGTCCGAGTACTCGTCCACGGACTTCGCTCTGCGTTGGCTGCTGCCTGCTCATGCGTGAGTGAGCAGCAGCAATGGCAAGCGCACCAAGAGATCGAGTGAGCGTTGAACGTCCTGACGCTTGCTCGCACGTGTCACTCGCATCTGCTTCCTCAAACACACGAGTGCGCGTACGTACCGAGACTTGGTCGGCGATGTGGCGGCAGCTGCCGGTTCGACTGCTGCAGCACCAACTCGACGTCGCCGATGCTGCTCAGGATCTCGCGCACAAAGTCGTCCTTGTCACGGAGCTCGCCGACGCGATACGACGAAGCAGTTGCAGTCATAGTACTCGTATCGTGAGCAGCACAATGCGCCAGAGCTGCTGACGTGCCATTCGCTCCGTCTTCTTCATGACCGTGAGCGCTCAAACTCGTGCTGCTACTTGATGGCTCTACAGCGTTCACGTTGACTCGACCTGCGGTCGCTTTGCCATCTGCAGCGTCGTGCTCGCTAGCAGTCACAGCAGAGATCGTTGCGACTTCTGACGAGTGTTGAGGCGGACACTCGTGCTGCTCGACTGCACCGCTTGGCTCTTGCTCTGTGAATGCGCGAGGTCGCTCGCCCACAGAGCTCACTGGCGACACGAGCTCGTTCGAGGCGCTCAGTAGCTGCGGATGCTGCGTGTCGTGGCCCAGAACGGCGTCGTCGAGCCACCAGAGTCCGTCGTGGACATGACCAAGAGCGTGGTCACTGTGTGCGTTGCTGCCCATAGCGTCGCAGAAGAACACGTTCGAGGACTCGCGATGGCGCGGTTTGCGAGATGCTCGTGCACCTGATCGCGTCTCACTCGATCCAGTGCGACTACTGCTCACGTGGCGTCCTCTGCCTGCAGCATGTGCACCACGACTGGGCTCTTGTTGCCGGTGCTCACTGAGCAACTTGCGAAAGCGCTGGAGCTTCTCGGCTTTTGTGCGAACGTGCTGCTGCTCGAGGACGCTAATGACGACTTGCAAGTCTTCGCTCCGGCGCTGGAGCACAGACCCGCGCCCCTCCATCGCGAAGAGCAGCATCAGGAACCGCACGACGACGTCCACGTCGCCTGGAGCGCGGCTCTCGCTCCACGGCAGACTCGCAGAGCACCGCAGCAGCGCTTCGACAAACTCGGGGAAGCTGATCGCCTTCTGGTCTGGTCGAGCGCAGCACGACGCGTCGAACGCGACTTCGATCTCCCGTCGCGTCAGGAGCTGCGGGAACACGTGCACGTGCTTGAGCAAGTGTGTGAACTCGCCTTTGCTCAGCTGCTGTGCGTCGCTCGCGCGCAGCGAGAAGAGCTGCGCGAGCACGCGAAAGTACTTGGTGATGCACAGCAGCAGCTTGTCGAGCGCCGCGGCGATGTCGCTTGGCAGTGTTGACGCAAGCCAGAACGGCTGGCTGTGGCTCGATCGCGACGAAGTTGCTTGTCGCCATGGCGCCAAGTGCACGCGCACGAGCCACTGCATCGTTGGACTGACGCTAGCAAGCGCCGAGGCCGCGAGCCAGCGCGGACTCGGGTCGCTCGACGCTCTGTGTTTGCGAGTGGAGCTGGCGTGAGTCTTGTACAGCGGATGCGCTGCGATCACTCGATCAAGGAACGTCGTGACAAAGTCGCTCTCGAGCTGCAGGAGGTATGCGCGGTCGTCTGCGTCGAGCGCACCACGGACTTGCGCATGCGCAAAGTCAATGCGCTCCGTGTCGAGCGCAGCTAGCGCAGTCTCGAGCTGAGGAAAGTAGAAGTCGTTCTGGAAGAGCCCCAGGTCCCGGAGCATGCAGAAGCACACGCGCTTGCGCTGCGTCTTGGGGTCTTCGTCAGCGCATTGCTTCGTTGTGCCATGCGCTGCGTCAACGAGGCGCTTGCTGTAGAACTCGCAGATCTCGCGCACACTGTCAGCTGGAGTGCCCGGTGATGCCTTCGTTGTTCCATCACGACCGACTGGATCGGCACTCACGACCTCGTGACCCTTCATCTGATGCTTGAGCTGCGTTGCTGGCGTCCCCAAGATCGTCGCGAGGCTGATTGCAGTCTTGTTTGAACCAGGAGACAGCGGCACCGTGCACTGCGGACGTGGCTGTCGCTCTTGTGCTGGTACATGTGACACTGCCGATACAGACTGCGATGGCTTGCGCGTGTGCTGCTGCACTACACTCGCTTGCGTCCACGCGACCGAATGATCTGGCGCGAGCAACTCCATGGACGCCAGGTGCTCGAGCGAGATCGCTTCGCTCGAGTCAGCGAGCTGCGTCATCGTGACTGGTGTACGACGCTTCTGCTCGTCTGCACCACCCGCGTGAGGCACGTCGATCGTAACCTTCTGCTCATAAACGTGACGAGGTTCGTGGCGCTGCGCTGATGACGGCCTCACAGTCTGGTGCTCTGCACCACAGTCGCTGTCCCACAGAGACAGCTCTCGCTGATCAATCGAGCGACTGTCGCGTCGTGTGCGTGTTGCCACTTGCTGATCCGACCTCATGTGAAGCTGTTGCTGACGTTCCTGCTTCGCGTCGTCGTGGACGTTGCGAAGACTCGATGGATGAGACGTCGCCGACTCTCGTCGCTGTGGACTCGGTGCGTCAAAGAGCGGCAGCTCCTGTATGCTCACGTGCTGCACACGGACCTCTCGAGGCGCATGAGACCGCCGGGATGCGTCGCGTGCGTGACTGGTGTCGAGTCGCTTCAGCTCGGTACCTGTTCGCACATCGCCAGTTCTACCAAGTGCTCCAGTTGCCTGCGCTGGACGCGTAGAGACAGAGGAGAGAGGACGCCGCGCCGTGTGCAAATGGATCTGCTGCTGCGTACTCGCAGCGTTCCTCGCGTCGTTCTCGTTCTGCTCGTCGCGCACTCTTCTCACAGTCTTCTTGCGCACATCAGGAGCAGCAACAGCCGTGAGCTTGGTCGACTCGCGACGCAGTGCGTCTGGTGCATGTGCGCGTCGCTCGCGCTCGCGTGGTGCGCTGTAGACCGTCGTAGCACTCGCGTACCGTCGAGCCTCTTCGGGGTCCAGCATCCGACGCTTCTGCTTGAGCGCTGCGTCGCGCTTGCTCGCAGTCGCAGCGGCGCGCAGTGCAAGCGCTTTCGCTTGGACAATCTGCGTGTACCGCTGCTGCTGCGGATGGTACGTCGGCAGTGGCCCGAGGACGTTCTTCGCCTCGGCGACCATGCGCGCTTGTTTGGCGTGCGCGGTGAAGCGCCACCACTCGCCGAGGTGCTTCCGGAGGACCTTGGCGTGGAAGTAGCGCGACGCGGCGTTGCTGCGTGCGTGGACGCCTGCGTGCCAGCGCGCGAGCCACGTCTTCATGTACTTGGCGCGCGCTTGCACGATCTGGCGGTGGCGGACCACGACCGAGACGAGCGTGCGCTGCCGAGCGCGCTTCAGAGCGTCGCGCTTCTGCATTCGCTCGCGGTAGAACAGTCGCCATGCGCGCAGTGCCCGTGCAGTCTGTAAGCGCCGCGCTGCTGTGTGAAAGAGCCGCAAGCGCTTGCCAAAGTGTCCACTTGCGACCGCGTGCTGAGCTGCGAGGCGGTGCCACTCGCGAACGATGCGCTTGTAGGTGTGGAAGAGCGTCCAGTGCTCCCACATCACGTGCTTTGCAATGTGCTGGCGTCGTATGCAGAGCGCTCGAGTGCCTTGTTGAACGCGGACAACGTGGCGCCAGCGCTGCCAAGTCTGCCGCACGCGCGACGTGCTTGCGTGCGTCCCAAACACGAGGCGAAAGTAGCAGAGCTTGCGCTTGAGCGTGCGGCGCAACGCAGCGTAGCGACGCCAAGTGAGGAGACACGACAGTGTCGAGCGCTGTCGAAGCGTCTGAGCGAGTGCATTCGCGCGAGTGTGCTGCTCTGTGAGCGTGCTCCACAAGCGCAGGCTCGTTGCGAGCGTCTTGCGAGTCACGCGCTGCGTCAGTTCGCGCTGCTGTCGCTGTACTCGCACTGCTCTGCGTGTCCAATCGCGCCACGCACGAGTCACTTGCGTGCATCGTATCCGACGATCAGCAGCACAAGCGAGCGCGAGCTGCACGCGTCTCAGCTGCCAGTGCCGCACACGAGTGCGCCAGCTATTGACCACAGCTTGGAGCGTCTTGGAGCTCTGCTTTAGGCGATACACCGCCACTCTGACACACCGCTGCACATGTTCGAGCCAGGCACGCAGCGCTCGACGAGCAAGCGCACGCTTGCGCATCCGATCGACGTGGTGGAGCTGCACAGCAGCTCGTGTGAACGCGCGCCAGACGTCCCAGACGCGGCGCAACGGACAGAACCACGACCTTCTGTACGCGCTGCGGCTCTGGAACCTCGTGATCTGGCGTCTCTGCCGGCGCGCGCGCTCCATCTGCGCCTTCCACGCGCGAAAGCACGCTGCGCGTATGCGCACGCGCGTTTGGCGACGGAGCTCACAACTCTGCTCGGACGCCGCACTGCGCTGCGCGACGTGGTGCGCGAGCTCGTCTACGCCACGTTGGAGCAGTCGCAGTCGGTAGTGGTGAACACTTCGGGCGATGCGTTGCCTGCTCGCAATGCGCGCACGCCAAAGCGTTTGCCAGAGGCGCCAGTGGAGTCGCAGTTGACACTGGAGCGCGTACACTCGTGCACGTGCGAGCTCTTTTCGGCGCACTACACGGGCTCTCCGCCAGTGCATCCACGCGAGGAAGACGTCGTGCTGGAGCGCAAGCACTTGGTGCGCTACGTCAGCCTTGATCTGCTGCTCCATTGCGTGGAAGGCGAGGAAGCCGCGGCGCCAGATCCGTCTCGTGCACCGCACGCGCCACACATCAAGCAGCCGCCGGTGTCGTCGCCGCTCGCGAACGTGGTGCTGCAGTCGCTGGAGCGCTCGTGTCTGCCACATGCTCTCGATCACAAGCGTTGCGCGATGGTGACAGAGTCTCCTGAGCGCCTCGCTTCGCCACGAGTGAAAGTACTGCGCGCGTGTGTCTCGCGCAGTTCCGCTTGCTCGCGTGCGCGCCAAGCAGAGCGCTCGACTTGCATTGCGCCATGCGCCAAAGTGCGCACGCAGCGCTCTTGCCCCACACGCAGCTCGGAGTGGCGCGATCCACTCGCTCGCGTCGCGACAGCGCCGCCAGATGCGGAAGTACCGCTTGCGACTGATCTGGAGCGCAATGAACTGCGTCTGCGCGCGCGTTGCGCTCTGACGCCGCGCTGCGAATCGCCAGTGGCGCAGCACTCGGCGAGCGGAGTGTCGACACACTGCTGCTCGGATTGAGCGCATGCGCTCGCCCTTGGCAGCTGCTGCGTCAGCGTTCGCTCGGAGCGCAAAGAGGAACTTGCCAAGCGCGCAGCGGCTCTGTCGCTGTCGGCACGTCGCGACTTTGAGCGCCTGCCACGCCGCGCGCAGTCTCGTAGCAGTGAGGACGCGTGACTGCGCTGTGAGCAGCACTCGGTAGCGACGGCTCTGTGCGGCAAAGCGGACCCAGCGCTGCCACACGCGGCGCTTACGCAGACAGCTCACGAGCGACATGTGCGAGCGCGCCAACAGACACCGGATGCGCTTGTGCCACACTGCCCACTTACGCCACTGCCGCGCAGCTCGACGCGCTTTCCACTGCGTCTGGAGCACGGTGCTCTGCAGTGCGAGGCGCTGCTGGCGGTGCACATAGCGCCAGAGCGCTGTCCACACGCGCTTCTTGACGCGAAAGACCCAGATCGCGTGCACATTGCGCTTCTCACGCGTGTTGCGAAGGTGGAGCGTCCAGCGCAAGAACCACGTGCGCGCGTGCTCGCACTTCTGTATCGTTGTTGTCGTGGCTCGTGCGTTCTCCTTGCTGCGCACCTGTGCAACTCGCTGGTACTGCTGCGACCGCGAGCGTTCGAGTGGCGGTGCAGATATGACGACGCTCTCGTGCATGTGTAGCGCATCTCGAGGGTCTCGCACCACGTGAGGTTCTGTTCGTGTTGGCATGCGCAGAACATCTTGTGAGCTGTCGACGACGCGGTCGGCTGCATCTGCAAAGCTGGCATGTCGCGGCGTCTGGTTGTCACTCGTGACATCGCATCGCAGCGGCTCTCGCTCGATCACGCCGAGACGGTAGAGCAGCTCCAACTGCGCGAGTGCGAGCGCATCCGTCGACATCGCTCGACTGCTCTTCGCATTCTTGTGGTGTCGCTTCACGGTCTCCCTGATTTTCATCACTACCACAAAACATCAGGACATCTCAAATCACTTGCACATTGTATGTTGCAACAGTGTCATGTGTTGTTGCTGGTGTCTATGGTGCATGCAAGAGCTCTTCAACTTGGCATCGCCCAGGAGCTCCACATGCTTAGCAGCGCTGCTGCTGTTGTGTGTATGGGAGGTCTCTATCGCACTCAGTGCTGCTGCTGCGGCTCGTCCTTGGGCTTCATCGCTGGGAACATGATCACTTCCTGCAGATTCGATCCATTGTGTGAGTGCACTGATGACCACAACACTCACACTCCGAGGCACGCCGACGTACTCGAATGTGCGCGTTGCCAGTGAGGAGCATCACGAGACGGTCGACGCCAATGCCAAAGCCGCCAGTGGGCGGGAGTCCGTACTCGAGCGCCGTGCAGAACTCGTCGTCCTTGCTGTGCGCCTCTGTGTCGCCGCGCTGCTGGTCCTACAACGCCGCACATCATCAAACAGCACGACACGCTCGTCAGTCGACAGCGCTACTCTCAAGCGCTTGAGGCAGCTGCAGGCAGTCGCTCGCGAGACGCACTTGCTGCTGCGCGGCAAAGCGCTGGCGCTGGTCGAACGGGTCGTTCAGCTCCGTGTACGCGTTGCAGAGCTCTTTGCCCGCAACAAAGAGCTCAAAGCGCTCGGTCACACCATCCTGTGCGCGGTGCGACTTGGCGAGTGGACTCATGCACTTTGGGTGGTTGTACAGGAACGTCGGGTTCACACACAGCGGCTCGATGAAGTGCGCAATGAGGTCGTCCACGAGTCGCGTGTTCGTGTGCGGCGGCGGGCAGTCGACGTTGTGGCGCTGGCACAGCTCCACGAGCTGCGGGATCGCGTCTGCATGCCATCCACATACACGCCACACGTCACGAGCGCGTGCGTTAGTGACCAAGAGGCGATGAGACAATGGTCTTGGGACTTTGACACACTGCGCTGTACCTGGCGAGTTCACGTCTGGGAGCTTCTCGCCCAAGAGCTCTTCGAGCGTCTCGAGGATCGGCAAGCGCTTGAACGGCGGCGTGAAGTCGATCGCGACGGTCTGGTACTCCTTTGGCCGCGACGCACTCGTCTTGTCGCCATCGTCTTTGTCGTCTTCAGTCGTTGGCGACGCGCTGCTGCTTGCGACTGCGATCGGGTAGTCGACAGTGTACGACCCTGTCACGTCCTTGACAATGCGTAGCACCACGACTGAGACGTCAAGGAGACTGGCGACTCACTGGCGAACAAGACGCACACAGGCACAAGCACACAGGCACAAGCACACGCATCGATCACGTAGAGAAGGATATCTGCAATCATGTCTTCGGCCGTGTCCATGAGGTCGTGGTAGTCTGCGTACGCTTGGTAGAACTCGCACATGGTGAACTCGGGGTTGTGCGTCGCGTCGATGCCTTCGTTCCGGAAGACCTTGCCGACCTCAAACACGCGGTCAAAGCCGCCGATCACGAGCTGCTTGAGGAAGAGCTCTGGTGCAATGCGCAAGTACAAGTCCTTCCCGAGTGCGCGCGACGCAGTCACGAATGGTTGCGCAGCCGCGCCGCCTGCTGCAGAGAAGAGCATCGGCGTCTCGACTTCAATGAAGTCGCGGTCTTCGAGGTACCGCCGAATGCCCTTCACGACCTTTGCGCGCGTCTCGAAGATCGGCCGCACGCCCGGGTTCGTGAGCAAGTCCAAGTACTTCTTCCGGAACCGGATCTCCGGCTCCTTGATGCCGTACTTGGAGTTCGGCAGCGGCTGGAGACACGGCGCGAGCACCTCCACGTGCCGCGGAATGATGCTCAGTTCGCCTTTGCCCGACTTGCCAGGGAACCCGCGAACGCCAATGACGTCGCCGCGCCGCAGCGACTCGTGCACAGCTTCAAACTCGCGCTTCGCAGCGTCAGCGTCGCCAGCGCTGCTCCCAATGTAGTGCTTCACTTCCGACAGCACTTGCACAGTCGTGCCGTTCGACTGCACGTCGATGAACACGAGCTTCTTACTCGCAGCGCGGATCGACACGATGCGACCTGTAGCAGCGCAAGTAGCACATGCAGAGCAACGCATACATCAGTTAGTAGGTCGACCACGGGCTTACACACACACTGCTGATGATGTTGTCTCGAGCTGCTACAGCAATGTGACGCAATCAATGAACCAACGACGCACCTGCAAGTGCGACAGCGTCCTGTGTCTCGCGCGCTTTCGGTTCGAGCGCGTTGTATTGCTCCTGGTACTGCTTGAACGAGTGCGTCACTGGGAACGCGTGCGGATAAGCGCGGAAGCCAGGGATGTCGTTGAAGCGCTCGAACGCCTCAGTCGCCGTCAGGTCGGCGACTGCATCATTTGCGCCGCTGGTGTTGGCGTTGCTGCTCAGCGCGCGTCGCGCAAGTGCGCTCGTTGTCGCCGCGCGCTGCAGCACACGCAGCGATCGCATCCGAAGCATCGTCGTCGTCGTGGTTGTCGAAGCACCAAGAAGAGCTGATCTCTTGGTGATCACACAGCTCGCCAGTTGTGACCTGATGTTTGTATGTGATCACAACGACGTTTGTTTGTATCGGAAAATAAACAGAGTCTAGTGCACTATTTTCGAGTACTGAAGACATACATTTTCCTAGATGTCAATATTTTCAGATAATATCTTCATCAAATTTCAAGTCATCTCAACACAGTAACAGCGCTCGTTCGCGTAGCCCAAGTACCGCACGAGCGAGTCGCGCCAGATGTCGGTGCGCACTGGCGCAGGCGTGCTCTTGCCTCCAGCTCTTGCGGCAGTCGTTGTCGTCGTTGTCATCGCTGTCGTCGTCACCGTCATGCTGATCAATTGAAGGTGCAGATGAAAGCAAGCGCGGTTGATGCGACCGTGCGCGAAATAGATATAGCGCCGATCCGACAGAGTGTGTCAGTCGTCGACTCCAGACTCGCTCAAGTGTGTCTGTGCACTCACACTGCTCGCTTTGACGTGTCGTTGAGCAGAGGCGCCCGTGTTGCAAGAGCATCGGATCGAGCACAAGAAGCAACGAGATGGGTCGACCGGTGCGTTTACTAGCAATGGACTGACAACGCACACACACACACACACACATGAGCTCTACCAACTCTCAACTTGCCATGTACACATCGATGGTCCTGACGCTCGAGTGCGCTGCTCTTCCGAACTCCACTTGGCGCGTGTGTTACCTACCAGCTAGACGCTCTTGTTCACGAGTGCGGGGTCTTGATCTTGTCGACTGGCGGGAGCATCCCGAGCCGCATCTTCTTCATCACGACGGCAAAGACTGCGATGTTCACGATCATGATCGCGCCGATCATGAAGTGCATGTACTCCATGTGGCCGTTGTTCAGGTTCGGCGTGATGAACTTGCCAAAGAGCAGCACGATGATCGAGAGCAGCGTCGAGCCCATCGAGTTGACGAAGAACCCGAGCGCAATCGACGTGCCGCGCATGCTCTGCGGCACCTCCGAGTAGCAAATGTCGTACGACGGGATCGCGATCATCACGCCGGCGAGCGCCACGAGCAAGTAGTGCGGCAGGGCGGTCCACCACGGGATGTCGTTCATCACTTGCTTCCCGTCGTCATTGTAGATAAAGTGCGAGAGTCCGTCGGCGCCGACGTACGTGATCGGTCCCGCGCTGCGGCGGATGATCTCGTACGCGCCAGTCCAGAACATCGCGAACGCCGCGACGCAGTAGCCTGCAAGCACTTTGCCGTAGCGACTCGCTGGCTTGCCTGCGTACTTGGCGTACAGCGGGTAGATCACCTTCTCCGTGAGCGGCACGAAGAGGAGCACGCCGATCGGGTTGAACATCTGCACGGTCGGCCCAGGGATCTGACTCGAGTCCGGGTCGCTCCCGAGCCGCGCGTCCGTCTGCTGCACGATCGACTGGTTGTTGCCGCGCTGGTTCTGGCAGACCCACCAGAAGACGTTGAACGCATTGAACGGCAGGATGCGGATCACTTGCTTCACGCCAAACACGATCTCTTCGCTGTAGACGCCGCCTTCCGTCTCCTTCGCGCCGTCCATGAATGTTGAGTCGCGGCCAAAGTACACCCACAAGACGGTCGCAGCCACGATGAGCGCACCGCAGGCATACGAGATGTGGTGTCCCGTTTCGCCGTGGTCCGCAAAGAACGACGCGATGATATTGAGCAGGAACGCGACGATGTAGAGCACCGTTGCGAGCACGATCATCTTGGCGCGGAAGTTCGTCTTGGCGCGGTTCACGACGATCTTGATCACGAGTCCGATCGAGCTCTGCGACGGCGGCACGTTCACGTACCGCTTGCGTGTGACGTACAGCGTGACGACAAAGATCACGAGCATCACGAGCGCAATGACGTAGACCGTGAAGTAGCCGTACTCGGCAGGGATCGCGCCGTAGCCGTGGATCGACACGGACGGGAACACAGCGTAGCCGACGAACGCGCCGATGTTGGCGACCCAGTAGTGGATGCTGAAGAAGATCGCCTTTTCTTTCTCAGGCGTCGCGGGCGAGAACTGGTCGCCGCCGTACGAGATGAGGAGCGAGCGCAGCGTGATCTGCGAGAACGCGACGCCGAGGAAGAGCCCGACGTTGAACACGACCTTGCTCACGCCGATGTGGGCAAGGACCGCTGGCAGTGAGCCCACGACGAGCAGCACGAGACCGAGCGAGTCGACCGACGCGGCTGTGAGCAGCGTCTTGTACTTGCCAAGGAACTGGTCAGCGACGAGCCCCGCGAAGATGCACGCAAACTGACTGAGCGCGTCGTACGTGAGCTTCATGGACGTCGAGCCTTTGTTCGACCAGCCGAGCTTCGAGAAGAAGTTCTTGAGCGACTGGTTGATCGCGAAACTCGCGATCTCTTCGCACACCGTGAGTACGAAGAGGAACACGCAGACGTTGCGAAGGACGTTCTTCGAGTACTTGGCTGGACGCTCGTCCCAGAGCTTCGTGCTGTACGGCGCGACGTTTGTGCTTGGTGTGTACCCTTGCGGCGTGCGCACCGGTGACGGTGACGCTTGCTTGCCCATGGCTGCTGGAACTGCTGGGAGGTACTGAAGATTGCGAGTGTATTGTGCGTTGTGTGCGTACGTGCGAGCAGGTTTGGGAGTGAGCACGAGAGTGAGCGGAGCAAACCGAGGTGGCACTTGCTTGACGACACAGCAGGTTTGCTGCGTTGAGTCAGTGCACCACGAGTCAGTCAGCTTGCTGTCCTCGAGCGATCGACTGTGTGCGCACATCAAACCACCACAACAACAACGACGACGTAGAGCGGCGCTCCGATCTTGCACCCGAGTCACATCTTCAGTGCATTCGGGTGCACTTGCTTTCGAAAGTGCGTGGTTGTCTCGGCGAGATGAGTGAGTGCGATGAGCGAGCGAGCGAGTGTCTTGATCGTGCTGGAAGTTGTGAGGTCGTTGTGTCTGCCAGTCGAGATCAATCCATCCATCCATCCATCCAAGTGTCCTTGGATGGCGCTGAGGTGATACCAGTTCGATCCAGCAGTTTCATTGGCTCACGTAGTTCAGCCAATCAACACGCGTTGTCATTCGGTGTAACTTCAATTTCAGCAAAGATTGCCGCTTTTCAAGTCATTTGTGTGGCATTTGGCTCAGATATTGAAAAGTCACACTGTCTGTCTGTCGGTGTCTGCTTGATCGTGTCGCTCAGCGTGGGCAGCACTTGCAGCGCTCTCTCTCTCTGTGTCCTGTTCTGCTCGGCACTTGAGCTGCGCAGTACAGTATGTGTGAGTAGAGCGGAGCTCGAGGCGCGTGAGCGTCCTGGGCTCCACCACCGACACACAATAGCGTCGCATTCTGACGAAGCAGCGTGACCGCATGGACTTGCCGACGACCGCGAGTGGACACAAGTGTTGTCTGTACCAAGGCAAGCAAGCGAATCCAACTCGACGCACTACTCACTCATTCGAGCGCAGATCCAGCTCAAGCGATCTGCTCGCGCTCGGTCGTGTCTATGACAACACTCGCGCGCTCAAGCCTGGTGCAGCTGCTACCATGCAATGCAGTCACGGCGACGACAACGATCCTCGCGCGCAAAAGACAAACGTACGCTTACATCCAAGCAGTCGTGATCTCTGCAATCGCTCTGACTCGCTCACGCACGCTACGCACTACAGTGCGGCTGCTCTCGGTGCGTCCTGGCTTTCGCGCTCGCTCGTCTCATCAAGTGCTTTGTGGTCGCAGGCGCATCCACCGCTCCATGACTCGCACCCGAGTCCGTGACAGCTACTGAAATCACGCAAGCACTTGCTCTCCAATCAAACGTGCGCGCTGTCCTAGGTCTCGCGCTCGCCAACAAGTTCGGCCAATGAACGCGATCCGACTTGCCAGCTCGACGACCCAGTGCTTGCTCTCGACGTGCACACATACAAGATGCTCAACAAGATCCCTAGACCTGCAGACGCACAACAGTCAAGACGGCGGTGATAGGCAAGATCATTCACGCTCTCCATCTCGCAAGTCGCACACGTATCCGACGATGTCAAGCGCGCGCGCCGATGTGGCATGAGCCCGTGTAGTGATGGAGCGCAAGATCTGCGGCATTCATGACGGCGACGTCTCGCTCAAGCCAGCTCACTATCAGCAGAACCCAGCAGAGCGCACTTGCTTCAGCCGCGTCTCCGATCATTGTCAAATCTACCCAGACCCCATGGCGACGCAAAGCCACGAGACCAACGCTACTTTGCCTTCGACTGCCACTACCGCTGCCACTACGGCGCGAGCTCCTGTCATCGCGGTCAAGAACGCGCTGCGACAAGAAGTGCAGCACGCGCAGTTCGAGCACCCGGAGCTCCTGAGCGTGTTCCCAGACACCAAGTACCCGCCCATTCCGATCCTGTCGTTCGAGGACCGCGCACTGCACGCCGACCGGACGCTCAAGAACCTGCTCGCCGATGCGACCGTGACGCACTTGGCGCCAAAGATCGGCACGGAGATCTCAGGCGTCCAGCTGCACGAGCTCACGAACGCGCAGCGGGACGAGCTCGCGCTGCTGATCGCCGAGCGCGGCGTCGTCTTCTTCCGCGACCAGGAGATCAACATCGACCAGCAGCTCGAGCTCGGGCGGTATTGGGGCCCGCTTCACACGCACACGTACTTGGGACACCCCGAGGGTCTGCCCGAGGTCGTCGTGGTCGAGAACAGCCTCGAGAAGAGTGCAGCGCTCGCTGCTCGCCAGCGATATGTACCGACGAACGAGTGGCACAGCGACACGTCGAACGAACGCCAGGTATGTGTGTGTGAGCTCGCACATTCGTACTTGTTTGTGTGATTGCATAGTGGATTGCTAACGATTGTAACGATTGTGTGGCGTGCTCCGTCGTGATGTCCAGCCACCATCGTACACGAGCTTCAAGCTGCTGACGAACCCACCAGTGGGCGGCGATACGCTCTGGGCATCGGGCTACGAGGCATACGAGCGCCTCACACCGCCGTTCCAGAAGTTCCTAGAGGGACTCACGGCGATCCACAGTGGCAGAGTGCGTACAGCTTGTGATGCGCGTGTCTGCTGCAGTGCATCCTGCCAACCTCTGTGCTGGAGATCACTGATGCGCTTGAGGCGTTGCATCAATGACAGGAGCAATGGGAAGGCGCGGTTGCAGCAGGCTTCACTGTGCGCCGTCCGTGGGTCGAGTCGGAGCACCCGGTTGTGCGAACCCACCCGGCCACAGGTCGCAAAGCGCTCTACGTCAACGCGGCGTTCACGACTCGGATCCCGCAGCTGTCGGTCGCAGAGTCTGGTACGTCAATCTCGTGTGCGTAGTCATGAGTGATTTGGTCTCTCACGTTGAGACGAGAGAGAGAGAGAGTACGCGCACATGAACTGACAACGCACGTGCGGGACTCCCACGGTCGCGATGTGTGCCTCGACCAGATGCGGTGCTGCGATTCCTGTACCAGCACGTGGCGGAAGGCCACGAGTTCCAAGTGCGCTACCGCTGGAGCAAGAACGCTGTCGCGATCTGGGACAACCGCGCGACGTTCCACTTCGCGACGTTCGACTACCTCCCAGGCAACCGCCACGCCGTGCGCGTGACTCCGCACGGTGAGATCCCGTACCTTGCCAACGACGAGTAGAGTTCTTTGGATCGCTGTTGCTGTAGCGTGTCTGTATTGTGCCGACCAATCACACCCGAGAACGACCTGGAACCCATTGTGTGGTGCTGTCACCTGCTCTCGTTGTATGAGCGTCCCTGTTGTTGTGGTGTCACGTTCACATCTTCTCACGCCAGTTGACCAGAGGCAACGTGTGTGTGTGTGTGAGGAACGTGAGAGTTGTCCTTGGACTCAGTCCCATTGCCATCCAGGACGACTCGCTTCGGGCTC
This sequence comes from Pythium guiyangense, assembly GCA_003730235.1. NCBI lineage: Eukaryota > Oomycota > Peronosporomycetes > Pythiales > Pythiaceae > Pythium > Pythium guiyangense. The sequence continues at coordinate 305,846 of QXDM01000097.1, forward strand.
AGCGAGAGGTCTCTGACTCCATCGCTTACATCTCCTGACGACAACAACGGCGATCTCAGAGTACACCGACCAAGTGGTAGTAGGAGTCTTTTGCAAAACGTTTGGAGTGTAAGCATCAGTGGCAGCCGTCAACACGAGCCACTGTCGCTCTGCTCCTCCAAGCAACCACATGTCAGTGGCGAACTACGTTCAGTGACCTCGCAACACCTCCAGTTGCATCTGCTTGTAGAAGACGCTAGTGCACTAGCGCGTACCGACGGCCGATCAAGCAAGCGTGCGTGTGTGGTGGTGACAACAAGCAAAGACGCGTTCCATTTCGTTAGGACGTGGCGGTGGTGGTGGTGGTGGTACATAGTAGTGGCTCGGGGGCTGGCTGATGTGGGGTGCTGTGTTGGCGAACGTCGTCATTGTCGTCGTCTTTGGTAGTGTCTTGATGCTGGCGCCGCTGGTGCTGGCGAAGCAGCAGCAGTCGCCAAGGTGATGTGTGTATGTACATGTTGCGAGTCGATGCGTCGCTCGCATCGCAACAAGCGCGAGCGCGAGCGGACGCGTGGCGCTCTTGGCAGGCGCTACTCGCGCAAGAGCGGCCTCCAGCCGTGTGCTCGTCTCGGTCTTGTTGGGCGACAGTCTCGCTCGCAATCACGGCGTGTCTTCTTCGACAGGCGTCTCGATCAAAGGCGAGTACGGACGCTCGCCATGTGTCGTCACGCGCACAGCGTGGCGGTTGCCTGGGAGGTAGTCGAACGTCGCGTAGTGGAACGTCGCGCGGTTGTCCCAGATCGCGACAGCGTTCTTGCTCCAGCGGTAGCGCACTTGGAACTCGTGGCCCTGCGCGATGTGCTGGTACAGAAACCGCAGCACGGCGTCTGTAGACGGCGGCAACGAGCAACGGAGCAACCGAGCGTCAGTGCCAGCGAACTACGGCTTGCGAATAGCTGACATGCGTGCACACACACAGTCGTGCCGGCACACAAGCACACAGGTAAGTATCACGCACCAGACTCGACGGCCGAGAGCTGCGGAATGTGCGTGGTGAAGCCCGCGTTGACAAAGAGCATCTTTCGGCCCGTGGCCGGGTGCGTGCGCACGATCGGGTGCTCGAACTCGGCCGTTGGACGACGCACGTTGAAGCCGCGCTTGGCAGCTCGGTCACCTTGGCTCTGCGCAATGGACGGTCGTGGTTGTAGTCGTAGTTGCGGTTGGCGCGCCACAGAGAGCAAACGACCAAGAGCAAGAGGTAGAGATAGAGGCAAGAGTCGAGAGTGAGTACTCTGCACACTGCGCACATACACACGGTGCCGCGAGACGGTTGTTGAAAGCAGAAGCCATCAATCACATCAGCACACTCTCACAGTCGAGCACATACCTCGCTGCTGTGAACTGCCGTGAGTCCCTCGAAGAACTTCTGGAACGGCGGCGTGAGGCGCTCATACGCTTCGTAGCCCGATGCCCAGAGCGTGTCGCCGCCTTCCGATGGGCTTGTCAGCAGCTTGAAGCTCGTGTACGACGGCGGCTGCAGATCATCGCATATCCGCACATAGTGAGAAGTCAGTCAGTCAGTCGATGTGTCTGTCAAATGCGCTCGCTGATGCCAATGGACACATACAACCACAGTCGCACGTACAAGCATGGACAACAACGCACCTGTCGCTCGTACGAGACGTCACTGTGCCACTCGTTCGCAGGCGCGAAGCGCTGGTTCGCGAGCAGCGCCGCGCTCTTCTCGAGGCTGTTCTCGACCACGACGACCTCGGGCAGACCCTCGGGGTGTCCCAAGTACGTGTGCGTGTGAAGCGGGCCCCAATACCGCCCGAGCTCGAGCTGCTGGTCGATGTTGATCTCCTGGTCGCGGAAGAAGACGACGCCGCGCTCGGCGATCAGCAGCGCGAGCTCGTCCCGCTGCGCGTTCGTGAGCTCGTGCAGCTGGACGCCTGAGATCTCCGTGCCGATCTTTGGCGCCAAGTGCGTCACGGTCGCATCGGCGAGCAGGTTCTTGAGCGTCCGGTCGGCGTGCAGTGCGCGGTCCTCGAACGACAGGATCGGAATGGGCGGGTACTTGGTGTCTGGGAACACGCTCAGGAGCTCCGGGTGCTCGAACTGCGCGTGCTGCACTTCTTGTCGCAGCGCGTTCTTGACCGCGATGACAGGAGCTCGCGCCGTAGTGGCAGCGGTAGTGGCAGTCGCAGGCAAAGTAGCGTTGCCCACGGTGTCCTTCGCACTAATGATCGTTGGCACAGCTGTAGCAGCGGTGACTGTGGTGCTGGCAGCGACAGGCTGTGGTGCTTGGTTCTGCGGCGGCATGGTTGCGGATCGAGGCTTATAGTATGCGTGTGCGTGCGACTTGAGTTGCGTGTGCGCGTGTGTGAGTGTGTGGATTGAGCTGCGGGCTCAAGTGCGCGAATTGAAAAGTGAGTGGCGTAGTGAGTGAGCGAGAGCGCATCGAGGTACTTGCAAAGGAAGGCGAGCGCATCCGCTTGACGGTCGTCGACCGTCTGGCCGAGGTGTCGTCGATAGCGCAGTGCGGAGCGATGTGGAGTGCGTGGGCTGGCACTTTGGTACATCTGCGCGAGACGCCTCGGCACAGCAACGTGTACTTCTGATCGCTCCGATGTACTAGGTAGTACTCGGTACAAGTGCGCTGACGCAGTGTTTCGATGAGCCTCTCATTGGCTCGTGGGCGGCGTCCAATCAGGTCATGCGATTGTGGTGGGGATCACACCACGACTCATCGCGACTCACCATGATGGACGGAGACTGCACGAACAGCTGGTATGACATGGGAGTAGCAAGCAACGAGACCATCCAGAGCAATCAGCAGCGCTATGGGAGGAATGCGTGTGCTCATGACTCATGCACACCAAGACAAGACAACAAGCATCACTTGTTCGCTCACGCGCTCATACGTTCTCATACACTCGCCTCTGAGAAGCGAACAATGACTGCCGCTCACACTTGCTCATGCTGCACGCCTTTGCTGTGTAGATAGACATCGCATTACCACGGCATTCATTGCCAGCACAGCCGTGGCACTGGCTCCGATTAGGCTGAGCCAAGCGTCTACGCGCAAGGCGACAAGCGCACTCTGTAGCTCGCACGCATGGCATGAAGACGCGTGCGGACGAAAGCACATGTGGCGTCTGCGACCGCCTGCTCGGTCGCCGTAGCGGCGCACGCAATACATCATACACAAGCACTATCGTCGCTGTTCTAGTGATGGTGGTGTGCTCAGATCCGGATCCGGCGTCTCCACAGACGCGAGGAGGACCTTCGAGCACCGCGACCAGCTTAAGGCTGCATACAGATGGGCAGCGCATCTGCACTCACTCACTTGCACGCATGCACGCATGCACTCACTCACCAAGTCGCGCACCAGCACGCAGTGTGCCGTGTGCGAGCTGCTTTCTTGCCTCGAGTCGCTCGCTTGGTCCGCACACACACACACACAACAGACCAATCGATGGACCCACTTGTTCTCTCACACATGCACATGTACTTGTCCACCAAGCGCGAAAAGCAAACGTCACTGCAGTCGATCTCGAAGCGACACGACGCGACCTCACGTCTACACCTGTGTCTGAGAACCTGATATTTCCGAGTCCTGCGCACTGATTGGTCGAGGCACACGAGCCAATCGCATCGCATCGAAATGAGAGTCATTCTGGCGTGGCGCCAAGTCGACTCGACCCAACTCGATGCCTGCATTGCTGTGACCTCGAAAGTGAAGCGAGTTCGGCAAGTCGACGTGCGTAGAGGTACACAGCAAGCAAACAAGTCAAAAGCGAGCTCGTGTGTATTGTAGGCAATTGTTGTGTACTGTGTAGTGTGCAAAAAAGCAACAAAATGCCCCATGATACCTCAAACACAATATTGCACGTTGATGGTTGCATCGTGCAATATTGTGTTTGATGCATTTGGTGCATTTTCCATTTACACACACATTGATGGTGTTAGAGTAAAATATGAATACATCGACCCAATCATTATAAATTATACCAATAGCGAAAAACAATAAGGTACGCGTGGATCGGACATCGAACAAGTACGTTTTGTATGTATCTGTCAACTGAACAGTTCACTACAAATGCCAAGTCAGCGTCCCGAAAATGCGCGAAAACCACACTTTCTCATTATGTGTACGCGAACGGCAATTCAGACGAGTATACAAACGTAAGTCAACAACAAGCATTCGGATCATGGTTTTGCCACTATCGAGCGAACAATTTGAGTTCGGACAATTATACAAACCTAAGTCAATAAGCGTTTGGACGTAACCATGTAGTCCAGCGCAAGATGTGCGCGTGTGTGATGCGCGGTGTGTGCGACGATCAAAGATCACATCGCGAAATGGCGACGAGCAGCCACTGTTGAGTGCTAAACCTTCTCGCTTGACTACTAGCCAGGCGACATCATCGACATGATGAAAAAAACACGCGATGTTTCCAAGTCCAGCGTACACGAACAGAGAGACGCATGATATGGACCGTTTCATATACTGTACAATCAGTTCATCGATTTGTTTTGAGAAAAGACATCATAAACTCACTCAAAATTATATTGGACTCTAACGTTAGCTTCAACTACTTAACTCAACGTCATTGGCGCAGCAAATTAAACGCAATTGCGTCTTGGGGTATCGATCTCCTCGCTATTTATCGCCTTAGTGATTCTGCACATTTCTCATCAATAGATAAGCGCACAGCACTTGAACAACAAGCATACTGAACGATGTACGATCGCGCTCGACATCAACCCGGACGAGGCGGAGCTCGTGCTCGTTGTCGACACGTCCTCCTCGTTGCTCTTGTTTTTGCAGCATCACAGCATGACCAACTGTTTAATGGAAACGAAGGTTAATCACTCTCGATTGTCGATCACGTAACACTAGCAAAGAATCATGTGTGAGCAATTTTGCGCTACATTAGGACGGCATCTATTAGTCGCGAGGCCATCGGAGAACCAGAACCTCGCACTGCATGAATCTGACAAGAAGTATAAGGGAATTGTACAAGAAGAAGGGCAACGATGTTACCGGGTTGACACACTTCCAGTCGTGCAGTGTTTGTACCGCCTATATCGCCGCAAATACACCGACAATTCGCTACGCAAAGTCGAAACAGCGCGAATGCGCGAAAGAAGGGATGATATCGACGTTCTCAAGATCAGATCTTTTGTAGTATCGTCTTAAGATCACAGGTGACCGCATATAGTAAAGAGAGATAGAGATTCGTCTGCTTTGTACATTCGGAGCTTATTTATCATTAGGATCAATATCATCATCATTAACTCAGTTGGGTCTTCTTGGTGTGTCCGTTTTTGTTTCTGTCTTTCTTCGGGGTTACTGAAAGTTCCTTGTTGCTGTAAAATCCCTGTCTCGTTCGCGCTCGAACATCCTAGGCTCAGTGGGCGCGTAAGAATGTTTCTTTAATCGTTCTTGCTAAAGACATCCAATATTGCTCGCCACTTTGGTATGTGCAATTGAGTCCGTGCACGTCAACACCACTCGGGACTTGTTTTCCTGCTCAAACGCTCAGCCCAAACGCCTGCGGTAAAGTATTTTACAAGGAAAAGTGATAACGCGGTATGCTCTGCCTCATCTCAGTTTGATATAAAAGTGTCGATGAACGGCGGCGCTATCGACGTGATGTTGTCTAAGATTCATCGTGACGTGTGAACAAGGTCGCGTTAAGTTGCGTCGCAGCGTCATGATAGCTGTCCACCAAAAACCTAGCACGTCCACAACACGAACGAGCGAGCTGTTGCGAGCACTGTCATTGACGAGGACAAAGGGCTGGATGAACCCATAAGGGACGCACAAACGACCCACAGTTAGAGACTTGTTTTGCTGTTCCTAAGGCAACAGAAAAGCTCAAGATATGCGAAGCAGCCGATTCTCTCCTCCTTCACTACGTCCAGTCACTTCTGTTCCTAATTGCTTTCCCTACAATACAGCGCTTCCAAGGGACGCCGGTCCCTCTGTACTGAAGGTATACTACTAGCTCCGAATGTACAAAGCAGACGAATCTCTATCTCTCTTTACTATATGCGGTCACCTGTGATCTTAAGACGATACTACAAAAGATCTGATCTTGAGAACGTCGATATCATCCCTTCTTTCGCGCATTCGCGCTGTTTCGACTTTGCGTAGCGAATTGTCGGTGTATTTGCGGCGATATAGGCGGTACAAACACTGCACGACTGGAAGTGTGTCAACCCGGTAACATCGTTGCCCTTCTTCTTGTACAATTCCCTTATACTTCTTGTCAGATTCATGCAGTGCGAGGTTCTGGTTCTCCGATGGCCTCGCGACTAATAGATGCCGTCCTAATGTAGCGCAAAATTGCTCACACATGATTCTTTGCTAGTGTTACGTGATCGACAATCGAGAGTGATTAACCTTCGTTTCCATTAAACAGTTGGTCATGCTGTGATGCTGCAAAAACAAGAGCAACGAGGAGGACGTGTCGACAACGAGCACGAGCTCCGCCTCGTCCGGGTTGATGTCGAGCGCGATCGTACATCGTTCAGTATGCTTGTTGTTCAAGTGCTGTGCGCTTATCTATTGATGAGAAATGTGCAGAATCACTAAGGCGATAAATAGCGAGGAGATCGATACCCCAAGACGCAATTGCGTTTAATTTGCTGCGCCAATGACGTTGAGTTAAGTAGTTGAAGCTAACGTTAGAGTCCAATATAATTTTGAGTGAGTTTATGATGTCTTTTCTCAAAACAAATCGATGAACTGATTGTACAGTATATGAAACGGTCCATATCATGCGTCTCTCTGTTCGTGTACGCTGGACTTGGAAACATCGCGTGTTTTTTTTCATCATGTCGATGATGTCGCCTGGCTAGTAGTCAAGCGAGAAGGTTTAGCACTCAACAGTGGCTGCTCGTCGCCATTCGCGATGTGATCTTTGATCGTCGCACACACCGCGCATCACACACGCGCACATCTTGCGCTGGACTACATGGTTACGTCCAAACGCTTATTGACTTAGGTTTGTATAATTGTCCGAACTCAAATTGTTCGCTCGATAGTGGCAAAACCATGATCCGAATGCTTGTTGTTGACTTACGTTTGTATACTCGTCTGAATTGCCGTTCGCGTACACATAATGAGAAAGTGTGGTTTTCGCGCATTTTCGGGACGCTGACTTGGCATTTGTAGTGAACTGTTCAGTTGACAGATACATACAAAACGTACTTGTTCGATGTCCGATCCACGCGTACCTTATTGTTTTTCGCTATTGGTATAATTTATAATGATTGGGTCGATGTATTCATATTTTACTCTAACACCATCAATGTGTGTGTAAATGGAAAATGCACCAAATGCATCAAACACAATATTGCACGATGCAACCATCAACGTGCAATATTGTGTTTGAGGTATCATGGGGCATTTTGTTGCTTTTTTGCACACTACACAGTACACAACAATTGCCTACAATACACACGAGCTCGCTTTTGACTTGTTTGCTTGCTGTGTACCTCTACGCACGTCGACTTGCCGAACTCGCTTCACTTTCGAGGTCACAGCAATGCAGGCATCGAGTTGGGTCGAGTCGACTTGGCGCCACGCCAGAATGACTCTCATTTCGATGCGATGCGATTGGCTCGTGTGCCTCGACCAATCAGTGCGCAGGACTCGGAAATATCAGGTTCTCAGACACAGGTGTAGACGTGAGGTCGCGTCGTGTCGCTTCGAGATCGACTGCAGTGACGTTTGCTTTTCGCGCTTGGTGGACAAGTACATGTGCATGTGTGAGAGAACAAGTGGGTCCATCGATTGGTCTGTTGTGTGTGTGTGTGTGCGGACCAAGCGAGCGACTCGAGGCAAGAAAGCAGCTCGCACACGGCACACTGCGTGCTGGTGCGCGACTTGGTGAGTGAGTGCATGCGTGCATGCGTGCAAGTGAGTGAGTGCAGATGCGCTGCCCATCTGTATGCAGCCTTAAGCTGGTCGCGGTGCTCGAAGGTCCTCCTCGCGTCTGTGGAGGACGCCGGATCCGGATCTGAGCACACCACCATCACTAGAACAGCGACGATAGTGCTTGTGTATGATGTATTGCGTGCGCCGCTACGGCGACCGAGCAGGCGGTCGCAGACGCCACATGTGCTTTCGTCCGCACGCGTCTTCATGCCATGCGTGCGAGCTACAGAGTGCGCTTGTCGCCTTGCGCGTAGACGCTTGGCTCAGCCTAATCGGAGCCAGTGCCACGGCTGTGCTGGCAATGAATGCCGTGGTAATGCGATGTCTATCTACACAGCAAAGGCGTGCAGCATGAGCAAGTGTGAGCGGCAGTCATTGTTCGCTTCTCAGAGGCGAGTGTATGAGAACGTATGAGCGCGTGAGCGAACAAGTGATGCTTGTTGTCTTGTCTTGGTGTGCATGAGTCATGAGCACACGCATTCCTCCCATAGCGCTGCTGATTGCTCTGGATGGTCTCGTTGCTTGCTACTCCCATGTCATACCAGCTGTTCGTGCAGTCTCCGTCCATCATGGTGAGTCGCGATGAGTCGTGGTGTGATCCCCACCACAATCGCATGACCTGATTGGACGCCGCCCACGAGCCAATGAGAGGCTCATCGAAACACTGCGTCAGCGCACTTGTACCGAGTACTACCTAGTACATCGGAGCGATCAGAAGTACACGTTGCTGTGCCGAGGCGTCTCGCGCAGATGTACCAAAGTGCCAGCCCACGCATCCACATCGCTCCGCACTGCGCTATCGACGACACCTCGGCCAGACGGTCGACGACCGTCAAGCGGATGCGCTCGCCTTCCTTTGCAAGTACCTCGATGCGCTCTCGCTCACTCACTACGCCACTCACTTTTCAATTCGCGCACTTGAGCCCGCAGCTCAATCCACACACTCACACACGGCGCACACGCAACTCAAGTCGCACGCACACGCATACTATAAGCCTCGATCCGCAACCATGCCGCCGCAGAACCAAGCACCACAGCCTGTCGCTGCCAGCACCACAGTCACCGCTGCTACAGCTGTGCCAACGATCATTAGTGCGAAGGACACCGTGGGCAACGCTACTTTGCCTGCGACTGCCACTACCGCTGCCACTACGGCGCGAGCTCCTGTCATCGCGGTCAAGAACGCGCTGCGACAAGAAGTGCAGCACGCGCAGTTCGAGCACCCGGAGCTCCTGAGCGTGTTCCCAGACACCAAGTACCCGCCCATTCCGATCCTGTCGTTCGAGGACCGCGCACTGCACGCCGACCGGACGCTCAAGAACCATGCTCGCCGATGCGACCGTGACGCACTTGGCGCCAAAGATCGGCACGGAGATCTCAGGCGTCCAGCTGCACGAGCTCACGAACGCGCAGCGGGACGAGCTCGCGCTGCTGATCGCCGAGCGCGGCGTCGTCTTCTTCCGCGACCAGGAGATCAACATCGACCAGCAGCTCGAGCTCGGGCGGTATGGGGCCCGCTTCACACGCACACGTACTTGGGACACCCCGAGGGTCTGCCCGAGGTCGTCGTGGTCGAGAACAGCCGAGAAGAGCGCGGCGCTGCTCGCGAACCAGCGCTTCGCGCCTGCGAACGAGTGGCACAGTGACGTCTCGTACGAGCGACAGGTGCGTTGTTGTCCATGCTTGTACGTGCGACTGTGGTTGTATGTGTCCATTGGCATCAGCGAGCGCATTTGACAGACACATCGACTGACTGACTGACTTCTCACTATGTGCGGATATGCGATGATCTGCAGCCGCCGTCGTACACGAGCTTCAAGCTGCTGACAAGCCCATCGGAAGGCGGCGACACGCTCTGGGCATCGGGCTACGAAGCGTATGAGCGCCTCACGCCGCCGTTCCAGAAGTTCTTCGAGGGACTCACGGCAGTTCACAGCAGCGAGGTATGTGCTCGACTGTGAGAGTGTGCTGATGTGATTGATGGCTTCTGCTTTCAACAACCGTCTCGCGGCACCGTGTGTATGTGCGCAGTGTGCAGAGTACTCACTCTCGACTCTTGCCTCTATCTCTACCTCTTGCTCTTGGTCGTTTGCTCTCTGTGGCGCGCCAACCGCAACTACGACTACAACCACGACCGTCCATTGCGCAGAGCCAAGGTGACCGAGCTGCCAAGCGCGGCTTCAACGTGCGTCGTCCAACGGCCGAGTTCGAGCACCCGATCGTGCGCACGCACCCGGCCACGGGCCGAAGATGCTCTTTGTCAACGCGGGCTTCACCACGCACATTCCGCAGCTCTCGGCCGTCGAGTCTGGTGCGTGATACTTACCTGTGTGCTTGTGTGCCGGCACGACTGTGTGTGTGCACGCATGTCAGCTATTCGCAAGCCGTAGTTCGCTGGCACTGACGCTCGGTTGCTCCGTTGCTCGTTGCCGCCGTCTACAGACGCCGTGCTGCGGTTTCTGTACCAGCACATCGCGCAGGGCCACGAGTTCCAAGTGCGCTACCGCTGGAGCAAGAACGCTGTCGCGATCTGGGACAACCGCGCGACGTTCCACTACGCGACGTTCGACTACCTCCCAGGCAACCGCCACGCTGTGCGCGTGACGACCATGGCGAGCGTCCGTACTCGCCTTTGATCGAGACGCCTGTCGAAGAAGACACGCCCGTGATTGCGAGCGAGACTGTCGCCCAACAAGACCGAGACGAGCACACGGCTGGAGGCCGCTCTTGCGCGAGTAGCGCCTGCCAAGAGCGCCACGCGTCCGCTCGCGCTCGCGCTTGTTGCGATGCGAGCGACGCATCGACTCGCAACATGTACATACACACATCACCTTGGCGACTGCTGCTGCTTCGCCAGCACCAGCGGCGCCAGCATCAAGACACTACCAAAGACGACGACAATGACGACGTTCGCCAACACAGCACCCCACATCAGCCAGCCCCCGAGCCACTACTATGTACCACCACCACCACCACCGCCACGTCCTAACGAAATGGAACGCGTCTTTGCTTGTTGTCACACCACCACACGCACGCTTGCTTGATCGGCCGTCGGTACGCGCTAGTGCACTAGCGTCTTCTACAAGCAGATGCAACTGGAGGTGTTGCGAGGTCACTGAACGTAGTTCGCCACTGACATGTGGTTGCTTGGAGGAGCAGAGCGACAGTGGCTCGTGTTGACGGCTGCCACTGATGCTTACACTCCAAACGTTTTGCAAAAGACTCCTACTACCACTTGGTCGGTGTACTCTGAGATCGCCGTTGTTGTCGTCAGGAGATGTAAGCGATGGAGTCAGAGACCTCTCGCTGAGCCCGAAGCGAGTCGTCCTGGATGGCAATGGGACTGAGTCCAAGGACAACTCTCACGTTCCTCACACACACACACACGTTGCCTCTGGTCAACTGGCGTGAGAAGATGTGAACGTGACACACAACAAAGGGACGCTCATACAACGAGAGCAGGTGACAGCACCACACAATGGGTTCCAGGTCGTTCTCGGGTTGTGATTGGTCGGCACAATACAGACACGCTACAGCAACAGCGATCCAAAGAACTCTACTCGTCGTTGGCAAGGTACGGGATCTCACCGTGCGGAGTCACGCGCACGGCGTGGCGGTTGCCTGGGAGGTAGTCGAACGTCGCGAAGTGGAACGTCGCGCGGTTGTCCCAGATCGCGACAGCGTTCTTGCTCCAGCGGTAGCGCACTTGGAACTCGTGGGCCTTCCGCCACGTGCTGGTACAGGAATCGCAGCACCGCATCTGGTCGAGGCACACATCGCGACCGTGGGAGTCCCGCACGTGCGTTGTCAGTTCATGTGCGCGTACTCTCTCTCTCTCTCGTCTCAACGTGAGAGACCAAATCACTCATGACTACGCACACGAGATTGACGTACCAGACTCTGCGACCGACAGCTGCGGGATCCGAGTCGTGAACGCCGCGTTGACGTAGGGCGCTTTGCGACCTGTGGCCGGGTGGGTTCGCACAACCGGGTGCTCCGACTCGACCCACGGACGGCGCACAGTGAAGCCTGCTGCAACCGCGCCTTCCCATTGCTCCTGTCATTGATGAAACGCCTCAAGCGCATCAGTGATCTCCAGCACAGAGGTTGGCAGGATGCACTGCAGCAGACACGCGCATCACAAGCTGTACGCACTCTGCCACTGTGGATCGCCGTGAGTCCCTCTAGGAACTTCTGGAACGGCGCGGTGTGAGGCGCTCGTATGCCTCGTAGCCCGATGCCCAGAGCGTATCGCGCCCACTGGTGGGTTCGTCAGCAGCTTGAAGCTCGTGTACGATGGTGGCTGGACATCACGACGGAGCACGCCACACAATCGTTACAATCGTTAGCAATCCACTATGCAATCACACAAACAAGTACGAATGTGCGAGCTCACACACACATACCTGGCGTTCGTTCGACGTGTCGCTGTGCCACTCGTTCGTCGGTACATATCGCTGGCGAGCAGCGAGCGCTGCACTCTTCTCGACGCTGTTCTCGACTGACACAACTTCAGGATCCCTCTGGGTGGCCGAGGTTCTGGTGGATATGAAGCGGACCCCAATACCGCCCGAGCTCGAGCTGCTGGTCGATGTTGATCTCCTGGTCGCGGAAGAAGACGACGCCGCGCTCGGCGATCAGCAGCGCGAGCTCGTCCCGCTGCGCGTTCGTGAGCTCGTGCAGCTGGACGCCTGAGATCTCCGTGCCGATCTTTGGCGCCAAGTGCGTCACGGTCGCATCGGCGAGCAGGTTCTTGAGCGTCCGGTCGGCGTGCAGTGCGCGGTCCTCGAACGACAGGATCGGAATGGGCGGGTACTTGGTGTCTGGGAACACGCTCAGGAGCTCCGGGTGCTCGAACTGCGCGTGCTGCACTTCTTGTCGCAGCGCGTTCTTGACCGCGATGACAGGAGCTCGCGCCGTAGTGGCAGCGGTAGTGGCAGTCGAAGGCAAAGTAGCGTTGGTCTCGTGGCTTTGCGTCGCCATGGGGTCTGGGTAGATTTGACAATGATCGGAGACGCGGCTGAAGCAAGTGCGCTCTGCTGGGTTCTGCTGATAGTGAGCTGGCTTGAGCGAGACGTCGCCGTCATGAATGCCGCAGATCTTGCGCTCCATCACTACACGGGCTCATGCCACATCGGCGCGCGCGCTTGACATCGTCGGATACGTGTGCGACTTGCGAGATGGAGAGCGTGAATGATCTTGCCTATCACCGCCGTCTTGACTGTTGTGCGTCTGCAGGTCTAGGGATCTTGTTGAGCATCTTGTATGTGTGCACGTCGAGAGCAAGCACTGGGTCGTCGAGCTGGCAAGTCGGATCGCGTTCATTGGCCGAACTTGTTGGCGAGCGCGAGACCTAGGACAGCGCGCACGTTTGATTGGAGAGCAAGTGCTTGCGTGATTTCAGTAGCTGTCACGGACTCGGGTGCGAGTCATGGAGCGGTGGATGCGCCTGCGACCACAAAGCACTTGATGAGACGAGCGAGCGCGAAAGCCAGGACGCACCGAGAGCAGCCGCACTGTAGTGCGTAGCGTGCGTGAGCGAGTCAGAGCGATTGCAGAGATCACGACTGCTTGGATGTAAGCGTACGTTTGTCTTTTGCGCGCGAGGATCGTTGTCGTCGCCGTGACTGCATTGCATGGTAGCAGCTGCACCAGGCTTGAGCGCGCGAGTGTTGTCATAGACACGACCGAGCGCGAGCAGATCGCTTGAGCTGGATCTGCGCTCGAATGAGTGAGTAGTGCGTCGAGTTGGATTCGCTTGCTTGCCTTGGTACAGACAACACTTGTGTCCACTCGCGGTCGTCGGCAAGTCCATGCGGTCACGCTGCTTCGTCAGAATGCGACGCTATTGTGTGTCGGTGGTGGAGCCCAGGACGCTCACGCGCCTCGAGCTCCGCTACTCACACATACTGTACTGCGCAGCTCAAGTGCCGAGCAGAACAGGACACAGAGAGAGAGAGCGCTGCAAGTGCTGCCCACGCTGAGCGACACGATCAAGCAGACACCGACAGACAGACAGTGTGACTTTTCAATATCTGAGCCAAATGCCACACAAATGACTTGAAAAGCGGCAATCTTTGCTGAAATTGAAGTTAACCGAATGACAACGCGTGTTGATTGGCTGAACTACGTGAGCCAATGAAACTGCTGGATCGAACTGGTATCACCTCAGCGCCATCCAAGGACACTTGGATGGATGGATGGATGGATTGATCTCGACTGGCAGACACAACGACCTCACAACTTCCAGCACGATCAAGACACTCGCTCGCTC